>JARHVA010002361.1:2497500-2560000 GCA_037957365.1 Torreya grandis | reverse complement strand
CAATATAGTACACCATCAATTTATTATGGAAATGCTGAATTTTTTGTTGTGATCTAATTAATAATGCTTAGATTAAATTTTTTATTTGGTAAAGATTGTTGTGAAAAGTTAATATTGCAAGGACAAGTAATCTATTAATATAGACCTTGATTATACATATTCCATTTTTTGCATTAGCTTTCCTTAATGATGGTTGGAATTATTGGAAATTTTATGTTTATGAAGGAGCTATTTGATCTACTAGAGGTATTCCATTATGTTATTTTTATTTTGATGGTAGCACTCACTAAAGAAATAAATTGTTGAAGTAAAAAAATAGTTTAGGAATGGATAAGATTTGAGTACTCTTCATTGTTGTATATTATATTACCATGTGTTATGAGCATGAATGATATTATCTCTCAAGAAATTACATGGGTATGCACTATCTTGTTTGTTTGAATGCTCATATAAGGGTTCATTATTGATTTATCTATTGTAAAAAGATTAATTACAATAGTAAGAAATTTTGGGCTACTTACTTCCTTTGAGTGGAATTAACTTAGATTGGTTGTTTCTCTTGTGGAACTTATTTTATTAGAATAAAATTTGATTCTCAAAATATTTGCATTGAAGGAGGAACAAATTGCCAACTTAAGCTAACACATATATTTTCACCCTTTTAGTGTAGAGGTTTTGATTCAATTGGGTATTTTTTTTATTTGTTTGGTTCCCTATTAAATGGGTTACTTGTTGAAGGCCATGCACTTCCTTGTTAACCTATTGAGAGTGTGGGAGTGATAAAGTTGTTGGTTGAGCTTAATGTAATGCTATTTCATTGTAGTTGGCATATATTTTATTCAATGCTAAATTCAAATATTTGTAATTGTATGAAATCATAATAGTTTCATTGTGCATATGATTTTAGATGGGTATTTATACTCTAATATTAAAACCATCAACCCTTGAGGTTTGTTTGAAAGATTTTATCAATCCCATTAATGTAATATGGGACTCAATGATGTGGTTTGTTATTATATCTACATTTGTTATATTCTAGTGTTCTGTTTGTAATTATAATCAAAATCCTTAAATTAAGTATTAGAAAGTAAAATTTTAATTTTATATTTGAGTAAGTTCCTCTTTTGAACATGTTTATTGTTTAGTTCTTTGGAGTTCTCTTACTTGAGGAGTTATATCCTGGTGGTCTGGTACATAATGTTATAATATATAGGGTTGGAATAATTATGCCTATGTGCTATGTTACTCATGTAACCATAACTAATAAATTATGTATGTGAGAAGATTCTATTTTTCATTTTCCTATTGGTTAGTTGTGGGGTGCTTGAAGTATTCATGTTACACAAATATACATATTGGCAACCTTAATATTGTGAACACTTATTGTTTAAGAAATTAAGTGTATAGATTAATTATATGCATATATATGCACATGTTATTAATGCCTTATCATATTACTAAGTGATATAAATTCATATTGTAAATGCACTATATTAAGGTCTTATGTAAACTTATTCCATGATGTTATTTTTAGTAGATTCTATTTCTACATTAACTTATGAAATAAACTAAATGGATTCCCTTGTCTTATAATACTACTCTTGATAATAAGGATTATTTTTATAAATATTTTATTTTTTGTTAATGTTTATGTTAAGCATTGGCAAAATGATAAAATAATGAATCAATTATTATCTTCTAAGGGTGTGAATTCAGCCATGAAAATTAGTTATGAATATATCTTATGGGTAGTGAAAGCATGAAACCATAGTCAAATAACAAGTTAACAATTGTGTTATTCTCATATTGGGATTAAATGAATTCAACCATAATAATTATTGTTAACTAGAGTTGTGGGTTGATGCTCTAATGCCCAACATGCTAGTATTTTGGTACATTGCCTCTTGGTTTGCATGATTAGACATGTTAAATAATTACATTATGTACCAGCTAGATAATCACTAATATAACCCATAACTAGCCTAACATTTGATAAGGTAATTATCCTAATGGTTAATTATCACCCAAATAAGTCATTTCTCTTATTGCTAAATCATTCATTATTCTTAATGTAAGGAGTTAGAATGAGCTGATAGTGGAAGAACACTATGTCAAGGATTTAAGAACATAAATCCAATGGGTAGTGTAGTGTTGGATTACAAAGAGTATCAATTAAAACATTAGTCATGAAAAATCACAAAATAATGCATAATAATTGACAATCTAAGCCAACTTATTTTGTGAGGTTTGCTAATGATAATAAAAAATAATTTAAAGAAAAAAATGTTCAAATTACCTTCCTAAGTTGTTCTACCATCCAAAATTTATTCCAAGCATGTTTTTCCACTTGATCTAGTGTTATTGTCTTTGTCAACAATGGATGCCAAGCTCCTCCATCATCTCAAGATCACTATGCATAACCTAGGATCATGATAAGAAATTTAAGTTATGCCCATCAAATGAATATTAAAAATAAAACACAATGATCAACACAAAAAAAAAGGATTTTGGAGATAATTTTTCATTATAAGTTTACAATATTTTAGCTTAAAAATGATGTTCTATGCCCTTCTTTTATAGATTTTCCAAATGGGTCAAGATCAATCATGACCACCCATCTAAATATTGAGATGTGTATTCATGAATTAATCTAATATTTGTAACTAAATCTAAATATCCTCATAAATATTTGTGAGGAAGGGGCATTAATGAGGTATGGGTGCCCATAATTGTGATATTTAATGCATTTATGGCTTAAAGATGCCACCTCATAGATCATGTCACTAGGTGAGACAGATATTGAGAATCAATTTATAGTAATGAAATAATCAATAACCTTCATGGAAAATCCAATTAAGCTCTTGATTTGAATTAATTAGATTAAACAAGATTAATCAACTTTAATGCAATTCTTTGGAAATTAGTGCATAATTAATCAAAATGATTAGAAAGTCATATTATTGGGTCATTATTCAACTCATGAAGAACTGGAAGATGATGTTAGATGTGTATAGATCATTATCTAATTTATGATGTTTCCAACAAAAAACAACAAAGGTACATGACTTACACTAAAAAATTAGAAGAAAAGAATGATCTAGAGCACAAAAAGATGAAATCATGATTTTGAATTGAAATGAATTCATCAAGTTAGGAATAACATAAAATGCATTACCCCATTTAAGGATACATTTGTCTAAATTAACACTTGTATATAATAAGATCGAACCATTTAGTACATTTTTAGTGAATTTAGATTATATTATGCATTTAAGTGGAATTCAAGTAAGATTGACAATTTCAACACAAATTGTTTTAAGAATTAGATGTCTATATTTTATCCCTATTTGATAAGGTGTGGTGAGACATACAGGAAAAGCAACATATTTTCAAAGATAAGAGTTTTGAATAAGAAATTGGATATGACCCATCGAGAGGAAATACAAGGATGGACTCTCAAAAAGAGAGAGAAAGTGAAATTAACCTATGGTGTATATCACTTCTAGATGAGCTAATGCTTGCACATGTGGTTAACATCAATGATAAAAATATAATTAGAGGTATAATGGGACCTAAGATGGAGGTGATGGGAAGGATTCAATCCAAACATATAAGAGACACTCTTTGAATGCACCCAATTTGAGAGTGAAAGTTGCATGCTTATGGCATTGATCAATCCCAAGAAAAGTTACACACTAAAACATTGCCATCATGGGTAGTAGTGTGGAGAGCTTGGAATTATAGGACAAGGAAAATGTAGGGTCCAAAGAGATGATAATAAGAAGTTCCCCAGTAGGGTAGATTTGATCATGATAAAACAATTTTCCCCTAATAGGGTTACTTTTGATCATTGTTAAAGAATAAATAATGGCTTGCCCATGTAGGGATGACTTAGATTTGTTGATTGGTTCAAAATTTTACCTCAACATGGGCAAATTGGAAATAAATAGCTCAAGGATATAACCTATTACATAGATCAAAGATGAGTGGTTGAAAACATAGATATGATGGTGTAATGTCCATGAAGCCATAAAAAACTAGGCATACCAAGATATACAAAGTGATGAAAGAGATGGAAAGAATAATGAAGATGGTTGAGCTAATATGAGATACGTCATGTATCCAAGTGCTACCTACATAGTCCAAATGGACCTCAAGCTAGAGTAGTTCACCCAAAATTGGGATAAAATGGAATGAGGGATGATGAAAACTAACTAAAGACTGATTAGACTCATGATGTATGCAAAGAGATGCATGTCTAAGAATATATTCAAGTGTTAAACCTATTGAGTCTAGTTTATGCATAGTGATCTTGAGATCTATTCATTAGAGCCGTGTTGACGTTAAGACTTGAATCTAGAGCACAATGTGCTTGCTATTGAAAAATAAATTAGATAGTATAAGGATAAATAACTCATTATTTCATTTCATTTCAACTGCATGAATCCAATTCAAATGCGAATACCTATAACTAATGATAATGGTATAATAATGACCAAAATCAGTGTTACAACTATTTACATTTAAACAAAAAAGTAAAGACAAATAAAAAGATAAACATAAATGAACCTAACTTAAATCAAGATATGAACAATCAAGATTTAAGTAGGAACATTAATGTAAAAAACAAAACTAAAACAACTTAATAACATGAGATCAAGATATAAATAACTAATATCGATGTGGATAATTAGTTGCTTGTGAAAAAAAAAGAGGAGAAAAATAAAATAGGGAGACACAAGAACAAGGTGAGACAAGAAGTAATAAAAGGATAAAATAAGAAGAAATAAATGAATAGACAAGAAAACATAATAAGAAACCAAGAAAAAACAACAAGACACCAATAAAATCAAATAAACACACATAAACAAAAACCAAGTTAGTGAAATTTAAAAATAATTGTTCATACATGTGCACTAGAGGAATTAATTTTTATGACAATGTAACAAACAATAAGGACACAAACTTTTTTCCATAATTAAAGAGGAACAACATCAAAAGAAATGGTGAAGAGAAGAAGAGAAAGGGGTGGTTGAGCTGACTCCAAATGTATAAGACAAGTGGACACTACCTACATAATCTCATGGATGCATGTTCTAACATGAACTTTAGAACGAATGTAGTTCTCCCAAGAAGTGGGATAGAAAAAAAAGGTGATGATCATAACATATGATTAATGTTATAGAAGAAAGGGAAGACATGAAAAATTATAACAGTCTTAAAAACAACAAAGTAATGACATGAGGACTAATTATCTTATAAAATGGAAAGTATGTGGGATTAATTACTTGAAAAATATCAAGTCTACAGGATGGTTACTTGAAAAATGACAAGAGAATGAGAATAAATTACTTTCAAAATGGCAATTCAGTAGGATGGTTGCTCTCAAAATGGCAAGAGCATGAGGATCATAATGTACAAAACTAAGAAAATGTTTTTGTTATTTTGTAGATTATTTTCTAATGTTTATGGATTTTTTAGGATAAAATATGTACAAAGAGGGAACTGACTAGTGAAAGAGATGCTCATCCAAGATTAGTAGTTTCAATAAATAGCTAAGCTATATGCAATAGCACATTCTTAAAAATTGGTGAGAGAGAGGATCCTCAAGAGATAACAATGTTCTCTAAAGAGAAGCAAATAATTATAGAATAGTGTGCAAAATGAAATCAATCTAAAGTACCATGTGATAGGCAAGATCCTGAGCTAAAAACATGTCCTTGTTCACTTGTCTATAGAAAAAGTTACAAAATGTTGTTCTAATTAAACTAATTTATAAAACAACCACTGATGGCCACCTATGAACCCAAAGGAAAAAATATTATGCTGCAAAATATTTCTTAGGATAAGATATCCATAAGTTAAGCTTCTAGATAATAATTATGTTTAGACTAGACACTTAAAAAATTCAAATCATTAGAAATAAACTTGAATAAAATCTGAAAATGTAAAAATTTTATCCATATTTCCCCTTTAATGCAACCAAATGTGGTTATACCTAATTGACATCGGTCACTAAGAATTATCACCAATCACTGTGTGACTTGTTTGTACATAAAAAATGTTAGAAACATGGGAAAATAAGCTAAACATTTGATGTTTAAGGACTTTTTAATGACTAAAATGAAAATGTAAAATTTCCACAATGTCTTCCTTGCTTGAATGGACTCTAAGGTCCCACCAGGTGTGCCGAGATGTAGTGTTAGATTATAAAGAAGATCAATTCAAACATTAGTTATGAGAAATCATAAATAATGCATAAGAATTGACAATCTAAGCGAACCTATTCTATGGGGTTTGATAATGATAATAAGAAAAAATTGAAATAATGTAGATGTTCATATTACTTTCCCAAGTGATTCCACCATCCAAAAGTGTCTCCAAGAATGTTTTCCCCCTTGATCTAGTATTCTTGTCTTTATCAACAATGGATGCAAAGCTGCTCCATCATCTCAATATCACTATGCATAACCTAGGCTCATGATAAGAAATATAATATACACCTATCAAATGAATCATGTAATTAAAACACAATGATCAAAACAAATAAATATTATGGAGTTTATTATGCATTATAAGTTGACAATATTTTATATTTAAAATGATGTTCTATGCCCTTCTATTTATAGATTTTTCAAATGGGTCAGGATCAACAACAACCATCCATATCAATATTGGGATGTGTTTTTATGAAATAATTTAATATTTGTAATTAAATATATAAATATCCTCATAAGTATTTGGGATGAAGGGGCATCAATGAGACATGGGTGCCCATAATCCTGATATTTAATGCATTTATGGCTTGGAGATGCCACCCCATATATCATGTCACTAGGTGATGCAAATATTAAGAATCAATTTATAATAATGAAATAATAAATAACCTTCATGGGAAACCCACTTAATCTCTTGATTTCAATATATTAGCTTAAACAAGATTAATCAATTTTAGTACAATTCTAGAGAAATTAGGGAACAACTAATTTCTATGATCAAAAAGTCATATTACTGGGTCATAATTTGACTCAAGAAGAATTAGATGATAATTTTAGATGAATATAAACCATTATCCCATTTAGGATGTTTTTGACATAAAATAATAAAGGAACGTGATGTGTACTAATGAATTAGAAGAAAGGAGTGATCCAAAGCACAAAAAGGTGAAATCATGATTTTGAATCAAAATGAATTGATCAATGTTAGGAATCAAATAAAATACATTGCCCTATTTAGGGATATATTGGTCTAAATTGGAACTTATATACAACAATTTTGAACTATTTAGTGTGTTTTTCAAGTAAGATTAACAATTAAAATTCAAATAGTGTTAGGAATTGGATGTCTACATGTAGCACTATTGATGTCAATTCATTAAAGTAACTAGTGATTATCCTAAACAAGGTAATAACCCCATATAGATGTTTCATTGGTTATATAACAAGATGGATAAAGGACATGGTGACTTTTTTTACATGTGTAATTTACTTAGTGAAGGGTAAATGTTCATGATGGTTGAATGTGTGTGCTTACCTAATTCCATGGTAATATTGTAAGGTTAGCCTCTTGATCTAATGAGGTAAAAATTGAGATGGTCCTTAAATATGAAATCTTAAGGTCCTATGTTCATAATATTATAATGGGTCACCTTGGTAGTAGATTGATGTTAGCTACTGCTTGATCTTAAATTATTGGAAGGTTGGCATAAACTAAGGTTTGGATGGCCAGTACCTTGGTCCTTCTTTTAGGACCCATTTCACCTATGAGGGTACCCTTTCTTATCAAGATGATATTTATATTTTAGCTAGTGTGATGCCCTATTATTATTCTAAGTCTCACCTTCGGTAAGTAACCAAGTGTTGGTTATCCAAAGGTTTGGGTAAATCTTCTTGCTTCATGAGTTGCTAAGTCATAACCATATAGGGTTATCAAATGCATGTCTTAGGATGAGGATCCCTAGGTGGTTTCATGGTAAAAATAAATAACTTCTATGGTTCAAAGGTTATTAGTGTGGGCCTACACACTAATACCCCTTGAATTATGTTTCACTCTTTAGGCATTATTAGTGTGGGCCTACACACTAACACCCCTTAAATGATATTTCATTCTTTAAGAAACCCCTTTCTCTATGGATTCCATTAGTGATGGTCATCTAAACATAAGTATCTCATTGACCCAATATGTTTATGGGTTATCTAATCCTCTCTTTTACAACATTATTTTTGTGTTATGCATGGTAGAGTGGTGTAGTGGGTCCTTCATGTAGTTCTATTATGTACTCTATTAACAATTCCTAAAATGTTTTTGTTGGGGTTATTTCACTACCTAACATATCTTGCACCTTGAAATATATCTAGTCACCTAGCTCTTTATATTTGGTTAAAAATACATCTTCTTCACCAAAGCTATTGTATTTTTCTTACCAAAATTTCCATCCAAACCACAAATATGTAACTCTTTTATAATATTGTCTTTTAGATACCTAACTAATTATTTCTCCGTGAATACATAACTATCTATATAAGGTACTCATCTTGTCTCACATTTTAATTAAGTTTGATATTGCTCAATTATCTTTCAAAAAATCTAATCAGTATCATATACTTCCTTAATAGCTTAATATCCAACTACTTCACTCACCATAATAATTAACAACTCCACTCACCTAGTTAAAGCATTCACTATCTGATTATGCTTTCATAATTTTTGTTTTAAAACAAAAGTATATGCCTATAAGAAAGACACCCATTTTTTATGATTACTATTTAACTTCTTTTGAGTGCTCACATACTTCAAAGCCTCATTATCTATAAATAGGACAAGCACCTTAGGCACCACGTAATACCTCCAATGTCTCAATACTTGTACTATGGCATAAAATTCAACATGATATGTAGAATACTTGTTTCTTACTTGATTCAATTTATCACTAAAATATAATACTATCTTTCCTTATTGACTCAACACAACATTAACTCCCACATGTGAAGCACTACAATTAAACTGAAACAACTTTATAACATTAGTAAATATAAAATGGGGTTTTCTATAATCTTCATCTCTCAAAAACTCAAAGATTTCTTTTTTTGCTCTTGTCCACATAAATTATTTTCCTCTCACACAAGTTGTTATTGGTTTAACAATACTAATAAAATTCATAATTAAAAATTTACGTAAAAAGTTTTTAAACCATGGAAACTTATTAATTCTATGATGATCTTTGGAATAGGTCACTAAGTGATTACCTTTACCTTTTATTCATCCATTCTTACATCATCTATTGAAATTAAAAATGCCAAAAGTACTAAATTATTCTACATAGACCTACACTTCTTCAAATTTGCATAGAGCTTCTCCTTAACAAATATAATACCATTACCAAATTCCTTAATATATCTTCTTTAGTCTTAATGAATATCAAAATATCATTGGAATAAAACACTAAAAAATTACCAATGTAATCTTGTAGCATCATGTTCATCATCTTCAAAAATGTGTTGGGTGCATTAGATAATCTCAATCACATAACCATCCATTCATATAATCCATCCATAGTATTGAATTCTATCTTCCATTCATCTCCTTTAAAAATTTGAATATGATTGTATCCACTTCTTAGATAAATCTTGGTAAATTATTTTTATCTTGTAAACAAATCCATCATATCATCTAAATGAGGTACAATAAATCTATATTTAATGGTAATTTTATTTCTTTATTTGCTACATACACACATCTTCCACCCTCTATATTTATTTGGATTTATGAATTATGGTGTTGTACATGGAATAATTCTCCCCCTTCGTATACCCTTTCACACCAATTAAATAACTTGTTTATTCAATTTTCTATGTTGTGTTGGATTCATCATATAGGCTACTTGACTAGGTATATCTAATCCTAGAATTAAATCAATATAATGTTTAACATATCTCTTTGATGGTTAACCATATGGTAACTCATTAGGTATAACATTTGTATATTATTTCAATACTTTTTCTACCTATATTGGTATTTTCACCACTTCTATGTCTTCTTTCTTTATTACTAATGCATAGCAACACCATATCATTTTCATGTCTTTGACAAAATATTTTATAGATATCATGCTTTCTTCCTACCTTATTCTTTAAGAGGTAATAAAAATACCTTTGTACCACCTTTACAAAATGTACATGTGTTATTTTCTCCATCATTAATTGCCTTTCTATCAAATTACCATGGCCTTCCCAATAACACATGGCATGCATCCACTGGTATAACATCACACCATATTGCATCCTTGTAAGTTTTACCTATACAAAACTTGATTAGTCACCTTTTACCTACTATAGCTTAAATCCACTTATTAAGCCATGAAAATTGTTAAGGATAAATATGTTTTTCACATTACAAACTTAGTTTATCAATCATGTCCTTATAAACCATATTGTCAAAACTACCACCATCTATAATTAATTTTCATAAATTACCTCTTGAAGTACACCATGTTAAAAGCATATTTTTTCATAGCCATGCATCACCACCTTATTTATTCTACATATGCTATTCCCTTGGAAAAATAATTATTCTCATCATTATGAGATTTTATCCAATAACTACTACTACAACTTCAATATTTTTCTCTTTTATCTCAATGTCAACCAAATTCATGCTTGGGCAATCCTCTTGCCTCTTTTATTGATCTTAGTAGTGCAGACACTCAAAAACTATATGTCCTTCATTTACACATCTATAATTAACATAATACATACATTATTTTATAAACCATCATATAACACCACCATAGAATCATCCTCTCTCAAATTATCATCCTCTTTGCTAGTATTGAAATCCTTACCTATTATCTTCTTTATTTTTTGAACCATGTGATGATTCTCCTCTAGTGTGATCCCACCTCTATTGGTATTAAATCAACCTCATCCTAATTTTTCTCTTCTTATCCAATATCAAGTGACCTTATGAAATTTTATCTATTTTTTTTATTTTTCCTTCAAATCTAATTGATAAGCCTCCTTCGTGCAAATTATTCTATAGATGATCAATTCATCTTGAATAGAAAACTTAAAACATTTACATACCTTATAAAAATATTTTATTCTATTTTATCATGATCCACTCAAATGAAAATCTTGTAAAACTAATCTATATACTCCTATATATTATGGTCCTTTTGACTTAAATGTTGGAATCTTCTATATATGGTATTTTCGTAGTGCACATGAATTAATTTCTCCCTCGGATTATCCATATTTTTCCATGAGTTAATATTCTCTTTAAATTTTATCTATCTCTTTTTTTTAGGTGATACCACCAAATCATAGCATGAATTTTGATTTTTTTACATGAAAACTTTACTTCTTGTGTTCTCTCAAAGTTTTCCATTCAAAAAACTTCTCCATGTTATTAATCCAGTCTATCAAATCCTATGGCTTTGAACTTCCTCCATAATATGAAACATCAAACTTAATTCCTTTGTTCCTTCCACATAAATAATTAACCATCATCTCTTACATTGATGGTGGATTTTATTGTTATTCATCCTCTTATTGAATTTCATCTTCATGATTTATTTCATCCTCTACCTCATCTTCCACTTTCCTTTATCTTTGATTGGTGATAATTGTAGTTAACTATTTCACTTCCCTCTATAGCTCTTTCATAGTCATGTTCATTTGAATAATTCATCCTAATCCTCTCACCATATCTTACACATCCAAGGATCAAATTTTTTATGATCTCAAATAATGAACCCAAATGCTATCAAACCAAAAAATTAAAATCAATAGGCACAGTACACAGAACTTATGAAATAATAAATTATACTGATTCATATTGAATGAATAAAATAATTACATACAAGAGCATAAATAAACCTCAACTTATAATTGGAGCTGACATGAAAAATTCAAAAATCTTAAAAAAAATATATATTCGACCTTCTATTTTTAGTTATTATTTTTAGTAGGTTTTACATGTGATCTTGAGTACCTCTAAATTTTTTTACATATCTCCTAAAGAATATAGTTAACCTAACGAATGAATTTGGATTTAAGTTTATGTTAGGTTACAAAGATACACTAATTTTAAAAATAGAAAATGTCTAAAAATATTAAAATTTAAATTTCAAACCCTTAGATGACATGTATGGCATCCTAATTTTTTTTAAAAAGTTCCTAACTAGATAGGACAGGCTATAGCTACATCAAACTTTTAGATACGATCATTTTTTCACAAATGAGAGGTCAAATACAATATAGACAAAAATTATGGCTTCCAAAAGTTTGGACTTTGCATCACCATGGGTCTTGTAATGCAAAGTTTGAATTCCATGATATCCCCTTATTTTGATGACTGTCTGGTGGGTAGAATTAGTGGTTATGGTTTCTTTATCTCGTTAAAGTTCCAAATCATGAACCCAAATACTATCAAGGTAAAATAAATAGTAAAATTACACATAAGTTATGAAACAATAAAGTTTATTGATTCATGTTAAATGAATAAAATAATTACGTGTAATATAATAATTAAACCTCAACTCAAAATTGGAGTTGATAAGAAAAATTTGAAAATACAAGAATATAAAAAAAATTGACTTGTTATTTTTAGTAGGTACTATTTTTACTAAGTTTTATATGCAAGATTGAGCAGCTCTAAAAATCTACAATATCACCTAAAAACTAAAATTAACCTAACATATGAATTTGAACTAATGTTAATGTGAAATTATAAAAATATTTTAATTCTAAAAATAGAAAAAAAACTAAAAAAATATTAAAATTTAATTTCAAACCATTATATGGTCATGTATGGCCCCAAAAAAGATAACTAGATAGGGTGGTTTACGGATGCATCAAAATTGTATAGACAGTCCTTTTGGCACAAACAAGATCTCAAACAAAGTTACTAATCAAAAGTTATCGCATTAAAAAGGTTAGGCTCTGCATCAAATAAGCTAGAAGTGGAAAAGATCAAGATTTTATAAAAGTAATAAAATTATATAATTTTTTATTCTATGGCCTCAAATGGTTGCATCATATTTGGATAGTTCCATTGATGTTAGTGTATTAATTAAACACATGTGTATAGTATAAAATAGTGGTTGGATTTGAATACAACCACCTAAACACTTTTGGGTTTTATGTTTCCCTTATTATAGTGTGTTTAGATTGGCTGTACAAGATGGCATTCTTTGTCAAATGATAAAACCCTAACTTCCTCACCTATGGAGTGATTTTGGGAAAAATAGGTTAGTGGGCTCACAATGCCAATCTATCATAAGGACGCCTTCATTAATGGGCATTGCCTACATAGAAAATATTATAAAGAGGTCCTCAATATTATTTATCTCTACCCTAAGTGTTGGTTTATGTGTATATAGGGATGTAATTTATGATAATAAAATACATAGAGTGATCTAACTTGTAACTTGGAAAAATGACTCATCAGATGATCCTTTAATAATTCAAAATTATGAGGATATTTATCCTATTATTGATATGAAAATAGGGATGAATATGGAAGATTTTATAACTTAAATGATTGAGTAAGTGCTATCAGTAAGTTGCCTTGTGAGTTCCCATGTTTTTTTAGGCTTTTTTTAGATGTAGAATGAATGGGGGTTGATCTTATATATATACAAATCCATTTGGACAATATCTCACACTAACTTAGACCAAGCTTTAAGAAATGTTTCATTTCAAAATTGGATGAATTTTGTGCACTGTACACATAGTTTCAAAAGGGACACTTGCATTGATGTAGGTGTCTAACTAGGATACATGTGTCTTGGAAGCTAGAAAATAGGTACAGGTCCAAAACTAGTAGAGTAGGTTAGTTATCAGGTTTATAGCATTTTTTGATAGTATAGAAGGTATACTCATTAGAATAAAAGTTGTTGGACTAAGAGATAAATGATTTAGACATAAAAAATAGTGAATATGAGCCTTTCCATAGTATGACGGTCTTATAATTGAAGGGTAAACCATGATAGATATTTTATAGGTATACAAGATTAAGGTGTTATATAATTAGAATTTACTATCCACAATATGTCCAAGATGTGGTTCTAGGAGTGGTGGATGTAGAGATTATATGTGCCTATGTTTACTAAGGATCCCATCAATACCCATTGAAGGAATACCAAGAATAAAAAATCTAAGATGGTATGGATGACATTGACTATATATGACATCATCTAAAAATTGCTTCCAATGTTTATGCCATTGATCTGCCTAGTGAGGTTGAATGTGATGAGGCTTCACAAATTTGGTTTCTCCTCTTTATTCAAGATGATACTAAGAAGGGGAACCAAAAAATTGTTGACATGAACTATATCACATGCCATATACAATGGATTGAGTAAGAGTATGTATGTGTGCACATCTTCCATAAGGGTTCTCATTATGTATGAGTAAATTTTATCTTTACTTACCTAGTGATCTGGGTCCTCCACCTAGTCCCTAAGGATGTCATAGATGTTGTAAGTTTGTATCCAAGCATCCATAATCTCTTTGTCATTAGTCATGGTGTACTCTAAAATGTTTTAGTATTACTCAAATGCAAGTCCACAAATGTGTATGATTTTAAACCCAGTGTTTGGTGACCTTGTGATATCCTAACTACACTTGGAAGAGATTAATAGGTGACCAAAGAGGGTGACACATGGAAAAAACTTAGGATTGGACATAGTAGTTTGGAGTATCGATGATGTGATGGTGATGATATCATCTACCTATTTTATATCATCTTTAGTCTCATTAGTTGTGCTTGGTCTCTAAATATCCTCTAATGTCATAAATATCTCATTATAGTGCTTGAATTGGGTTGTTCCCTTTAGGATTGTAGTCTCTTAGTACTCTATTTCTAGTATGGGATTTGAGGATAAATCTAACATTATTAAACTATGTGAATTATAGGCAAAAAATTATTGAGCATAAGGTATTATTTAGGATTTGGGAGTGAATTTGATGCAAAGGGATAAAAATTATTTGAATGTGAAAATTATAGACAATGGTAAATCTAACATCGACAAAACCTTATAGAGATCTAATATGTCTTCCCATTAATGATTTTTGTGGGATCACATCATGTGGAATAAAATTTGTGTTTATGGTGTGATTCCAAGTTAGACATTTCCAAATCTAGCATTAATTTGAGATTTAGAAAACAAGCCCCTTTTGATTTGGCCAATGGTTATGGCACTCCTCGAGTTGTTGGATCACAATATTTATTGAGATGATTTAATAAATGTAAGGATTGTGTGGATAACATGATTATATATCCCTTCTAGTGTTATGAATGATTATGAGGTTATTCATGTGTTAGTGTAATATTGGTGGGTTTAATGAGTACTACATTGAACAAACATAACTAGGAGCCTTGTGTCTTACAAATTTGTATACCCTAGCTATCCACCTAGATCTAATATAAACACATGGAATCCTATAATTAGGTTATATTTTTGTAACCTATTCTCAATTTATCTAATATTTATGGAACCTTATACCACCCAAGTGTAAGGAATTACATGTGGCACTTTTTTATTGGCTTGAGCTCCTAAGATCTAACAAATCTGACATCATGGGATTGGTAGGAAACATAATATCTTCTTTATTGACATGATCTCAACATATTTGATGTCTATGTCACCTTATCACTATCATGAAACATGTGAAAATTCATTATTCAATCTTTTTCTTGGGATCTAGTAGCTTTGATGCCATATGATTGTAAGGAAACATATGTCACTTCCTTATTAGCTCAAGTTCTTACTCACCAACATATCTAAAATTATAAGACTAGATGGAAATATGTGGTGCTTAATTATTATTTTAGGATCATTTTATCTAACATATCTAATTCTTATAACAAATCTAGTACATCATTGGGCTCTAACAGTTGCTACACATAGGGTGTCAAAAGACACATGGTGATTTCTCATTAGATTAGTATTTTGATAGCTCTAATGACTTTAATAGGTCTAAAACTATAAAAAAAAGTGATAAGTCATTAAAATTTAATATAAACAAATATATATTTATATATTATCCAAGAGGCTTTTGATAGAGTGTTAGCTTAGAATCTAGGAATTTGGTTCCAAGAAAATATTACGCAAGGAAATTTCTAAAGAAAATATCTCTAAGAAAATAAAATAGTATAGAAACCTTTTAAGAGTGAAATGGACATAAATTTAATCTAAATATATATATCCATGATAAAATCTTAGATGTGATAAAAAAATAATGGTGAAACTACAAGAGACTTTTCTTATCGAGATTGAGTAGCCATTGACATTTTCATACAAACAATGATCATTTGGGGATTAGTCAATGTGCTGGAAATTTTCAAATAATTTTAATACAAAGGCCCTATTTTATTTTAAATAAAGGGATGTGTTGGTAAAAATAAATGCTGACAATGTGGGGAGAACACTTCCCATTGTTTATAACCTAGACTTTAGACCTCTATTATTGAATAAGCATATGGTCAAAATTTCCCTCAATAGGGCCAAAAGAGAAATAAGTGTTAACGTATGCTTCATAACATAACATATTGGGTTCTAATTCTTTCAATAGATTATATTGTGTGAAGAGTGATATATTTATATACTTATATCTCTCTTTTGAATTCATGACCAAGTTTAGAAGTATCGTAAATGTGTAGAACTCGTGAGAGGTACTTAGTCTTTTGCACAAGTTATTTGAGGAAAGGAAGGCTCAAACATTGATCTATTGATAGATAAACATCTATAGGTTTGGTATATATACCTTCGGTCCCACTCTATGCCTTGATTCATTTCCAACTAGGATGTAAAGCCTACGATGGAGGTTGCCCAAATTACCCTCTCTTTGTAAGAGACTTTGATATTTACTTAAAGTTTTAGACTTCCTTCAATTATAATGTCTTCTTTGTTTATGATCCATGAGGGTTGGGAACTAATGCGGAAAAGGTGATTGCTTAATTTAGTGAGTTATTAAACACTAAATGGACTTCTTTATTTAGTCAATAAATTCAAAGTGATTTTTGATGTTCTTATAGATGTAATAATGACCTACTATAATAAATAGAACTTTTTATCAATTTGGATGTTTGGTTTTGAATTGATGAGATCTTCCCTACTAACTATGGTGAAATAAATTATCCCATTTATCAAGTTTATCAATAATGGATACCTATTTTATATTTTATCTTTCTTGAATTATGTCTTTGATACATACCTTATCTTGAAAGGACTAAATTCAAGGATGTATGGGATAATGTTTGGCTTAAATTTCACCTTTCAAGGGTCAACTACTTACTTTATTATTAAGGGAATGGGATTTCACTTCTAGGGTCAAGTGGATACTATTAGGTTCATGATAAAATGAGTGAATACAAAGAAGGAAAATAAAATAACCATATCAAAGATAAAAATAAACACACAAAAGAAGTAAAATAAACTAAAACTAATCTAATATTTACATTACTAACCTTAACTCAGAGGGCTATTATGAGATCATGGTGATGTCACAACTAATATTTAGTGTTGAAAGACTATGCATTTTTAGGAATAAGGAGTCATTTCTTGGAGATATTTTAGTCTAAAATTATTCTACCTAAGTAAATCAAGCATCTTTTATGGACCAACGTAGAGTGGGTCTAGCTTGGAATGATACCCTTTCTTATCATGGGATTTGTCCCATAGTAAGACTAGGTCTAATATTTGAAAGGATATCATATTTTCTTTCTACTAGAGTTTTGAAATGATTCTTATTGTGCATCTTTCATATAAATGATATTCAACAACTTTGGCTCATCCTTCCATCTATCCTCCATGTATGCTTGCATGAAATTATACATGGGAATCTTCAGAGAAAATTTGAATATAAGATCCAAAAAATATAAAGTTAATAAATATGTACTCATGAAATCCTCTTTTTATGTGTTGTGGTAAGCCTAGTGGTCATATTTCAAAAGTGAATACTAGTCTATAGGTCTCCTTTTTGTATACTTATTTATTTCATCAATTGGGTTATTATTGTTTAACTCATCTAAAATATTCAATTGCATGTATTAACTTGATGATAAATTTAATGTTATGTTATTTTATTAAGGCCACTAAGTGAGCTTGATCGATTGGAATACGAGACCGTTGTCATAGACTAGTAAAGTTGGAGTGCCAAATTGTGTAATTATGTTATCCTCAAGAAACTTAATCACTACCTTAACTATGTCATTCTTGGTCACCACTTCTTCTATCCATCTTGTGCAATAATCAATTATTGTGAGTATAAAATTTTGGCTAATTGATGAGTTTGGCCCATTGATTTCAATGAAGTCAAGGCCCATTGAATGAAAGGATGCTTCTCTATTATGGGATGAAGAGGCATCATTTCCAAATATTCCTTTTTGGAAAATGTTTAGAATTTATAGTAGGTACATAAATGGGAATTAACATATTTTAAGATGGTGGTAAAATAATATCAAGGTCACAAGATCTTATGGGATGTTATTGTTCATGAAGGATGACCAGTACCCAATTTATCATAGATGCTGGTCTTGAATTATTTAAATTATTATTTTTATAGGAATCTAAGATATATGCCTTCATAATTATTCCAATATATCACTCCTTTAATTAGCATGTAATGGGTTACTTTCAGCTTGAGAGCTCTTTTTTGTATTTAGATTAGTCCTAGGGTCAAATCATGTATAAAAGATATTGGACAATTGGATATGTTGATGTGGAGTTTATTCACACTAGGGAACCTTTTGAGATAGCCTATACTTTATTATGATCAATGAATAAAGACTCACTCTAAGGCACATGTTATGGGGTTTTTGGATTTATAAACAACTTGCTGATGGAATAGTAGTGAGTAGAGTAGTTGTTCACCTCATATGATTCATATATGACATAAGTATAGATATAATTAACATGGGTGGATTGGTGAGGATTATAACCTAAAGCGGATAATATCAAAATAAACTCAAACAAAAAAAATACAAGTAGGATAATAAGGAAGGTCTATGAATTAAATAAGATGAAACAATTCTAATAGAGATCTTGAATTAGGGGTTATACAAATAATTAGGAACCAATGTTGGAAGCAAGTTACTATAGCAAAGATAAAATAAAACATAGTTAAGAGAACAAGGTAACAATGATACAATTAAATTTGACTTATATAATAAAAGTTTGTTGCATTTTTAATATTAAAACTGAACATATACAAAGGAAGATTATAATTATTATGTAAAAGCATTTAAATTGACTACTTTAAAATATAAATGACTATATCAAAATAATATTCATACACAAATAAAAGACTAAAATACCAGATTGGTGGAACTTCATAAGAAAGTCATAAATTTGGATAAGAGTAAAATATGCACATCAAGACCAATTATAGATCAATCCTCTAAATTTCTTATTAATCATAATTACCAAAATCATCTTCTCTTTGAGATCAGGACGGTAAAAATATAAATAATTTTGGCATGGGGGTATCTCATCTCTCAATAAAAATATAAATTTACATGTCTAATTATATAACTATGTGTCAAAAATTCATGCATGGCATTGAGATTTCTAACATGATTATAAATAATCTTTTTTCCAAAAGAATTTTGAAAATATAAAAATGGAATTTTTAAAATATTATATCATGCAATCATATCAAAATATATTTTTGACATGGCTAAACTAAAAGGTGGAAATTACGTGGTCATTGAATTTGATGATGCTATAGTTGTAACTTGAGATACAGCTTGACAAGGCATTGTTGTTGTAGATGCTCTATCTAGAGTTATGACATAATTTACTATCGGTGTAGTTATGGTAGGGAATGTGGGTAGTGGAAAATATGCTAGCCATATATGTGTTTTTTTCTAATGTACACTTCAGATATTGAAATTAAGTGCTATGATGAGGTGCTAATGGTTCCCCTATTATCTAATTTAATTGATTTTCCACCTTCATTTATAAATATAAGGCATTACTAGCTTGAAAGTCAATATCGATAGTTTCAAAATACAGAAAAGACATTGTAAATAACTATGGAATCTTATACATCAACTTATTTTGCATTGTAAATGAAATTATAACCTACATAGAAATTGTCTTTATCCCTATAAACTTGTGTCTATAAAATTTGACTAATCATATAATCACTTCACTAGTTCTATAAAATGTTCCTTTAATTTCTACTTGAAAGTTATCAAATACATCTCAGAGGAGGTTATTAAAATTTGGCTTAAGAAGTAACTACCTAAGAGAATTTGTCACATCATTGACCCTAATGTCATTCAAAATGGATACTAGCTCTTTCTCTTGAATTTTATATTATTTCACTAAAGTTTACGTCTATTGATGTTAGTCAAGAAAGCTATCCTTCTTAGTGGCCATGTAAATTTAGGTTTAGGTAGACTTTGATGCTATTATTAAGTTCATATAGGCATATGCCTTGTTTCATTTTTCCTAGATAATTAAGTAAATCCTACCATTTATATCCATAACATTATTAAATAATTATAGAGTCTCCCCACACTTTGGTTCGGTTGTGGTCTTAATAGATATTATTAATTGAATAGTATCATACAACATTTTACCTACACCATGTACACTATTTATAATTTATTTTGGAGGTTAAAGAGCACTCCTCTCTTATGACATTTGTACTGAGTAGTCCTAACTTTTGATCATCTTCTCTATTATGCCCCAGATATCATCTATAAAACTATAGGGATCTTACTTTTATTGATCTATATTAGAGGGGTTTGTTTTTATCCTTTTACCTACACAAATTATGTCTTCTCTTTATTATAATTACATATATTCTCCCTCTACAACCACATTTTTCATCTTGACCTACCTCAATTTTTTTGTTTCTATGTCAAAATAGAACTTGACCATTGGTTGATCGATAATCATTAGATATTATCTACCTAACACCTCTTATTGTAGTAGTTGAATCCATGAAGGAACATTAAATGTAACTTGTTGCTTAGTTTTCTCTTTGAATGTAGGACTAGTAGAAGTATATTCCTACTGAGGGTGCATTACTATAAGGGCAGATGTCCCAAATTTAGGGAAAGAAGGTATGGCCTTCTTCCATCCAGTGAATTTATTATGTGATGGTGTAATAATGATATAATGGGTATTCTTATCTATCTTATGTAATAAAATTATAGGTGAATATATCTAATAAACATAACCAATTGGAATTCCCAACTATGTAAATAAAATATGAGGTATTGTCTGTGTAGAAACAATGTAAGTAAATACTATAGTTTCAGAATGCACTTTCCTTGATGTTTAAGGGGAGTGGGGAGTAGGTTCCACTAAAGAATGAGTAAGTCATTGGGGTGCTAAGTTAATTTTTCATGTAAGTTTGGATTGATGTGTAATCAACCCCAATGGTAATATCCATACTGGGAGGACATTTAGTAGTTTGGTTAGGGGGAGAGTAAATAAATTAAATTAGACTGTAGTTGGAAAAATTTGGCATTGTGGTCACCTAGGGCTCTTTTATTGGGCTTAAATAATATAAAGAATGATTAATTTATACTGTATAAATTATAGTATAAGAAATTGAATAATTCACCAATTAATGGGGAACTTGTGTTATTACACTCTGTGAAGAGGTAGCTATATACACACAATATTATCATACTTTATCAATTATTGATGCTTTCTCTTTTTTAGGAACCCATTGAGTATTAATCTCTCTAAATAAACACCTTAAAGGGTTCATAGATAAATCTATGGTAAAACCATTTCTGATTCATAAGATTGTTGTTCCCTATACCACCACTTGTTATCTACAAAAAAATCTCCTATACATATCCCTAAACATTGCCTCCTCTTTTTGCAGACTCATTTAAGTAATTCACCTCCTTACTTAGCCCCTACCTAAGCCTAAAACCTTTCTAACATTTAAAAAACAATGTTTGCCTAGGTTGACCTTGTATTCAATTTATATTTGCATGTTACGAGTGTAAGTCAGCCTTATCTAACCTAGACTGGTACCTAAATTATTTTTATCAATTAATGATACATAGTCAAATTGGGCCAACCCTATCAACTAAACTTTTGAAAAGGTTAAGGGTTAAATTTTGATATATATATACACATTAATTTATACATTTATTAGAGAGGAGTTAATTATTCATTTGTGATTATTTACAATCTTATCTTCACCCATTCTAATTGAGGAATTATTGATTAGGGTTTATAATTTTTTATGTTGTGGAGCCTATCTACACATTACAATGCATTTCAAATATTATACATTAAAATGTATCATACACTATTAATGTATTCTTTTTGGAGTTGATAAGTACTAAATTTTTTTGGAACCCCTTGTTTGGGAGTATAAATATGTGGTTTATTAATACTTGTATATGTGTGGTGTCATCACCCATGATTAATGGGGAACTGTTATGGGTTCACTTGGACTATGGTTTTGGTACCCATTGTTTTGTAAAACTGATATGTTACTTACGTATTGATTTATTATAGATGGACATAGGTAATACATAATAAGAATAGATTTTGAGAATGTGAACATTGTGTGTGAATTTTGAATATTTTATTGAGCATATCTCCAAACAATATTTGTTCATTGTAATTGGGAGAAGACTAATCTAAGAGTGGATTGTACTATTTTTGGAATGTAATAAGATCTAGGCAAGTGTTTATTGGTGAATGTTTCTCATATTGGGTGAACCATGTTAAATTTTATCTTCTTGCTCTACATTTTAATTTCTATTCTTTATGTATCTCTTTTCATAGCTCTTGTTATTATGATTCTATGAAATTCTTCCATATTAATTTCTAATTTATTCCTAACATACTTGGAGAATAATATTTCCTTGTGGAAAATTCTTGGATGATTATGCCTATCTTAGTTATCCTTACAAATGAAAAATACCTCTTACAAATAACATTTGTCTAAGGGAGATATTGAGTCTCTATGTTTTTGTCTTCAAGGTAAGTATCTCTAACTTTACCTTTTTATTTTAGTAGATAGAAGTATCATAAGTAATGGCCTTTGAATATATTTTTATCTCCATACATTAGGGTTATGTATATTAATAGATTAATTATAATTACTCTATGCATGTTTAATTTCATGAATATTATTCCCATTTTATGCCAAAATTTTTGGTGAGCGCTAGATTAGATTTTAATTTACTTTGCATATAATTAGTTAATATAAAAATTGATTTAACAATTTTGGGAATATTGGTGTATTATTCCTAATTTAGTTAAGGGGTCTGAGTAGAAAAATGAATAAATAAATATATAATTATTAAGCTACTAATTTGTGTAAATTAATTACAATTTAAACTTTTCTAAAAATAGTAATAAGGAGAAAAAAATAAAACTTAGCTAGACACTGATTGATCTAACTGAGACAGAGGTTGGAATTCACTATGGAGGATTGAGACACTATCACAAATTGGGATCTAAAATTCATTTTGTGACTGGATAAGAGAATCTAAATTAGACATTAGTGGCACTGATGCTATAGTCCACATCTACCATTGTTGTCTTGAGGATCTGAGATTTCTAGGTTTTGTTCACTATGTCTGTGTGACCTTGTCTATGAATTTTTATCATGTAAAAGTCTATATAACTCCTTTTAGAGAATATTATTTCTTCAACCCCTATCTTCCATTATTATTTGATGAATTTTTAGTAAGAGCGGGGGGGGGGGGGGGTTAGTGCGTTGAATATGCACTGGACATGCTTCACAACCTATGTGTGGGCACACTACCTACATACCAATACTCCAAAGAGGGATCAAGCCATATGTAGTTATCCTACTTGTTGTGATTTGTGTAATTGTGTATATGAAGATGAAAAATGTTAAAATAGATGTGATTTATGTGATTAGGGAGTGGTGTAAGGATTTAAATGAACTTGTAAGTGTATTGGTTAGCAATATGTAGAGAATAGGGAATATTTGTTCAGTAGTCTTAATTTTATTCTTGCTTGCTTTGAGATATTTTCCAACCCTTTCCAAATGATATTTGGATGGGATTTTATAGCGATCTATTATTCATGGTTTGAATGTTCTTGCATTAGGCTGACAAGGATAAAGATGGGAAATTAGAAAAAAAAATGACCATTTGGGTTAGAAATAGACTTGGAAAAGAGCATCAAAAGTAGAAAGGAGTGGCACCAATACTATAATCTTAGTGTGGTACTATTTTCCTTAGTAGATATGACATGAGGTGATGGATCAATCATGGAAAGAGGAGTCTAGCTCAACTAGGATCAAGTCTAGAAGACTATGGATGACTAGAAATTAGTGAAAAGATGCCTACAAGGGTTGTGAGAGAAAGAAAGGACCTAAGGGTCAAGTGTCATTATCTACACTAAAGTTACCAATTTTGGCTTTTTATATGATAACAATCCCCCCTAAACACACACACCCCCCCTGCCGCCCCCCGGCCCCCAACACTTTATTCTAGTGATGCAAAAAAATGAAATACTAGGATAAAGGGAAAATAGAAAGAGTACTTAAACATACCTAAAAGGGTGAAGCTCATGAAGTTGTGTGATGATGGGTGTGCATAGAGAGAACATGTTATGAAGTACAAATCTTTAATAAAAATAAAGAGTAGATTAGTTCTTACTAGATATGCTATGTCTAAAATGAGAACATACATATTTGGGTAAGAGAGAGAGGAAGAGAAAGGAATGAATACACCTCACTAGATACGTGGACCAATACCAAACCTATTATGATGTTGAGCAATGATGAGTAATTCTAGATGATGATTTACCAAGAGTAATATCATGAATGGAGTTGATTTATTAATTCCCAAAGAGTGACTCAAGAATGCAAAGGCTATCCCATTAGCTCCATCATCACCCACTAAGTGAAGAGAGGTGATCATGTGGCTAATGATCGGTGTTGTTTGGATTGTGTGTCTAATACCTCTAAATAGGCGGCTCAAGAATATAATGTCTATCTAGTCTTTTGGCTCCATTGTTACTCTATGAAGTGAATCTATGAATTGATATCGATATGAAATGTGTGTCATATGAGATAACTCTTAAAGCCCATGATTGCACTGTGATCTAAAAATGTTGGCATGGAAAACTAAATGTATGTTGGAAACTAAGCCACTCTTGGCCACTTCAAAATATAGAAATTAGGCTTGTAAGAAAGCCACTCTAAACTGGTGCACTAGGCTTATATGAAAGCCACTCAGGAACATGGGAATGTGGAAATGAGGCTTATATGAAATCCATTCCAAAATGATGCCAACCACCTATAAATGAAATAATGCACATAACTAATGAGAATAGTTGGGTAATACTAAACTCAAAAATTAAAAGAAAACAAATGTGCCATGCAAATTACCCCAAATCATTGGTTTTTGGAACATAGATTCTTATCTAGAAGTGATATCAACTACCATATATAAAACTAAAAGTGAGAGCCGTCATGTCTAGTATAATTCCCCATATTTCTATATTTTCTAAGAAAAAGTGTACTAAAAATTTCTAATTTTAAACTATTCTAGCTATGTAAAATAGTATATGAACGTACTTGTCTACCTACTTCTAGAAAGTCTAGATTTTTTAATGTTTGGATAAGAGCACCAAAAGTGGACACTAGTGGCACTGATGCTGTTGTCTAGGGCCAAATATGGGAACTATTGTAGATTCTTGACTATTTATCTAGTTTGTTCTAACTGGTTTGATGATTGGTTGTTATTCTAGGTCTTTTCTTAACAATTGTTTTGATTGTTAGGAGCTTTGATCTTTGAGACAAAACCCCTATTTTTTTTCACCCTCTTCTAAGGGTAGGAATGAATAACTTGCAATGACTACCCTTAGAATAAATATCTATGCAAGTGTTTTATGCTATAAATATACATAATATAGTAATGATAATCGACAAAGTATCTCATTAAATAGAATGGTTTGTATTGAGAAATTGTTAGATCAACAAGGGTATGCCTAGATGGATATAACAATGTAATAACATGTGTAATGTACTGAACTAGAAAAGAAAGTCTAGTTAGTTTTTAGTTATTAGTTGGAGGTATGGAGAATGACATCCATCATGGCATAAAAAATAAATAAAGATAAATTCATCATATGGATCATGGCATTACAAGTAAGGATAAGCAAACAAGCAAACAAGCACACAAGGCAAGAAGTAAGAAATGTACAAGGGTGGCCAAGGGGCCACATAAATGAGGGACATGGGCACATGTCAGTCAAAATTGAAGTCAATAATATAATGAATGTTCAAATGCCATATACACATAAAATTGAAACAAATAAAGTTGGCATGGAAGCCACAATTACATAGAAACGTATTAAGAAAGGACATTAGAAAATGTCCAAAGGTACATACATGAATAGAAATAAAGGAAATTAATACATATCCTAAAGCATATACAAGAGAAAAATCATAAATAAGAAAATAAAAATATATAGATACACTAAGCAAGAAAAGAAAGAATGTAATAAATGGAAATACAATCACTTCTAACTAATCAAAATAAGAGGCAAAGTATGAGAAATAGTTAGTACAAGACTAGGTATATGCTAAGAAATACATAAGTGTTATATAATAGTAAGATGTTGATATAGTAAATTGTGTAAGCTAGTAAATAATGTATATCAATAAGATAACTAATGTGTGTCAGTTAGGAATGACATAACTTGGATGGTGTAATCATCTAGAAGATGCCCCACTGGGTATGTATATTGATGTATGTATCGAATGTAGAAGTATTATTCCCACTCAATGGGTAGAGTGAAGTAATCAAAGAGTTGAATTTCATTGCACACACTCAAGGAAAATCAAGTGAAGCATGATGATATATATAAATTAACAACTAATAACATAGAATAAAAAATGTAAGTCTAGCATAATAGTAGCAATGTAAAACATGGTTGATGCATACAATTAAAATATTTTTTGGTCTTTATTTAAATGTTTTTATATTTTAAAATATTTAAATGCTTTTGAATTTTTGATATATTTGAATGTAGAAGATGGCTCTAAAGTGGGGAGTGGTAACTCATATGAAATTCCACCAACTGTAATAACTTGATTAGTGTGAATGAATTTCATGTATCTATGAAGTTTAAAAGTTACTACTATAAGTTTTTAAATCCAAGTTCAACCAAGTATCATATAAAAAAATCCTGCATGTGAATGGTGTGGTAACATGTGTTGGGACATCCTATAAATAATGTATGATCTCACCCAATGAGCTCTATATATGTCCACTGAATTTGATAATAATTATGTTTATCAATGTAATATCCTACTCTAAATATCCCACATTATGTAATAATGTCATAGTGCACATGTTCACACTGGATCCATTATCTATGAGAACACTATGAATGGGATGATTATGAATGTGATCTCTAATAAAGAGTGCATGATAATATGTATCATCCTCAACTATCTCCTACTCTAAGAAGGATATGGAAAGTCTAGCTAGAACTCTGGAATTATATACACCAATCATGTTGCTCACAGGATGTCTCAATTGAAGGTGACCTATATGTATTTGGTGGGGGATGTACATGATATGCATGGTGAACCCATGATGTGTGACCTGTCTCTTGTTTGGAATGCTATGGAAAAGGATATGAAAATATTTTCAATGCTTTATCCTATGTTGGATTGGCTTATGGAGGCTCAAATAAAGTGCCAAGATTAATATGATTTCCATCTATTAAATCTTGTATCTTGTGTCTCAAACTAATGCATCTATTTGTTGTATGGCTTGATGCCCTATGAAACTCAAAAATTCAATGCTGATCATATCCCTGTGGAAAAGACTTTGTTGGGTCAAATTCTCAAATATGAGGAAGAGATATGATGTTACATTGTAATAGCTACTATAAAACTTTGGCTAGAGAAACTAGTAGATTGGTAAAGGTACACTAAGGAGGTGCTGATAAAACCACTTGCTGAGGGGGCTCTAAAGCCACATTAACTTTAGGTTAATGTTTACTCTTGTTATCATTGACTTTTAATTTGTATGGGACTTTGTTGTTACTCTTTTTTGTTGTGTCTGTGATACTTATCTACTTGAATTTGCTCATTGAAACTAGTTTAACTTCTCATTCCTTTAGGATGTGACATAATTTAGTTAAAGAAGAGATTATTTTAAACATAATTGATTCATGTAAAGCTAGTAGAAGACTCTATTTGAATAGATCCTATAACTCTTGATCGACCATTGGGCTATTCATCTTAGCCAAGATAGTCTTATATCAAAGAACATAATCTATGACTTTATTATTGTGAAACATGGGTTATCACCAATGTTAATGCTGAAATGAGATAGAAACATGTTAGCTAAAGGATTGAATGCATTGATCAACAGATTTGGTAAAATATAGAACCATTGTAAAGCATAATCCTTTAGGCCCCCTAGAAATAGCTTGGTAAGCATCTAATCATTTGGTACATAGTCCATGTATGTTATGTGAAAATATCTCAAATATGTCTCTAAATCACCCTTACCATCATATATAGTAAGCTTTGGTTGAACAAAACCTTGTGGCGAGGGTGCCAAGGCAATGTGATGTGCTAATGGTGTATGTAGAAGAGCAAAAGAATCCAAATCTTGTGTAGGTATAGATGCATCTTGATCAAGATGTATCACCTTGGATTGAAGATATTTTATCTCTTGCATAAGGCCTACCACATCAGGAGATAAAGATGTACTAGTTGTAGCTAGTGGTAAAGAAAATGGTTGGGCTTCATTAAGGGGTTGTTGAGACATAGTTGCCCTTGTAGTGTCATTTTTAACTAGTTATTCTGAAGGAATGGAAGACTTAAATTGCTTAGCCTTTTTAATTTCCATGATAGATTGAAAGATAAGAGTATGATCTCAGGGCTGGTCCTAGAGTCTCTCAAAAATTTTGTAGGATCAAATATTTTTTGAGGACAACTTCATTCTCAACAATTGGTGAAAGTGGATCAGTAGTCCAATGTGGTGAAGCATGAACATAGGTGTGTACATCATCATTTTTGTTATCATACTACTCATTATTAGAGTTATCTTTATTAAAATTAATGTAATTTGGATGTGTAAAATCTATAAAAGGAACCTAAGTTGGTTGTTTATCCATGGTATATGGTCATGTTACGAAAATTTGGATGAATTCAGGAGGATTGCCACTAAGTCTTGCACTTTGTCTTGAATGAAGATATGCAATAAACTTAGGTGGAATAATTAAAACAATTTGGATAATATTGGAAAAGATTAAGTGGATATAATCTAAATAAGGAAATGGAATATGCATAAAAATATATAAAGTTCACACACATGTAAGGTGATAACTCAAGAAGAAAATATGAGCTAATACATGCAACTCAGGTTTTAAATATAACTATTTGATAAAATACTATGAAACTTTGAAATTGAAAGTGAATTTTTGAGTTAGTTATGCAAGTAAAAAATTAGAAATTTATTGGAAAATTGGTGATTTAATAGGACCTAGTCGATGCAACTAAGGTTTTGAATTTTTTTTTGAGAATTACTATTGAATTTTGAAATTTGAATGGAATTTGTGGTTCAAATATTCTAGTAAAAATTTAGAAAATGATTGAAAAATTACTAAAAAATTACTGGGACCTAGTATGGTCAACTAGGGTTTTGAATGAAATTTATTTTAAGATTACTACAATTTTTTTATAAATTTAAAGCTAATTTCTAATTTTAATATGAAGGTAGAAAATTAGAAAAATATATGAGAAATTAGTTTGAATTTTACCTTAGGGTTTCTATGGTTTGTATATATGTTTGAAGGAATTTTATAGTGAATTCCAACCTCTGTCTTAGTAAGATCAATTACTTTTCAGCTAAGTTTTGTTTTCTTCTCCTTATTACTATTTTTCGAAAAGTTTGAATTGAAAATAATTTACACAAATTAGTATCTTAATTATTGTATATTTATTTGATATTTTACTACTCAGACCCTTTAACTAAATTAATAATAAGACACCAGTATTCCCAAAATTATGAAATCAAAAACATAGGACCTAGCTAGGGTTATTGCATAGTTTTACTTGACTAGAGGCTTTCGAACCCTTTATAGTGATAATATTGTGGTGATATAACTTTAGTTAGGTCTAAAAAATCCATATTGGTCATAATCTTGAATGTCTAAATGTAGCAACAAATGGAAGTGAAATTAAGAATTATCTTCTCTGATCTAGGATTGATTAATAGATTATCTACATTTTACTTTGTATACAATAGTTAGGATAGTTGTTACTATAGTTGTAACCATGGTAGACTGAGTTGGAGAGTATGTGGGTGTGGTTAGTGATGGACTTAGGACTGAGGTTTTTATCTTTGAATATGTCTCATCTTTAATATCTCCTTCTTTATCTAAAAACATTTGGTGGCTACTGAGCTAACGTTTCCTTCACCAACTTCCATAGACTCCCCTAATACCTCAAACCCTCTGAATTGAGTCTCTTCCTGATTTATCCACTCATTTTTATCCTTATCCATTATTTACTCAAAATATTATGTCTCATTAGTGTCTTGGATACCCATTTTTCTTCAGTTTCCCATCTCTTGTCCTCTTATTCACTATCATATATTTCAGTAGGGTCTGCTCTTCATCATCCCCTTATTTTATTCTTTTTCTTCCCTTATAAATTTTACATGTTTCTCATCTAATTGAACTTATTTGTGGTGATATTGGAGGGATTTTGGGCATTAAATTATAATTAATTGGTAGATTAACACTAATAAGGGTTGTCTTTTTAGAAGGTGGAGTGGGATATGAAAGGGTTATATTGGTAGCAGGTGGTAGTGAAGTGGAAATCATAGAAACCATTAGGGAAATCACAATAAGTGAATATGGTTGCCTAGGAGATTAGGGAACTAATATAGGTGGTGTTATTATAATAGGTGATGACAAAGGAGGAAAAACAATAGGAACTTGAGACAAGAAGGTAATAAGACTTACTTTTTGCACTATGATTAGTGGAGTTAGAGGTAACATAGAGAATAACACCACTCCAATAGAACTTGTAGATCCCTCTATGATAGTTATATGATAATAAGATCCAATAATAAATTAATGTGTTGGGGACCCTAGGGTAACCTCAAATATATTTGAAACATTAATTTTCCCATATGGGCCAACTTATTCCTGTGTATCTACTTCTACTTGAGGAGAGGCCCCATGAATAGGTGTATAAATACATTATTCTCTTTCAATCCTCTTGGCATCTTGAGCTATAATTGTAAGATTAATATTTGATCTACTGGGCTAAGAAAATTTAGATTTTTACTTTGTGAATCCTTGTGTCTTTGGTATTATCATTAATATTTATGAATATAGTATCATGACTATAAGATTGGTGCCCATAATTAATTCTCACCTTATTCCCATATTTATTTATGTTTTGTGTCATTCTTCCTAGGATTCTAGTGTTTAAACAATGACCTATTTCAATCCATAATACACCTTGACTTTTCGTACAAACCAAAAGTGTTCCCACCTTATATATTGTATTCAATCAATGATGAGAGGGGTTGGGTGTATAGCTACTTTTTTAGCCTCCATAACTCAAAACTAACATTATCATCCAATTGAGTAATAATTTCTTGCTCAACCACTTTATTAGGATTAATTCATGGTGAATATAGAGGGTGTGCCTTAGTACTTTATATCATGATTATGATACACTCAAGATAGAACCAATAATCACGCATTCCCTAAATAATTCTTCTATGCGATCTAATAATATAGGCATGTATTTCCCATTGATATTTTGGTAAACCATATGATAAATTATCTTTGCCAACCTTTAAATTCATTTACTAAAATTGTAAACATGGAAAATGTTGAAGGTATTACAAATTCCATTATTTAGATACTCTATAGATGGCTTCTATGGTTACTCATATGTTGAATGCACTGCCATAGTTATAACATATACCAAATAAGACATCATGTAGAAGTTATCATCTAGTAAACTTCATATTTCTATGATTAGATGAGTCACGTTTGAGCTGATTGTCTCTTCCATGTTGATGATTTTGTTAGAAGTCAGAATGATAACCTGTAATAGTACCATACCTCATTGACATAAGAAATGAGTGGGAAGAAATATATTCTATTTAGTAAGTCCATATAAATTATTACCCCTTGTTTGAAGGTGATTATGGAATTATAAGAAGTAGGGCCTTGAATCTCAAAGTTACTTGGGATATGATCCCATTGTTACAATTTATTCTGGATATTATTTTCAAGGATCTGTGAATTAATCATGTCCTACCTATATGTCATCTATATAAGGAATCATGTTGTACCTTTAGAACACATTCCCACTTATGTAGGCTATGAGGGTGTTTCAAAGTCATAAATGAATTATTTTTCAAGAGATTTTTCCATTTATAAATGAATCAAATAGTAAGTTAATGCAGGGAATTATCTGTAGATTATCGTTAACATTATGTACATTGACTATCTTTATTATGAGAAGATCATATTTGTATTATTGCATGAAAATGTATAGCTATTATTCCACCACGTATGGTTACATAACATCGATTTCATCTTAAATTAGTGAGTAATGCTTAAAATAATGATTGATAGCTTCCAATTCAAACAATGTATCTATATTCTTAGTTGGCCCAAAAACTGAATAGGCAAAAGGAAGAGGAGTGTAAGATGGTGAGGATATCAAAACATAAATAGAAATACATATATTATTTGAATAATTTGGAATCTCCTAGTTTTTTTAGATCTCAAATTCATAATTTTAACTTGGTAGCTAGGAGGTAATGTGATCAAATCATATATGTGAAATCAAATATTATTGCTTTTGATTTACTAATTTTGGGACTTGAATGCACTAAGTTGCCAATTACTATGAATTAATGTCAATAATGGATTTTAATCCATTCCCTATCTATTTTTATTATTTTATTTTTAATTTCATTGTGCTAATATATATGGATTTTACTTCCATGTGGTTTATTTTACTTGTTCTCAAGTGTTTTGTTAGCATAATATGATAGTTGTCTCTTTTACATAATTTTGGGAATGACAATCATGTGTTTGTTATTTAATTTCATGCATGAGGGACACATGGTTATGAATCGATGCTCCACTCATATCTAAACCTTGGTCTACTATATTTTATTTGCATGGTCATAGGTTAGCAAGATGATGACATGTGATAGGATTGTGATGATCCACTTTCCTAGAGAGTAAAATTTATTATCATGAACTAAGCCATGTATTAGTTAGAGAGATGATGATAGGTGTATAATTATTTTTATTCAACACTTATGGTATCATCATATAAATAAATCTACTATTGACACCAATGGGTTGGTGGGATGATGACATGTGTATGGTTCTCACCTATCCACTTTCATAGAGTGAAAAAGTCATTATCTTGAACTATGTTGTCTTTGGGTTATAACACTTATGGTATCATCATATAAATAATTCTACTATTGACACCAATGGGTTGGTGGGATGATGACATGTGTATGGTTCTCACTTATTCACTTTCATAGAGTGTAAAAGTCATTATCTTGAACTATGTTGTCTTTGGGTTAGCATAATGGTGATAGGTGGATGGTTATCACTATTATACTCACCCTAAATAGGCATATAATGAAATATAATAACATCACCCCCCGGTTCGTGGGATGATGACACATGGATGACTCTTGGTTATCCACTTTCTTAAAGTGTAAAATTTATTATCATGAATTGAACCATCTTTAGGTTAGTGAGATGGTGATAGGTGGATGGTTCTCATTGTTCTAATCACCTTCAATTATCATATGTTAAAATTTACTGATGTTACCCATAGGTTGACAGGATGATGACATGTGGATGGTTCTCAATTCTCCACTTTCTCAAAATGAATTGTTCTCACTACTTGGGCTCTAGGTAAGTGGGATGATGTTTCATGGATGACTCTCTCATATATATTTTCTTAGGTGACTTATGCTCACTAATTGTGCTATGGTTAAGCAGAATGTTGTTTGATCAGAGTAGATGAGCTCAAAAGTGTCCCAAGAAAAATATTAAGAATATAATACCATGCTAAAAAAAACCTAGGCACAAAATAAACTACAAGACATGTCATCACAAAATAAACTCCAACACAACACATCATATTGGTAAGTCCTTAAATTGAAAAGCCAACATGTACATAAGTTTTTAAAATAAAGAAAAATCAAAGGTGAAAGGTAAATCATGAATATGGATTATAAATGGCTTTGGTTCTTCTCATAAAATTAAAATGTGCTTTGGGATTCAAAAATAACCTTAGGATTATGCCTATAAAAATAAATGTCATTAACTCCTTAGGTTCATAAGACCTTGAATAAGGATATTAAATCAAATAGTGGGTCCCTATTTTAATTTGAAAATGAGGTGTGTGTGTGTGTGTGTGTGTGTGTGTGTGTGTGTGTGTGTGTGTGTGTGTGTGTGTGTGTGTGTGTGTGTGTGTGTGTGTGTGTGTGTGTGTGTGTGTGTGTGTGTGTGTGTGTGTGTGTGTGTGTGTGTTAGGGCATAACATGATCATACCTATCTTGATAAACCATTTATGAATGGTGTAGTTGTACCACTATGATTTTTGGGTCAATCTTGGTGATCATCAAAGTGAGACATTGAGCTCAAACTAACTTGACATGTTTTATTTCTATGTTTTATTCTTGTAGATTGGCCATCCATAGACCTCTATGGTCTCCCAATTCATTATCTTCCAACATGAGATTTATGGTTGGGGTGAATATGGTAGAATGCACCTTATTTATGAGGATGTAATGCCAAATTTTAATAACAACCTTCACCAAGGAATAAGTGTGCTTATCTAGGGTGAATTATTTTTCTTCAACATATTTAAAATTTGTATTCGTAAAGGTTATTATATCTTCATACCCATTTAATTTTTGAGTGAGTACTGCACCTATGGTGTGCTCCAAAGTGAAGGAATGTATGTATAAGTCCTTTTTGTAGTATAGACTGGTCAACATTGGTGCCTACATGATGCCATACTTTATGTATTGGAAGGATTTATGAGACACATGGGTCCATTTAACCTTTAATTACTTCTTCAACATCACACTTGGTGACTTAACAATCCCAAACAAATTAGATATGAGATTCTGCACAAAGTTAATATTTCCAAAGAAAGATTTCAATTCATTTTTACTATTAGGAAGTGATATTTTATAAATTACATTAGCATGTTGAGGATAAATAAAAATACCTTCCTTATAAATAACAAGACCAAGGAGATTACCTTTCATGATGCCAAAGATGTTATTCATTGGATTAAATGATATATCATACATTATAAACCTTTTAAATATATTTTATATATGGTGGATATGATTAGACCACTTTGATAAATTAACTAAGTAATAAATATAAACAATTATGTATTTTATAATTATACCTTAGAAGGAAAAGTCCATAGTTCAATGAAAAGTAGATCATACATTGATAAGATTGAAAGGAATTCACTTGTATGTGAAGGTGCCCCATTTGGTTATGAATGAAGTCTTTATTCTATCTTTAGGAATTAATTATATCCTAAGAATCCATCCAAGAATGACATCATATAATATCCAATCACCATTTGGATTACCTCATCTATAGAGGGTAGAGGGTAGTTATCTTTATCAGAGGCCCTGTTTGTGTTTCTAAAATCCATATAGTCAAATGTATACATACTTCTTACATATGGGTAAAAGGTTTGTAACCAATGTAGAGTGGAAGAATAGTAAAATGATCGAAGTTGAGAGGAGTATATGAATCTCTTTATGGACAAGGGGATATAAAATTAGGGTCAAAGGTCACTATTATTATCTAAAAGGTTTCTAGTTCTATTTGAGTGGGATGATATGTGTGATTACACTTAGGTCAAAGAATTTAATATATTAATATACCCAATTAATAAAATATATGTAATATGTGAATAAAATTATCAGTTTTTCAATCTCAATAGGAGTGTAATTTGAGCCAATAGTAACATCTCAGGGCTGTTATGTTGATCCCAAATTGATAGTCCTTAAACAATGGTCTAGGCGTCTTGGTCCATATGGTCTATTTTATAGATCATCAAGATCAAACATTATTTATAGGTATATCATATATTTAGGGACCCAATTTTATTTTATGTTTATAATACCATATTGATAAAAATCATCACCCTCATAACCATTTCCATTTGTCTCATCCATAACCTAGGTGATAAACACTCCTAAATCACTGATAAAATCTAATATGTGGTGGTTATCTTTGAAAACTTTATTTTTTTACATTGTTTAGGACCAACATGTATGGGATGATCTTTACCAAAAAATTATGAAAAATTGAATCATGTAGTGGTGTTATATTTACAACAGAGACTACTAATGAATTAATGAACTAGTTTTCCTCTCTAAGGATGGGGATGCCATCAAAATATCTAAACATTTATATCAAATCCCATTCTTGATACTTGTGATTCTTAAGATAATATAAATTTAATTGGAATTTGCACATAACTTAGTTAATTACTATCTCTAAATCCCCAAATAGTTTTAGTTCCTTGACTATATGTTTCAAGATGAACTCAAGCCCCAAGATGAAGGCTTCATATTCCACAAGATTTTTAGGATAAGGGAACTATAGTCTATATGAATTTAGGTGTCATTTTCGTTATGGATTAATGAAAGAAATTATAGATCAAGAACCTTTCTTATGTTGTCCCCCATTAAAGTAGCTACCATAGACCTGGAAATAGAGGGTCTTAATTGGTTTTATTTTTAGCACTTTATATAGATAGAGTGGAAATGTTTATGGTAGAGGATATTAGGTTCATTTTTTCAATGACTGAATTATATTTCATCTTCATATGTTTTATCATAGGATCTGTATCAACATAGATTTGATTAGCCATGCCTCTTCAAGGAAACCAAATATGGGATAAGTCTACACACACACACACACACACACACACACACACACACACACACACACACACACACACACACACACACACACACACACACACACACACACACACACACACACACACACACACACACACACACACACACACACACACACACACACATATATATATATCTACTAAAGATTTTTGACTAATCCTTACTAAGAAACATCCTATAAGATTGTGGTATATCCACCAGTTAGATGCCTATAAGTTATTAGACCCTAGGTTTATATTACTATTTCGTATGCACATTCAATATCTCCCCTACTACCTTAACCTCAAAATTATATGGATGTTCAATAGGTATGAATTTTTTTGAGATCCTCAATTCAAAGAAGAAACTATGTAAGCTATTTCCAGACAACTAGACTATAAGAAGATAGGGAGAAACCTTAACCTTGTTCTTATGTATGAGCACATTAGCATGTACATGCTTATGCTTGTGATGAACTAACTTTTCCATTAATCATTTTATGAGGAGATCTCTCTAATTAATGATCTAGGAAAGGTCATGCAATGTGATGTTTGCCTTGGTTTTCTTCATGTTCTTTTCTATGTTATACCTAGTCTTGTTTGGAGTGGTCTAAACCCCTTATAAGGGTTTTAGGTTATATTTTTTATGTGTAGGATCATTTTATGCTCTATTATTAGTAAGGGTCATGCCACTATTAGGAGTGGATATGGTGAGAGGTTATTTTTTTATGTTATTATTAAGAGTGTAGTTTCTCCATTGGAACAAATGGAAAAGATGTACCTTATTAGTGGCATCTTCTAGCTCATTATCCTCTTGGATAGTGAATTCCAATATCTCTCATACAATAATAGTGCTTAGGGATCTTGAATAGCTACAATAATCAACCTAATTAGTATCATTGGTGTGGTTTTATACTACATTGTACTCTTCCTTTTATATTTGTAAGACATTGAATTAATTATATAACCTGATACAATGCAATTCCTCATGTTGGATTGTGTTGTTCATATGGCATAAGATTTGTAAGTCTAACTCATAAATGTTGATTTTAAGTAGTTTATTAGGATACATATATGGTTAGTTATTAGAGTATTTTTGGGGAGGATTTTATCTATGGTAGGTGAATTCATATTTATAATTATAGAACTATTTTTTTCATCATGTCTTTAGATGCCCATGAAGTCATTATTGAGATTTTATATCATGCACTATATAACATCCAATTCTTTCTTGGTGGATTCTTGCGATACAATTTGTACATTATTCATAGTAGGCACAAGCACTTAACATTAATATTCATGTGTTATTAATTATTGAATAGGCTAAATAATTATAAATGATGGTTATAAGTATAAATCATTCTTAAGGCATGTTGGTTTGTCATGGGCATAGGTTGTGGGATAAACACATTGTGGTTGGTGCTAAATAGGGGATTCAAGATATGTAAGTTTGACAATAAATTAAGGATTGTTGGTGCCATCTATCCTTTAATATTTAGTAATTTATCCAATTTTATAGCCTTAGCATAGGATAGGGGTAAATCCATAACTAATGGGTCTCTACACATGAATATAGTAGTCCAAGAGTCTAACACATTCTTGTACATTTAAAGAGCTAGTTGGACATCTAACCTACATAACATAATGGCTTGAATATACATATTTTATAAACATATATTTAATTTCATAATGAGATCATTTAGATCTCTTGTATTTAAAGAGAACTATTGGTATAACACACTTGGCTTAATGAATTTCCCATACTACGACAAGAATGTGTTACTATATTAGTCCCAACTCATGATGGATATTTCAAGTAGGTTATAAAGCAATAATAGGTCACATCCATCAAATTTAATAGGATAATTATGTAGGAAACATATTCATGTTCTACATGAAGAATCCTAAGAGTAATTTTGAATGATTTTATGTGTTCTTCATTGGTATGTCCCACACTTTGTGTTAACTATGGGAGGTACCTCTCCATGTTTTAGGGTAAGTCATGAATAGCTCTTAGAGCATTGATGGTAGACTTGAGTAACAATTAAATGGGGGAAACCAAAGGTAAGGTTATATTAGTGATGAGCTAAGAGGATGATGTAGTTTGGGTATATTAATGGTCCTAGTCTTCATCTAGCATATCTAGCTCTACTATGGATTTTCAAAGGTAAGATTACCAATGGCCTCAGACCAGTTTGAGATATGGTGTTATGTACAATAGGCTCCTAGTTTATCTTAGTTTTTTTAGTATCTTAACAATTTATTATTCAATGAGAATGGGTGCCCTCCTTCTATCTATAGCTATTATTTGGTCTTGAGGTCTCATTATTGGAAATGCATCTATGTAATTAGATGCATTGAGTGAGATTAGAAAATAATTTGGGGACTTGCATCCTTGCTATTGAGACAATCCATAGCATGATTTTAAGGTATTGGAATCCATTAAATATCCTTCTTGAAATATATTTCCAAGAGATGTAGTGCTACCACCATAGACTCAATGATTGTTTTCTTACTGACATAGAACATATTTTGAGCTAACTAAACCAATTTCACTTAATTGAATTTTTGAGATATAATTTACCTCACTTCATAATTTTGTAAAAATTGGGGAAGATTTCTTGGTAATAAATAACCATCATAAGGGAAAGAGGGTAAGGTATACAATAAATATCTTTAGAACACTAAATAATTTTTTTTTGAGAACATTAAACATGTCTAACTAAAGTGTTACCATAGTATGTCAAGTTTCATGAAAGATCACATTTCAAATAAATAGGGAAGAGGGTAAAATAAAAATGTTAATGCTTAATTACATAATATTTTAATAAATAAACACATATTAGACCTATTTTTAATCACACACGAATCTATGGGAGCTTAAATAAAGTGAATGAATTCAAATAATAAAGTAGAATAGCCCATGGTTCATTCTAACTAATGCAAACACCTATAGATAATATATTATTTAGTTCATTAACACTAATATATTTAGTGAATTAGAGAAGTTGAAAGACATTCATGAAAATGAGAACCCTATGAGTATAGAGATAAAAAAATATATTAATTTTGTGTGATCAATGAGAAAAGTGTCAACCATTACAAAAGAGATACATAACATCATATATAGAAGAGATATGAAACCCACCTCCTAGTATCACAAGATCCCACTCCTAGCCATCATGGCCAAAATAGTTAAAATATCCCATTGATTAAAAATATAGTCCCAAAAAAGACAATAAAGAAAGAAGGGGAACCTAGATTATGAGATCACATTCCAAATTAAGACCGTCGAGATCTTTAGCTTGATGTTGATGGTGGACCACCTACTAATTGACTCCAAGAACCCTAATGAGATACCTATAATTGGTCCACCATTTTAGCCTCATATTTAAGTCTATATAGGTTATCATGTGGCTATCATAAGATTGCTTCTACATGAGTTAACAATGTACTATGTGCCTTGAGAGGATCATCTAATGAGACTTTCAATTAATAAAACTGAATGATGTTTATTTTAGACTAGGTTTCAAGATCCAAGATAACTTTAGATATAACCTTGTTTTATTTTTCCACCTTTTTCCTCATAGCCTCCTTAAAATGTGCCAAGTGGAATACAAACTCATCCCACCGAAATAAAGTTCCATTCAGGTGAAAAAGAAGAGTAACATCAATTTAATTGATATATGTAAGGATCTTATCCCTACTCTTCTTCAAGGGCCAGATGGTGGTTTGAGTGTTTCTTAAATCCTCAATGGAGGTTCTCATGACTTCTAGTCAAATTCTAATACAATTTCAAGTCCATGAGAGACATCAATTTTAAATTTGATAACATGCCCTTATGAATGATGATAAATAAATTATTTCTCTTGATATCTACATGAATGATATCATCTAGGTATGTTTGAGGTATTTAGAGAATCCCTTTACTCTTGGAAATAATTCCATTCACTTGACCAATCACTTAAATTAACTACATAATTGTGGTTTTCCCTTTTCTAACTAGAAATGCAAGTAAGATGCTCTTAGTGTATGACACAAGAGTTATAACTTTCTCATTAATATTATAAATTTACTTGTCGTAGAGCTCATCAATAGCCTAGACCATTGAGATCAGGTCATCCATTACCCTCTATTTTTGACTTATGGTTTTCACTTTGGTGAGGGAGAAGATATCTTGCTCAGTCTACTATACCCTAGGGTTTCATTTATTATTAGAGGTTTATGTGACCACCCTTTTAATCCTCCTTGAGTCCCACTTAGACTATAATTATATGTCTATCTCCCCATCGTAGATCGTCTATGGTCTATATACACATGAAGATTTAATGGGCCAAAGCCAACATGGCCCAACTAATGTTCCAAAGGTAGTAGAAGTTGAAATAAGAGGAGTGGTGAAAATGGAAGTGGAAAGTAGAGGAAAGTATGAGGGAGGAAAGAGTGGAGGGGGCATAGTGAATATAATGGAAGATGGATGTAGAGTCATGGGGGAAAAGGGATGAATCACAAAATAAGAGGGCTAGTAGAACATGTGAGATAACCATTGGTCTAATGTCATGGATAACTAAGGACTAATTGCATTCAAGAGTTGGATATTTAGGGTAAATAATCAAATCAAAAAGTTAAATCTAAATCCTTGGGGGCTTAAGGGGAGGAAAAGAGGAGCCCAAGATTGAGTTTTAATTGTTATTAAAGGATGCAAAGTTTGTTTAGGAACAACCATTTTCTACTTCTTCTTTGGTCTTTTAGTTGAGTTTGTTTATGATGTGGATGTTAAATCAATAGAATTAGAAGTACCCTTGATAAAGCTTATGATGTTTAAATGAATAATATTGGACCTAATGATGTTTCTAAATCAATGAGAGCTATGAAATCAAGAAGAATAAAATATAGAGGAGCCACTATAGTACTTAGAATAATTGGAGAGGCTACTATTGTAGTGTCAATTATAATTGTCAGGGACATTGATAATATAAGAGCACTGGGAATTTGAGTACTCCCAAGAAATGAGATAACTTGTGGGGTTAGCCTGAGATTCATGTATGGCATAGACCATACTAGTACCATGGATGAGGCTTGAAATTTGGCTAAGTAGGGGAATCATAGAAGGGAAAGGTCAAGACATGATGGAAAAATTTAGGGGAGATATTTAGGGTTGTGGAAAAATGCTATTAGTTGGGGTGGATGCTCTTAGGTAGCCATAAACTTATCTCTTGTTAAGATGCAATCATGATTACTATGAAAATGAAGAGGATAGTCTACTTGGGGTTGGATTACCTGGAAAAATGGATCAAGTGCATTATATTTCAAAGATGAAGGAGTGGTATATATTTGAAATCCATGAAATATCTACCTATAGAGTTTATTTTTAGTTTCCATGACCTCAATAGTTGGTTAATTGGGCGCCATTGTCGAGAAATGGGTTTTTCTTTTAGAGATCACTAAGAAGTAATTTGAGCCTTCAAGGGATGAGCTACTTTTTTATTTGTGAATACCTCTACATCATTAGTAGGGCTGAGGTGAATCTCATGATCAATATGGGCCTTATGGTGATAAGTTATGTTCAGACTCACTTGGTTATTTACCATATGGGATCTTACTACATGAATAAAATCTCATAGCATAATTTCCATCATGTCTAATTTATAAGAGTCCATGTGTTGAGTTATGGATTATAGTGTGGGTGACATTATTATATTCTTGGTACCTTATGATCACTAGGAATGATAGACACAACTTGTATTTAGTGAAGGTAGTGGCTAACTAACCATGTTAGAGCTAGTAAGAAATTAACTCTTCAATAAGGTGGTTTGAGACATGTAAGGTAATAAGAGAAGAGCCCATGAATTAATTCTACTCTAATTATAGTACTCTCCTTTTTGTACTAGTAAGTGCTAATGGGATGAAATGAATCATGAATATCATATGCAAGCCTCGACATGGGCCTCTCATTGATATCATGATACACAAATGGGTAGTAATAATCATATATGTCTTACATATGGTTCTTGAAATGGTGGATTTATATTTCATATAAAAATACATGCACCGTGGATCCCATTAGCACCCATTGATGGAGAGCTAAACAACATAAATCTAAGGTGTCATAAATGACATTGATTATATATGACATCATGTAGAAAATGTTACCTGTGAGATCCCATTTCACCTACCTAGTGAGATTAAATTTAATGAGGCTTCTTAAATATTCATTTTCGTCTCCTTTCAAGATAATACCGAGAAAGGGGAAACCAACAAGTGTTGAGTGCACTATATAATTTTCCTCATAAAACAAGTTTGGCAAAATCATGCCTATGTACATGCCTCCACTATATGTTATGATTGTGTATGAATCGAGGTTATTTTTGATTAACTAGTGATTTGGGTTCTCTATGTACTTTCTATGGATTTCATTGATGTTATATGTTTTTGTCTAAGCATTCATTAACTTTTTGACAAATATCATGGTGTACTTTGGGAGGTTATAATATTAATTTAATAAAAGCCCAAGGATTCCTACAATTTTAAACCCAATTTGGTGACATCATAATATCCTAACTACACTTGGAAGAGAGAACTAGGTTTCTAAAGAGGTGGGCACATGGGAAACCCTTGGGTTTTGAAATTGCTACGTGAAGTTTTGATGCTTTGATGGAAAAGAGACATTTGTGTATATTTTATATTATCATCTTTGACTTTATAATTTTTTGTTTAATCTCTGAATATCCTCATCTGTATTAAATATCTCACTATAGTTCTTGAACTGGGTTATGCCTTGCATAAAATTTTTCTCCTGGTACTCTAGTTCTGGTCTAAGATTTGAGGGTGAATCTACCATTGTTGAACCATGTGAATTTTGGGCACATAATTATTGAGAAAAAATTATTCTATGGGATTCATGAGTGAATTTGATGCGAAGGGATCATAATGATTTGAGTGATAAGATAATGTGTAATGGTAAATCTGATCTCAATGGGACTTTATAGATCTTTGAGATATATTTCATAGTAATGGCATTGGTGGGATCACATTGTACATACTAAACTCTAAGTTTATAGTGTGAGTCGAAGTTATCCATTTTAAAATTTAGCATTACTATATGATTTAAAAATAATCACCTTATGATTTGGTTGATGGACATGGGATTAGTGAATCACAATCTTACCCAGTTAAGTTAATAAATTCAAGGAGTGTGCCAAAAACATTCGTATTTAGCTATTGTGGCATTATGAATGATTTTGAGACTATCCACCTGTCACTCAAAGATTTTTGGGCCTAATGAGTACTATGTTGACTAGATGAAGCAAGGAACCCAATTTATTGACAACTCCACATACATGACCTAGCTGCCTAGATGCAATATAAACATATGACATACTATAATTAAATTAGGAGTCCTGATATGTACTCTATTTTGACCTTATTCCACTTAAGTGTACATAATTACACATGGTTCTTTGTTATTAGCTCATGATATTATAGGTACAACATAGGATCATTGGAAGGAAACACATGGCACTTCATTATTGATTCAAGTTCCTTGGATCTGATGGTTCTAATGTCATAAGACTGAATAAAAATGCATGGTACTTCCTTATTGGATTAGTATCTTAGACTCTTACAACTTGGACACCATAAGACTGGTGTGAAAGACATGGCACTTATTGTCCCAATCTCCTAAAATCTGATAACTCTAACAATTTTGACAACTCTGGGATATCTTAGAGCTCTAACAACATGAGGTTTCATAAGACACATGGTGCCTTGTCATTAGATAGATATTTTGATGGCTTTGATGCCTTTGATAGTTATGTGATGTACAAAACATATAAATTTATTTGTCATTAAATATGCCCCATAATCAAAAAGACTCCTACCTATCAACCTAAAAAGCTTTCAGGAGAGTGCCAACTCAGTCTTAGGACTGTGACTTTGGGAAAAGACTACGAAAGGAAATTTATGCAAAACATAGCTAGTTACCCAAAAAAGATTAAGTATGGAAACCTTTTAAGAGTGAAATGAGCCTAATTTTGATATAAAAATACAAAGCTATTAGAAGCTCTCAAATATGATAAAAATTTAATGATGAAATTGTGAGATTTTTTTGATCGAGACTGAGCAGACATCAATATTTTTACATGAACAATGATCAATTGGGGCTCAATTGAGGTTCTATTTTTTTTGAAATATCATGATATAGAGGTCCCCTATTGTTCCAGAAAAAGGGATGTGTTGGTCACAATAAGATGGATATGGATTTCAATATTTATAGGGGTTTTATATTTCCTTTTTTTTTTCTTCCTAGATGGATGCTATCAGCTTGTTTTATTGAATTTTAGGACATCACCCAATGGTTAGATGGATAAATAGGATTATATCTCAAAATCTTAATGAGTGTAGCTAACTTAGTCGCCTACTTGGTGTTTCTCTTCTTTATTTTGGAGCTTAATGGCACATGGGAATTGCAAAGTCAAAAATCATTCCTTTATAATTATTAGTTAATGAATACCCATATATCATACCTATAGAGGTTTTTATTTATATTTTGCATCGATTTGATATGTTTAAATATTGCAATTATATCATACAAAGGGAGTCATTAAGATATCATATTAGAACTAATACGTCCAAACATTTATTGTAGTGGATGATAACTTTAATCATTATCTAGTTGTGGTGAAAACTAGGGATATGAAGTATGAAGTTGACTTGATAGTTACCATTGTAAAATTCTAGATTTGGGTGGATATAATGAAGGATCATAACCACATCCAAAAAAAAAAAAGTATTTTTGTAATGGAGGAGACAATATTTTATGAATGTTAATATACAATCCATCTTATGATTATAAAGTGTTATAATAAATATATAAATTATCTTTGTTGTTTTTTTCTACTACACTATTTTTTTAACATTTGAAGGGTAATGTTAAAAAATCCTTGATAGATAAATGTGATCATCAAATTATGTCCATGATCATATGTTTAATTATAAATGGGTTCTAACTAAACCACCAATTTACCCAATCTTTAATTAAATCATCAAACAAAATATTAGCAAAGAATTTTTTTTGATATCCATAAAATTATTACATAGAATCACATAATTATATAAAATATTGACAGCTTTACCCATATTTTAAAAAAATAAACATATTAAAAATAAAATTATATATATATATATATATATATATATATATATATATATATATATATATATATATATATATATATATATATATATATATATATGTGAACATGCATCTTATCTTAAAATCTAATCATTAACATTATCCTGACTAGGTACGATATATAATAAATTTATAGTGAAGATAACATATTATGTCAAGGCTTTTTAAAGTCTGACAAAAATATGTCATATTTTGTATGAAGTAATTTTATTTTATTTTATTTAATAATTTATTACCTTTTATTTATTTTGGTTGCCAATTTTTTTTTAATAAGATGGTATTTGGCTCACTTCTAAAATGATGAATAAAATCGAAGGATATTCAATTTTAGGTCAACTATTTATTTACAATCCAATCTGAATATATGAACTAAAATATTTTTTTTTGGAAATTATCCTTATTTATGCCCTATAAAAAATAACAGTCATGGAATTGGAAGCTAAGGTTTCAAATTCTATCAATGATCAAGATGTGGTAGAGACCTTTGACATAGAGAGTGTGGCAATAAATCTGTTATAGGGATCTACCTAGGTGAGAAAGGCAATAATGACAATGAGGACATAGAATTCAGAGAGTAGGAGGATATGAAGAAATGACATAAATGTCTGAAATAGGAGTGAGGTGGATCTAATCACGACACCAATAGGATAGGTGAATTTATTATCAATGACTAAATCTTTTACATAGGTTGTCTCCCATCCAAGGTAGTTAGCAAAGTTAGTTGTGAAACCCTTAGATCCTTAAAAAATAACTACTTTGGTAATGCTTGTGGTGGATGCATTTTAGGTGGTTCTCCACATTGAAGGATGGTTCACAACCAAAGGTGTGATTTTCCATATCAATAGGCTAGGACTAAGCATTCTTGACCTCCACACTTCGATCAAATAGTTATCACAACACCTTATGTATAATAAGCTCTAATTCTATCCTTGCACCAGGGATTTATTTATTGTGGTGTTTGATTTCATTAAGGACAAGAATGTTATTTTAGATCATGTTTGGGCCTAGGATCACCATCTCCTATTGATGAAACCTTGGCACCCATTTTTCAATCCCCTTAATGAATCCTTCAACACCAGGGTGATTTGGGTAAGACTATTACATCTTCCTTTTTAGTTCTAGGCCAAATCATATAGATAATACCTTGGGTGAGTTTATGTTGTAAAAGTCTTCTATGATGAGATTTTATTATACCCCTTATGCTCGAATGTTGCATAGTTTACATATTTACAAATAGCTACCATAAAAAAAGGACATAAAAATCAAGGAACGATCTTAGACACAATCTCTTGATTATGAGGGTTTACCCTTTCATTGTCTTAGTTTATTTGAAACATGTCCTTTATCTAATACCTGTAGTAATTCCTAAAGGAATGGAAAGACATCTTGTTGGAAGGATGCACTTCTTGACCTTATTATAGTGGAAGTAGATGAAACTCCCAAGAATAAAGCTTTAGATTCAGGTCCAAAAATTCCAATTTTCAAATAAAAATGAAAGGAAACATGATAAATGAATTGTATGGATCTCGTGATTATAAATACTATAGGGACGAATCTTGAAGTGGAAAAAGTCATGGGCAAACCTTAGGCTATCCTTTCTAAAGGTAAAAAAACTTCAAATGACATATTTTAACTCATTGATTCGATTGATGTATCTATTGCTTTCTACCCTAAATCATTTTTAAGAGATAAGGAGGATCGGATTGTAGTGCATAAGAAAAAAAATGTACTCCTTAAAAAGGCCCTTGAACCAATGAACATGACGCTTCAATCCCACAAAGAAGATGGTAGGGAAGGAACTTAGTTTGGGTACAAGTAAGTTTGTTCATCGAGAAGTGCTAGATTTTTTTGGCCAATCATGGTGTATAGCAGATTTGATGACCTTTAACAACATGTCTTGACTAGAGACTATTCACTAATGGGTGAGGAATTTTATGTTGTCAGGGAACTAACAATTTCTTCAGCTTTGATGTGATCTACTTTAAAGTAAATCAAAGTTTAATTTAACTCATATCGAGTAGTCATGATTATTTTTCACTCCTTATGATAGGTTAGGAAGCCTTTTCAAAACCCTTTATTATCCATATTACTAGTACTAAAAAATAATTTTCGCTCTCTTAATTAATTAAAGAGAAAGGTACTATAAAATGTAGTGATATATATGAGTTGTGGAAATTTACTTTTTATTTACCACTATTCCATCATGGATGGCTCCTTCAAGCTAACCCATGAAAATAATGATCACAGCAAAATAATTCTAACCACCAAAATAATTAATATATAAATTAATTTGGTCAGAAATTTAAATTTAAATTTACATAAGTGCTTGTTTTTATAAAATAGGTTGAAGTTAAAGAAATAATATATTTTTTTTTATAATTTATGTTGACATTTCTTGTAAAATTTTCTCATTTCAATTTCCTTAGGGAAATGGCAGGAAAAATGTCCTACATAAATAAATCTAAAGTTGTCAATTATTTAAAAACCTTTATCTAATTTTTTTTCCAGCACTATAAAAGATTATAACAAATATATAAATTATTTATCTATAATGAGAAGATTAAACCTGTCTTACCAAGTGTCTTCGCTTAACATTGTCACCTTGTCTGTCTGAATGTTTTGGCAGGAGAACAGGTATGATATGTAGCGTGACAATGGAGCTTAACAAGGGGCGCCGTTCTGGGAACCAATAGAGCACATTATGCACACTGTATACTGTGTAGTGGATAGACTGTATTAGCCCCTCTTTTAACAATATTTTTTTATCAAATCCCCCATTGCAATACTTCTCCAATATATAACCACAGCTGTACCGCTAGAAGAGTGCTACAATTTGTTGCAACGATTGTAACGCAGTAGATGGAGTCAATGCCAGTGTTTGCAGGCGTGATATTTTAGCAACTATTGCCTCCCAAGCAGTACTGAATCCTAATGTATGGAGAAATATACATTTGCAGAGAGTCCTGTAAGGAAATTAGAAAGAGGTTAAATAGTAGTTTAAATTGATAAAATGAGGCCATTATATGTGACGTCCATATCATTGCAGTGAACTGATTAAGTGTATGTGACGTCCATATCATTGCAGTGAACTGATTAAGTGATCAGAAAGTCCACTGATAATTATAAAAGCATTTATTATGTAACGGGAAGAAGATATAATTTGCAAAGGATGTTTGCCAGCGTTTGAATAGCAGTACGGGTTGGCATTGAGTAGTTATCGTGTCGACCCGCTACAATACACAGATGTGACGTCCCAGACAGTCTTTAGGAGGTGCGGAATCAAGTTTCTGGATTTTTCTTTAGGCCAACTGGATTGTAAATTATTTTAGATTTTTTCAGTGGGGCCCTAATAGAAGAACAGAAAAACCCTGCTCTTAATTGAAAAACCTATATTCTTATAAATTTGACATCCCCTTGGAAATTGAGAGCGCCTTCCCACAGCCTTCGAGATTTTTGGGATCAGGCTTCGATTTTCTGTCTCTCGACTGGAGTATCTATTCTCATATGCGACGGGTTAAAAATGATTTGGAAGAGCGTTGGGTTAATTTTGAATCATGAAAAGACATTGATTGTATTCCTTGTAAAGGCTCTTTCAAATCTGAAATAAGTTATGTAGTTTCTTCATTTGGATCTTAAAAAATTACGCCTATTAAATAAATGCTCACTTCAAAATCTTCACTCCAGAGTTTTAAGGGACCGTCAGTTTCCAGGTGGGGATTCCCACTACCTGCCTTCTTCCTTGCTGGCTGGATATCCACGTCACTGCACCGTCCCAGGCTTCTTTCCCATGGTCTCTTGCCTAGGATGTTGCGTTGACTTCTGCGCAAGCTCAGACCTGCGCTCCCAAATTCTGCGATCTCACCTCATGCCAAATTGCTGCTGCGTCCACGCTGGTTCTGATACCAATTTGACAGAAAAACAGAGCATATAAAAACAGAGCACACTCAGATTGCTACAACAATCATGGAAAAACAAGATTTTATTAATCTTTCTTGAATCTTCAGATCTTCTTGATCTTTCTTCTCTGTCTATTACAATACTGCACCCATGAGTCTCTTAAATAAATTTGAAAACAAGCAATAATTAGAAAAGCAAACTGAAGACTAATTTTAGTCTTTGTATGCAAACTGCGTAACTCTCTGACTGCTTGAGCTAACTGTTTGATAACTGCTATGCATGCATGAGAAAGAGTGGAGAAATTATCTCTAGTCTCTAACACTCCCCCTTAATTTCTACCACTAACTACTTCAGCATTTACAATGCCTAAATGATTTACCATTCTTGCCACAGCTACGTTGCTAGTCGCTGCCATTGATGTCAGGTAGGCTAGAGAGTAATCTTTAGAGCTGCGTCTTCAGAGCAGCATACAAACATTCTCCCCCTTAAGTTGAAAACTGGACTCAAATTGCTAAACCTTTTCAATACATTGCCTCTCATGCGGAATACACATTTTCAATACAAATCTTTAATGAAATATTAAAAGTTATGGTATATAATAAATAATGCATTATAAAAAAATTAACTTATATAAAATTTATAAATTGAAATATTAAAAGTTAAGGTATATAATAAATTATGCGTCATATAAATTTTACCGTATATAAAATTTATAAACTGTTTATGGTATAATTTTTTTTCTCTATAAATACACACAAAAATTAATCGTGTTGACTAAGTCATATACACATGAAAATGTTTTTTTATGGTATATAAGGTTTACCTCATACAAATACCATGTACTAATGATTCATAGAAATTTCACTTTATTTTCATAATTTTTATATGATAAAATTAATTTTATTACAAATAATCATAAAATTAATATTTAGAATTAGTAATTTTTACATAGTTTTTTTAATAGTAATTTTTTGTAATTAATATTTTAAAGATGATTTTATGTAATTATTTTTTTAATTAAAATTTTAATCTATTTTGTTTGTTGAAAACATCACAATATTTTTTATATTCATTGAATACTATTTTTTATAATAAATTTGGTTCTGTTTTTTATTTGTAAAAAATATAAAATAACTTTTATTTTAATTGAATGTGAGAGTCCAAAAAAAAAAAAAATCTTTGCACTTTCTATTAAAAGGGAAGAGATAGAAAACAAAACAAAAGTTACCTTAACCAAAGTGAAATAATAAACATATTTAGTATGTTTTATATATTAAATAAAATTAATTATTTTCTTTTATTTTAGGTGATGTCATCTGAGAGAATGATGTTTTAAATTATTTGCATTGTTTTCATATTTTATACTCCTTATTTGATGGATTTATTTAGGAAGACTTTTTTTTACTATCATTTACTTAAATGTTATAAGGAGTGATCATAGTTACACTATGCTAGCTTAAATATTAATTTATGTGTTTATATTTCCCCCCTTTAATTATAGTAATGAAACAAACTAAGAATACTAGAGTAAAAGAAAATGTATACTTGAATTTACCTATGAAGAACTATCTCTAATGTAGGCTAGAATTCAAAGTTGTGTTTCATGAAACCCTACATTGAAACATGTATCAATTAGTCCTTAATTATGAAAAACTTAGTAAATAAAAAATAACAAGACTTATAGATATAATAACAAGGATCAAATAAAAATAATTGGGTATGCAAACATTTGTGTTTTCTTATGGAATAATGGTGACTATAAATGGTATGGCCCTTGAAGATTTATTATTTGTTTATGAACTTGAATTGGATTTTGTATGCCCAAATAATCATTGATATGTGAGTAGCTAAGGTTATGTAATAGTTAAAATCAAAATAAAAAGCTATGTGAGAGAAGTTACCAAAAAGATGAAGATCTAAGTAGTAATGATAACATGCAGGAGAATTATATAATCATATAAAAACTGAGCCAAAAATTTGGAAAATAAGTTTTATATATAATAAACATACATAGTGACATTGTAATGATAAACATTAGCAATCAAGAGTTCATATAAGATCATATATACGTACTTAAAACTAAAAATAACTGCTTTGGTAAGGTTGTGTGAAATTGATCGCGACATTGAGAATGGGTAAGAAACATGATGATTATCATGAAATTAAAAATTGACCTAATAAAAAGAAACAAATGTGATGGAAATGACACACACACACATACACAAAGGGTAAATTAAAATTAAGAAAAGTAGGAAATAGAAGGTCAATGGGCCACAATACAAGGTAAATTTTGAATGTCACTCACACAAACATAAAAACATTTAGTTGTTGAGAATTTTTGTCATTGATGTCAAGATGCATTGTATGTGGGGTATGTAATTGATGCCAAGATGCATTGTATGTGGGGTATGAGATTTTATTCCTAATATGATAAATAATCCATGCAACCAAATGTCTCTCTACTAAGAGAGAATTTGAAGGATTGAGAAGTCATCAACAGTTTTGGAAAAATATTTTTGGTAATAATTTTGAAGACTCGGCATAAAAAATAGTGAGCTATGACGATCCTTAGTTGAGATTTGAAGATATATGTAAGAAACTCCAAAGATAAGCCATCAAGATATGAAGATTTTCTATTAAAGCTCCAAAGAAGAGTCTACATGAGAGAGGTTGTTTGAGTTTGTAAATGAGGTGCTGAAATCTTTGATAGTGAGCTACACATATCTTTAGTCAAGATTTGAATATCTACATAATTAGCTCTAAAGATGCTTCATTGAGCTAAGAATATGTTATGTTAAAGATCTAAAGAAGACACTAGATGAGAGGTTATTTAATTTCGTACATGAGGTGTTAAGATCTTTGATATTGGTTAGGAGGTCAACTTCAAGACCTATTGTGAATTACAGGTCAAAGTGTTAGAACGAAAAGAGAGATATGGTGGCCCAATGTGATATCAGGATCAATTTCCAAGGCATGGGTGTGAAGGTAAGCATTGAAAAAAGTATTTCAAGTTGTTTTAAGCATTTGTGAAGTTTTCAGTCAAAAATTAAAGGTTCAAGTAAGAACAAGTGTCTTAAGGTCTCTCATGTGAACAAAATGAAGAGTTGTCTACTTGAGAAGGTTTTTTAAGTGATCATCAGCATGTGAAGCATCTGCATGAGGACATAATATATTCATGGTATATGTGGAAGGGTCCTAGCTCAAAGTTATAACAATTGGGTTTTGGAATAAGGTGGTAAGCATTATAGATGATCGTTAAGACTAGAAGATGGTTTAAAGCCTCAAAGAACCATAACAATGACCTAATGTTAAATATCTTATTACAAAGTGATTACAATAGTTTTACATGGCTAGTTAAGGGATTATAGGTTGTATTCAACTCTCTTAAGGACCTCCAAGTGTCATTAGTTTGTCAGGTTTGTGAGTAGATCCTATAGGAAATGCATTTTTCCTAGAAATTTTCTATAGTAGATAGAGTTGATTAGGTCAAAGTATGAAAATCATTAGATGATTAATATTAATAATTTTATTTGACATCCATGGTAGTTTCTAGTCATGTTATAAACATCAAGTGTGCTAAAATAGTGATCTAAGCTGACCTATTGCTAAAAGGCTTAATGGTTTAGATAGTGAGAAAACCACATATAAGTGAGGAGTTGATTAGGGATGTGATATCATGGATTAGGGATAAATCAAATTGAATGAATATGTTTTAAAATACCTTTAATACATGTTAATATTGGATAAAATATTTATAGATCATTGTATATGATAGAATGTTACTCAGAAGTTGACTTATCTAGTTTTGATGTGTTTATGAGTAGAGAGTTTCAGGGATTGGTCTATGTATAATAATTGTCATTATACATTAGTGTTTTTGAGTTTGGAAATTTCATATATAAATATATATATATATATATATATATATATATATATATATATATATTATAAGCCTTTTAATGTGTCTACACAAGTGTTGGAATTCAATGTTATCATGATTGGTCTTTATGTAAAAATGGTAGTTTTAGGTAAGCAGGTAGAAGTGATGGGTTTGAGTATCTATGTCATGATTTGATGTATCTAATAGATATAATTATATTTTTCATGACTTTAATGATATATCCATAATTTTTATAATATTTTAATTTATATTAAGATCCTAGAACATTAAAGCCAAAATGGTTTGTCTAGCTGAGTAGGGATTATGAGAGAGAAGGTCAACAAATTAGTCTACAAGACCAATAGTTGACATTAGATCTTATGATATTCTTTTGGAGGTTATTATTAGTATTATTATAATCATTTTCATACATTTTAAGTCATTTATTTTGTTATTTTAGGAGTAATAATTTCAAGTTTCAATGACTGTGTTCAAGGCTACTTGGTAGTTAAGAATACGCATCTTATAGAGAATATTTTGACCATGTATACCTTAAAATGAATCATATAATGAATTTTTTTATGAAATCCAGGTCATTATGTTTTTTTATTTGTTATTTATTTCCATGGTTTTGTGGCAAAAGTGTGTTTATGCTTCAATTGTTCAAACATAAAAAGTTTCTGTGTATGAAGGACTAATGTGAACAATGCTGATGTAGTGGCTTAAGTAGTGGTTGAACCTAAGAACTATTATGGAGCTTAGAGGATGTTATATAATGTTTATTTTAATTTTAATTTAAATAGTAATAAAATTTATTAAGGATAAATATGTCCCAAGAGAATCATAGTTACATGTTACTAGACAAACCTAATGCAATTAGTTCTCTATGAGACCTAAAGGAGAGATAGGGCCTAATTGAAGTAGGTAAATAAATAGAATATAATCAAATTTGATCCATGTATATGAGATTTATTAAGATCCATTTGATGTCTGACCTAAAAATATAATAATGTTTGGCCATCTAAAAAGGATATGATCAAGTGACTTGTACAAACACTAGGCAATAATAGGCCTATTTAAAAAGGGGTGAGTGTGATGAGTGTAAGCAAATAATATATCACTTGGTAAGTATAATAAGGTATTTTATAGCATCATAGGAGTTTAAAATATAAAATAATAATATTTTATATAGGTTATGCATATGACGATCAATGTCATATGACCTAATCAAGTCGATAAGAGGGCTAATTAAGTAAAGAATGATAGATGCTAGTTTGATAGGGACAAAAGTATGTGAAGAGCTGAGGAATATTATCATAATATGTTGTATGATAAATAGGGTATCATCAATATGATCAAATTTTTTAGGTGGATGATTCATTTAGGGGTTGGCATCTCCTTGCAAGCTGGTGCTTGTTAAAGCCTAGTTGAGTTGGTGCTTAACTAGTTTGGGTTGGTATTCCATGTGAAGTGGGTGATTAAATAATTTTTTTTTTATTATAGGACTATAGTACATTTTCATCATTAGTGGGTTTTATTCTCCTTGAGGGTTTCTCACATATATATTGTGTCCATGTGTTTCATGTTCTTGTGGATTGGAGTTTATACTTGCTAAGATGTACATGCTTATTTATATGATCTATGGTTTCTTAAGAAATATTATTAAAGAAATTTTTTGGAAGACTAATTCACCCCCAATCTCATTCATTTATATTCAAATAATTAGTAATATTTCCTAGTCCTTTGAAGTAGGTCTATAGCCTAAAGTAAATCTTATAAGCAATTATGGATAGTCAGTAGACATAAGGTGGTTTCTCTACCTGTAAAGTTCTATTATTTAATGGATCCAATTATGAATTTTGAAATGCCAAGATGAAGATATATTTTATGTATGAAGGTTATGATATATGGAAGTCATTTGTGGATGGTTATAGTGATCCTCCTATTCCACCAATTAATGCATCAGGTAAGAAAGATAGTTAAAACAACTGCAAGGCAATGAATGTCATTCTTTGTCGCCTATCAAAGGCAGAGCTTGTGAAGGTAATGCATTATGAATTATATAAAGAGATATGAGATAAGTTGAATATTATCTATGAAGGAGACACCAAGGTGAAGATGGTCAAGCTGAAGACCCATTGAAGACAATTTGAAAGCTTGAAGATGAATGATGATGAAGCCATTGCATCTTATCTATTAAGGGTTGATGAAGTTGTCAATATAATCAAAGGATTGGGAGAAGAAGTGAAATAATTTACTATTGTTCAAAATATTTTGAGATCGCTAACTCCTAAGTTTGACTCTAAGGTGTCTACAATAGAAGAGATGCAATATTTGAACAAACTAGAGATAGATGGGCTTCATGGCATTTTGACTGACTATGAGATGAAAACTAATGAAGGAATACCTCCTAAGAAGGAACTGACTTTAAAGTTTGAGAATAAGTCAAATTATAAGAAGGTCAAGGATCAAGAATGCTTAGATATTGATCATGATGAACTGATAGCCATGTTTTTAAGGAAGTTGAGGTTCTGATATGGTAAGTACAAAGGTAAGATACCCTTCAAATGTTTCTACTGTGGAAGGTTTGGTCACTTTGCATCCAAGTTTCTTTACAAGGATAAATTTGAGCATGATAGACATCATGGAGATGACAAGAAGACCTATAATATTGATAAAAATAAAAGGAGTTCAAGAAATATGATGGGAGGAAAGAAGCTTTCAAAAATAAGATAAGCTTTTACACTAAAGAAGATAAATCTTCTGATGTAAGTGAATCAAGTGAATTTGATAGTGATGGTGGAAGTAATGAACCTGAACATGACAATAGTGAAACTTTGTTCATGGACATATAATTAAACAATGACGGTTGTTCAAATCACAAATGCCTTATGGTTGATGTAGGATTAGATGAATAAGAATTAAAAGTGGATCTTGAGACAGAATTGGCAAGCTCCTTAGAGGAGTTGAAGTTTCAAATAAGAATGAATCACAAACTAAGATAACTAGTTAAGGACTACGAGGATAAAATTGGTTTGTTTAAAGATAAATTGAGTAACACCTCCAAGCAGTATGATGATATCATAAATGAAGTTGAGGAACAGATAGAGATAGTCAATGCAAACTTGAGGGCTAAGGAGGAAGAATGCATGAGGTATGGAAATAAAATATAATCCATAAAAATTAAGTTGGATCAAGCATATAACAAGGTGAAAATATTTGTAAATTTTGAAAAGAACACTGAGGCTCTAGATGATATCTTAACAAGTCAAAAGTATGCAAGTGACAAGACATGTATTAGTTTCAAAGAAGATCAAAAGAAGGAACCTATAGTCAAGGAGAAGACTATTGAATAAAAAAAGGTCAACATGAAAAGAACTATAAAATAGCCTAATGCTATAAGATATTATAGTTCTTTCAATGGTTACTATTTTGTATGCAATCAATTTGGTCATAAAGTAAGAGACTGTAGAAGACCCTCCAAGAATGTGTACTGATGGAATTATGGAAGGAGTCACAATTCAAATTAGTAAAATGGTATGTATAAGGTGGTTTATTATAACTATCATAATGTAAGACACTTTTGAAGATTTTTTACTAATACAGTTAGAAGGTCATCAAGTCAAAATAGGAAGTTTGAATCCCCTAGAGTGAAAGAAAAAATGTAAATGACTGTATGGATACCAAAGGTAGTAAAGATGAGTCATGGTTAGTATACAAACTCAAGTGGACTACTTGTTATGATAGAACATACCTTAGGTGTGAAATAAATATAGGAATGTCTATTGTCAGGACACATTGATGATCAAATGATTGATTAGGAGATCAAGCCTTTATTGTAAATCAAGCCCAAAAGGATATAAAAGAACATTCAATCTTGTGATAGCATGTATATCTTAAAATGGTTATTCCTTTAGGCTTCATGGAGACACTCTACATTTATAAAAAGTATGATGGATGCTTGGTTTGAAGGGGAACTATTCAAGTAGTTGATTGAGCTTGGTCTGTGTTGAAGCGGTCTTGTAATTTGAGTTCATTTTAAAAGAGGTATGCATGATTTGAGAGGGAGAATATTACCTTAATGTTTTATATTATGTATGTTAAATTTTTGTTGCAGAGAAAGTGAGTTTCTAGATGATAATTGTAGAAGGCCTTTTTCATTAATGTCAAAGGGGGAGAAAGTCTAAGAAGGGAGTTTGACCAGACTAGGGGAGAAGAGAGTGGTCATTTTGAGGAATGTTTTGACATCAATGAAAAAGGGGGAGATTATTGAGAAGTGTTTTCATTGATGTCAAGGTTGATGTGATTTATGTCAAGATACATTGTGTGTGGGGTATGAGCTTATATTCCTAATATGACAAGGAAGTCAGGAAACTTGATGTCTCTCTACTGAGAAAGAATTTGAAGGCATGAGAAGTCATTAATAGGTTTTCCAACACCTTTTTGGAATTTTTTTTGAAGACTCAACATAGATGATAGTGAGATATGAAGATCCTTATTCAAGATCCAAAGATCTATGTAAGGATCTTCGAAGATGATCTATTGAGATATAAGGATGTTTTGTTGAAACTTTGAAGAGGAGGCTGCATGAGAGAGGTTGTTTCTCTTTGTACATGATGTTTTGAGAGGTTTGATAGTGACCTACGAATATCCTTAGTCAATCTTTGAATATATATGTAATCAACTCTAAAGAGATACAAAGAAGAGGTTACATGAAAGAGGTTATTTGAGTGTGTACATAAGGTGTTGAGATCTTTGATAGTGGTTATAAGGTCAGATTCAAGACCTATTGTGACTTAAAGGTCAAAGGTTTAGAGAGTAAAGAGAGATATGGTGGCCTAAATAGGTATTAATATTAGTTTCCAAGGCATGGGTGAGAAGGTGAGTATTGACAAAAGTAAGTCAAGCAATTTTAAGCATGTGCATGAGGTTTCAAGTAAAAAATTGAAGGTTAAATCAAGAAGTGTATTAAGATCTATCAAGTGCATATGATTAAGAGTTGTTTACTTGAGAAGGTTTTTCAAGTGCTTTTTTGTGCATGAAATATCTACATGAGGACCTAAATTATTCGTGGTAGATGGGGAAGGGTCCTAGCTCAATGTTCCAAGCATTGGTTTCTAGAATAAGGGTCTAAGATTAATGAATGATCATTAATATTAGAAGATGGTTTAAGCCATAAAATAACCATAATAATGAAATGATGATAAATATATTGTTCTAAATTTTTTATAATGATTTGACATGGATATTTAAGTTATTGGAGGTTGTAGTCAACTCTCTTAGGCACCACCAAGTGTGATTGGTTTGTTAGGTGTGTGAACAAACCCTATAGGAAAGGCTTTCTTTCTTAGAAATTTATTGTATTAGATAGACATAACTAGTTTAAAGTATGAAAATAATTATATTAATAATCTTGATACTTATATTTAATGTGCAGGGTGTTTTCATTGTTAAAAGGCTTAATGGTGTAAACAATGAGAAAAGTAGGAAGAACTGAGAAGTTGATTAGGGATGTGATATCAAGGATTAGGTTTGAATACAATTGCATGAATATTTTTTAAATATAATTAACACATGTTCATATTATATATAAGATTTAGAGATCATTCTATATGACAAAATGTTTCTCAGAAGTTGACTTATCTGATTCTGATGTGTGTTTGATGAGAGAGGTCTAGGGATTGGGATATATATGTAATATTTGACATTAAAACTAAGATTTTATGTTTTTGGAGATGTTATAAATATATATAATAATATTTAGGGATCATAACTATTTGAATGTGTCTATAGAGGTGTTGTAATTCAAAGTCATCATGACTGGTCTTTATAGGTAGCAACAATGTGTTTGAGTATTTAGGCCATGAGTTTATGTATATTATTCACATAATTATGTTTTATAGGAATTGAATTATCTATAAATTATTTTAAAAATCTTTGAATTTAATGTAATAGGTTGGAACTTTGAAGCCAAAATGGTTTGTCTAGCTGAATAGTGACTGTGAGAGATAATATCAACAAATTAGTCTACAAGACCAGTAGTTGCCATTAGAGCTTATGATAATTTTGTTTGAGGTTTTTATAATGATGTTTTATGATAATTTTCATATATTTAATTACTTTATTTTGTTTTTTTAGGTGTAATATGTTCAAGTTTCAATAACTATGTTTTAAGGCTAGTTTGTAGTTTAGAGTAAGCATCTTGCAAAGAATAGTCTTAGAATATATAACTTGAATTATAACATTTAATGGATTTTTTGATGACCCTGAGGTCATGAATTTTATATATATGTGATTTTTTTGGATGGTTGTGTGGAAAAAGTATATTTATGATTAAGTTTTTCAAAGACATATTTTTTGTGTGTATGAAGGCCTAATGTGAACAGTGCTAATGGAGTGGTTCAAGTAGTGGTTAGACCTAAAAAGTGTTATGGATATAAAAGGATGTTAGATAAGGTCTAATTTAGTTTTATTTTTAAATCATCCTAGTTTCTATATTCATGTTTACACGTTATTAGAGAGACTTAATACAATTAGGTCACCATGAGACCTAAAGCATAGGTAAGGCCTAATTGAAGTAGGTCAGACCTAAAGGGAATAAAATATTGTTTTATAAATGTAAATGAGATGTATTAATATCAATTTCATGGGTTACCCAATAATATAATAATTTGTGGCTGACTAAGAAAGATATGATCAAGTGACTTGTATAAATACTAGGTAATTTTTGCCCTATTTAAAAAGGGGCGAGTGTGAAGAATGTAAGAAAATAATATAACACTTGAAAAGTATAAGAATGTATTATATACCATCATAATAATGTATAGGTTAATATATGAATATTTTACATAGGTTTTCCATGTGAGTATTAAGGTCATATGACCTAATCAAGTTCAGAAGAGGGCTAGTTGAGCGAAGAAAGCTAGAGTCTAGTTTGAGAGGGATAGAAGTATGCGAAGAAATGAATAAGAAAATAATTTATTATATGAGAAAATATGTATTTTAAAAGTGATCCAGTGTTTTATGTTTCTGTGTTGGTTTTGAGTCATCTATGGGGTTGGTGCCTCCTTTCAAGTTGGTGCTTGATAAAGCCTAGTTGAGTTGGTGCTTAGCTAGTTTGGGTTGGTGCTCCATGTGATGTGGGTGATTAAGTAAAGTTGGTTTTTGTATTATAGGAATGTAGTCCATTTGAATCATTGGTGATTTTTATTCACATTGAGGGTTTACCAAATAAACACTGTGTTCATGTGTTTCATGCTCTTGTGGATTAGTGCTTATGCTTGTTAAGATGTGCATGTTTGTTTAAATGATCTATGATTGATTAAGTAATATTGTTAAAGAATTTTTTTTAATAATGATTCACCCATCCTATGATTCATTTTTATTCCAAAAATAATATTCATAGATCCATAATTGAAAATAGAGAATACACACAAGACATGAAACACAAAAAACAAACATGAAAATATTACATGAATATATGTAATTTATTGACATTAACAATTCATAACATCAAAATATTTAGTAACTTAGGTATAAAGTATGATAGAAATGTGAATGTAATTGAGAAATTTCAATATATTTTTCTTAATGTAAAGAATTGAAGTTTGAACAATAAGGGACAACCAAATAATTTAGAACGTACATATGATATTCCCATTGTGAAATTGGCAAATAAAAAATATGTTGTAGGAGGCAAGTGACTCATTTGAATCTGATAATTTATTTGCTTATGTTCATTGGGATAATTTATAAAGAATCAAATAATAATGTAGTGTGTTACTATTTGGACAAAATACTTTTATGTGTTTGAATTTTATGAGTATGACACAATTAAATGAAATTTAGTTATGTTTTTCAATGGAAACTTGTATGTCTTACATTCAGTCATGTATAATTTTTAAAGAACTTTTGTTAAAAATTAGATATATAGAGATATGTTGAATATATTGAGTAGAAATTGACTAAAAAAAATAACTATATAAAACATCCATAGGTCCTATTTTTAAAAATTTATAGTATATTTTCGTATTTTTAAATATATTAAAATTGGGAAAGAAAAATAAAAATACTAATTTTTGAGTCCTGCAAGGGACACACTATCAACAGGTCGCATATTTGGGATAGGTATGGTGACCTTTGACAAATTAAAAGTTTGATAATTTTGTAACTAAACTGAGATGACTTTGGATTCTGAATAGAAATTTAGCTCTTTACCATAATATTCACTATCATAATTATGGTCTATACCATATTATGAATGTTATTGATTGTGAATAACTCTAAGTACCTTTGGAATAAAGTATTATGCAAAATCAGAATGTTATACATATGCAATAAATGAGACAAACTGATTTGGAACTAACTATATATATAAATGATAAAATGGAAAGTAACAAATATAAAGCACTTAGCTAAAAATTTGAAAACTTAGGATTGAGATAGAAGCAAGAAAATTAATTGTGTGATTGTGCTAGCTAACATTAAATTAGGAATATTTTTTCACTTAGATTTGGGACAAGGCCACTAGAATTAGACAATGGTGGTCCATGTTATTTTACTAAGGGTTTGATG
>JARHVA010002361.1:2407500-2492500 GCA_037957365.1 Torreya grandis | reverse complement strand
TTATAGGTAACCATCTATGGTTATTTTTGACCTACCATGGTTGGTTACCAATCAATGATGGTCTTTAAGGAATTATCATCAATCAATAGTGACCAGTGACGGTCTATGTGTTTTCAAAAAAACATAGACTCAAGAGCATGTTTTCCAAAGTTGCTAATCTCAAATTAAAAACAGTGTCAAATCTAAATGATATTATCTAACTTTTTATGTAGGAACAACATGGAAAGTGACCAATTTAAGATTAATTACATCCTTTTAACCTCCATTTAGTGCTTAAAAAGAATTAAGAATCTTTCCATTTGGTTTAAAAGGAAAAATTGCTTGTTTATGTTGAGTTTTTTGTGATATTTTTTCAAAAGTTTTTGCAACTTAATGCCAAGGGGCCAATGGACATCACCAAACACTTTAGTTAAGTGCTTAAAACCAAGATAGATTCAAAGTTTTATTTTGTATAGGTCATCTATTATTTATTTGGTTAAACTTATTTGAGTAAAAAGAAATTTGTTTGTATCTATTCTCCAATTGCCCCCTATAGGGAACTTGTGGGATTAAAAGTGCCATTTTTATTGTAAATTTTGCCTTAGTCCAAAAGTGTAAAAAGGACATTATCTAGGCTCTCCCCAAAATCCCCATGGTTTGGATGATCTAAAGACAACCTATAAATCCTTATATTTTATTTCATGCATTTTTTTTGTGAAGGGCACTTATTTAACTCTCATAGGTTCTACAGGAAAGCTTTGACCCAAGGATTTATCTCCAAACATCATCTTCAATTCCTATCTATGGAATGTTATATAAATTGGTATTTCACCATTGGGATGATGGTTTGAGTGGTTGAACCATTTATGTTAGTGTCAAGATAAGCCTAAAATGTATCATCAATTTGGACATCGCACTACATTGAGCAAGCAATGTATGTAGTGTTTATGAAAATGATTAGATATTTTCGTAAATTTTTTTTTGATGTGGATATAATTGATGTGATACTTATATTTTGTGGTAACATGAAAATTGGTACACATGAGCTCAATCTAGATGATCATAACTTGTAGAGTTTTAGACAAACCCTAATTACTATAGAAATATTATGATGAGTGGTGTGTTGATCATGGTAATTGATGTTAGTTTATCATTTATATCAAAGAGATCATGAGATAATAGTGAATGAATGAAAAATTAGTTGTTCTTGATAGCTTGGAGAAGATATATCACATGTGCAAGTCTATAAGGATAGAAAAGAAGTTTTAAGGCATCCATAGATGTCTTGGTGAAGTTATGGTGTGTTATTTGATATTTTAAAATGAGAAACATGCATATTATAGCTTAAGAGAAGATAAACTATCACTAAACATCATGAATATATGATTGATCTAGTAAGTTTTTGCATTTATTATAAGTACTTAGAAAGTTAATAGTGGTAAAAGGTTTTCATGGAGATGTTCTCTATAGTTACAAGAATGTACCCTAAAGATTTGGAGTCTTTAAGTGTTTTATATATCAATATATAATATTAAAATTTGATCTTGTAGACTCTGATGGACTAGAGACCATCAAGTTCAATTATGTTGAAGTTCAGGGTCAAATAGTCTTGACAGATCTAACGATGATTATTTAATTATACAATACAGATCTACAACAAGCATGAAACTTGTCAAAAAGAGAACAAAAATGAGAGCATGATCATTTAGCTATGATCTAATGGTAGATGTTAAGTTAATAAATTAACATTTCATGAAGAGATATCGATTGATGAAAGAACATTAACTAAATGGTATAGGGTGCACAGAAGGCACACAGAGCTTCCAAGTGGCAAAATAACAAGAGCTTAGATTGAAGATCAATTGTGAGAATTACAAGGTAAAGAATAAGCTACTTCTAAAGAGACAAATGGTGTGTATTTTTTAAATTTTTTTAGGAAGAATGAGATGAGGTCAATGTTTTTGATGTTTAATGTTTGCATGGTGACCGTTTGAATTTGAATATTCAAATTAACGAAGGAAAACATGTTTACAGTTTTTGAGCTATATCTTTTGATCCAAGATGAATTTATTGATGTAGTAAAAATAAAAGTTGTAAAAGACTCCAAGGCACATATTAAAACATTGGTTATAAGTTTTTAATGTCTACACATTAAAATATATTAATCTTCAAAGTTAACTATGTGTTTGAACATATTCTACAAGTGATCTGACAAGGATAATTGAGTTATTATTGATAGTATTATTGTTTCAAGATGAAATAAATATTGGATAGTGTTTTATAATCTATGAGGATAATCTATGTTTATTTTGGAGGTTTTACCAATCCATATTTAGTATGAAAAAATGCTTAGAAGTTGATTGTGTTTAATAGATATACTGGCAATTTGAGTGACCATCTTGTAGAGGTAAATTGAAGGTGTTTTGAGTAGAAACGAAGAAGTAAATGAAAAATTAGATGTTATATAAGTATATAAGTCTTATAATAAGGCATTGGTTGTCATATTTTACCATTTATCAGCTATGGAGAGTCAAACTAGTAAATCTATATTTTTATTGTGCGTAACCAATCTGAGTGGTCATTTTGACTGAGTTGATTTGAGTGTTTAAAGGATGTAACCCATGTGATATAATCATAAGCATATGTGAAATATTTGAGTGATTGATTCATATGTTTGAGACTATGTTTTCTATTTATGAAGACCTAAAGAGCAAGGAGATCTAATTGTAGGTTCGAATATTGTGTTGGTGTTTAAGGTAGCATAGACCCATATGATAGTAATCAAGAGGATATTAGAGACATGTTTGATGTGTTCATATAATTTTTAAAGGATTAATTTGGTCCAAGTAATCTCACATGTAAAATGTGAGTATGAAGTCCTAATTCTTTTAAGTTTCACCATGACCTAATGGTGGTTTGGGACTAATGAGGTATTGGCCAACCTAATAATTACGTGGTTCTTAGATGTAACATGCATGATGATATATTTCAAAGGTATAAAAAATATGTAAAACATATTGGCTAAACAAGATGGGTCAAAGGAAGAGAGTGGTAAAAATACAAGGCTTAATTGGACTAACTATGCTAGTTGAGAAAGTGTGGATTCAAGTGAAGAAGAGAACCATTAAAAGAGAAGATACAAGTTAAGACCATTAGAGTGTGAGAAATATCAGACATATTTATTTGATTAAGTTGATGTAGGATAACACATATTTCATTAGACATAATGATCCTAGAAGAGGCAATTTGAGAAAGTTATCCCTAGAGGCATTTTAAGAGAGATTGGAGGTGAAAAAATACAAAAAAGGAGGTCATCATCAATTTAAGAGTAGATTATTTTTCAAAGGTGATATGAGTTCTAAGGTGGCTAAGTGGGTGCTAGTTTCATAGAGAGTTGTAGCCTCCTTGCTAGCTAGAGCTAGCTAGAGGTCAAGTGGGTTCTTGACTAAATTAAGGGGTGAGTGTTCCTTGAACAGATGGTGCTAGTCCAAATCTTGGATCTTGTTTTATAGGACTATAGTCCATCTTATAGGGTTCAATGTTTTTTATCCCCCAAAATAGTTTCTAAAATATATGATGTGTTAATGTGATGTATAATCTTATGTATGCCTTGGATGTATGTTATTTCATGTTTATATTGCTTTATCAAGTTGATCTATGTCAGATAGTTAAAGAGTTGAGAATTGAATTGGATTATCTTGCAACACTACCCCTACCCCCCTCTCACTGATTTTAACTCTAACAAGGTGCACCCCAAGGTCTATGTCATCATATTATCACTTGTGAGAAGGGGGGAGGTGTAAACTACCCTACCATATAATGAAATTTTATTTTGGGTGAATACTTAATTTCTTTTGAATTACACGTATAAAGATTGACTTTAACAATATCATGCAACATTGTCAATTTAGGGCTTAGGAAAATTAATTAGATATATATATCTATTTTGGTCTTAAATTACTTTATCTTGATTTGATTTGAAAATTTCTTCAAAAAAAGCATCATAACCAAACACATTGTCCACAATTTATTGAACAAGGAGGCATTGTGGTATCCAACTAAAAATAAATATTTTCCTTTTTCAAATTTATCATGTTAATTTTTTTTTCATATCATCTAATTGGTGCAGTTATGTTGCCCATTAGAGTCTAGACTAATTTATAAAATTATCTTTAAGTCCTTCATTGATATTTCAAATTCAAAATTGCACCTATATATATTCATAAGGTTGATATGTTAAATTTGGTTTGCCATTTACACTTTACTTGAGGGAACTTGGGTTGAATTTCCAATTTGGATTGATGGCCATTTATAGACTCACTATCATTGTCATCATTGGTAGAATTAAGTCATATTGTGTATTACTCAATGCTTTTAATCCTATAATATACTTTATATTACCATTCCTATTACCATGTGGTGGCATTGTGCTACCTATTTGGTTCTTTTTTTATACTTAGGAACTACTTCATGTTTCCACATCTTGAGTTTTTTAGTTCACATTGCCTAATCTAAAGGTATATCATCTATTTTTATAGTATAAACTCATCAAACATAAACTTGATTTTACATTATTGATGTATCATAAAAGTTTAGGCTTTGGTGTACTAGTTTTTACCTTGGATTTTTGAGTTATCATACCCTGTTATGATTTATATGATTTAAACCCTACCAAAAGTTGAGTAAATTCATAAAAACATTCTTATAATTGTGTGTGGTTCCAAGCCACCCTCCTTTTATAGTCTCTTTGGTACCATAGTCATTTATTTAGAAGAAAAATAAAAATCCATACCTTGTTTACACATTTGCACAATATTGATCCAAATCTAGTCAAACGTATAGAGAAACCCTCTCTAGACATGACACAAAGGTTCAATTGTAGTGGGGTCTCTTATGGCCCTAGCTATGATGATGACAATTTTTATGATGGTCAAGAAAATTTCATTGTCTTTGAGGAAATTCCTACAACTATAGGATCCAATGAAGAATATATGGAATACCAAGATAACCAAGATGAAGCACTCCTTAGGTTGATATAATCTAGTGCTACATCACACTTAGATTTTACGATGGAATAATGTCACACCTTCGTTAGAGAAGGATAAAAACAATAAGAGAAAAACATACCTTCTTTTTCTAACAAGGGTAAGGAAATACTTATAGATTCAAAACCAAATGATCAAGATCTTGTCATGAAGATTAATAAAATACATCAATGGTATGTTGAATAGCTTATCATGGATTTAATAGACTCTCTAGTTTATACTTCAATCCAAAATGATGCTTCCAAGGAACAAGGAAATGTGATTGAAACTATGTAACAAACATTGGTTGAGAACACAAAAACAATTGATAAGTTGTCTCAAATGAACATAGCAAGATGCAAGAGGTTATGCAAAAAAATTTCATAGACACAAAGCACACATTAGTTAACCATAAAGAACCTCTTATCACTTTGAAAAGATAGAGACCCAAACATTTAGTTTGAATTGAGGAGATCCCTCAAGATAATTTTGATAGTTCATCTAAACCAATACGTATAATGGTGAATAGACAAAAGACTCCCCAAAACTAGAATAATATGTTTAATTCAAGGCAAAAAACTCCTAAGAACCAACTACTTACATACTAAAATCAATGAGTGAACTAAAACCAAGTCAAGGATCATAGGGTGTGCATCCTTACCAAATCTATGCAATAACAAGGACACATTCCACCCCAATAATAATAGGGGCACATACCACCCCAACAACATTATGTTCCACACATGAATGCATGAAACATGCAAGCATGTAACTCCATGAAATAGATTGTGACACAATTGGAGATGAATAATAGAGTTAATAAATACTAGTTAGATGAGATTTGTCCATATCCATTTGATCTATATATTCTCCAAGTTCCATTTCTATCCCATTTTGAGGCACCATAGTTTGATAAATATAAAGGAAAGGGGGACCCACATGAACACATTCAATAAAATTTTATATTATGTCAAGAGGTTGATTATAGTAGCATGTAATTGCTTCAATTATTCTCATAATGTTTAGTGGTGAAAGATTTATATTGGCTACTTAAGTTACCCAAGGGATCAAATACAAATTGGAACAACTTATCTAAAAATTTCATTAACCATTTATCATACAACATTGAACATGAATTGGTTGTTGTTGACTTGTGCCAAGCTAAGAACCATGATGGAGAATGCTTCGATGCATACATCCAGAGATGGAGAGAATTATCAGATCACTTTCAACATAATTTTCTAGATAAATATTTGGTGGACATATTTGCATAGAACTTACATCTTGAGGTCATGCATAATATATGACTATCTTTTGCTAACTCATTTGAGGAAATTATCAATAACGTGGTATAAATTGAGAAGGATATTATTTCCAAGGGGCTTGTCAATATTTTCACATAGGGTCAAACATAAATTTAGACCCCATATTTTATCTAGATAGTTGCAGAAGAGAAACCTAATGGTTTCAACAAGAATAGAAACATGGTTGGAAATGGTGTGATAGCAACAAGACACATAAAAATGGTGTAGGCCCCACTAGCACCAAATGTACAATTAGCTCCTCCTAATCCACCACCTAATTTGTAGAGACAACCTCTATGGATAATAAACAATAGTGGTTTCAAGCTCTTTAGCAAATTGGGAGAACCAATTGAACCAGTGTTCCAAAAGCTCATAGCAACTAACTTGATTATATGGCTAATACTAAGGCCATTTCTTCAAGATCAACCAAAAATAGATTAGTACAAAGATAATGAATGGTGTAACTTTAAGTATGTTATTGGTCATAGTGCCTATCATTGCATCTAATTGTGACATATTATTGAAGATATCATTGAGAGTGGTAAGGTTGAGATTAATATGGATCCTAATTAGGACACAAATTAGGATATGGGAATCTATAAGGACCCCTTTCTTCAACTTAATTAACCTTCACCAAGGAGAAACCAAAACCAAGGACAAAAACAAGGATAGAGGAAAAATCAAAACTAGAAGTAGGGTAAAAATCATAATCAACATGAGCATAATTATGATCATAATACCCATACTAATAATTTAGGTTATAACAACATGCCTTATGACTATAAAAACACTATGAGATGCATTTCTACAATCCACATTATCATTGCTACTATCAGACTATATGAACCATCTCATGATCATCATAGTACAAGATCCATTATTATAGGGTCAACATTGTCTCTCTCTAGTAATACCACATCAATTTCAGACTATTATGTTGCAACATCATTTTCATGGGTTATTATTTGTAGAAAACACTATTCCTCTAATTATAACTAGATTCCCATGAGTCAACTTCCAAGTCCCTTTTCCTTCATCTTCTAATTATATTGGCTCCTTGCAAACTTTAGGTTATGCAGTGTTAACTAAACATTCATGAGTTAATCTTTAGGGCCCTTTGACTACACCTTATATATAATGAAATGTGAACATGGTGCCAATAGATTCAAATATGACTACTTTTCCAATAAAATCTAAACCATTTCATCCCAATATACAAAATCCTTATAGTTTATCAGATCAATTGAGAAAAACCCCCACATATATTTCCATTTTGATCTCTTATAGACATCTGAAATTCATAGAACTATCCTAAATAGCCTTTTAAAAGAACCAACTATTCTCATCAACATAAATCTCAAATAGTTACAAAAGCTTATGGTATATTTGTCTTCATTTCTTCATGTAATGTTTGATCAAGAAGACATGTCTACACTTGGACCAAGCCATAATAACTCACTGTATATTCAAGTAATCATTGAAAACCATAAGATCAAGTGGGTTTTTATAGATAATAATTTAGGGATAAACATCATATATATTAAGCCAATATAGAAATTGGGATACATAGCGAAAGACATTTAGCCATACTGAATCACCATCAATGTTTATAATAATGCCATGAGGGAGTCTGTAGGTACTATTTGGTAGCCAATCATTGTTGGGTCCATTTCACACCATCAATTACTTCATAATATGGACATTGACTTGAGTTATAACATACTTCTTGGTCATATTTGGATCTATGAAGTACAGGCCATTCCCTCCACCGTGCATAAGTGCTTGACATTTCACCATAATGGGATTGAGGTTACTATTCTTGTTGATCAATAGAGTTACGAGTATTGCAAACATCTTAAGGCTAAGCTCCACAAGTATAACTATTGTCCAGGTTCTAAATTTATTAAGAAGAACAAGGCTATAGTGTCACATCCATCTCCATCCAATTATATCAACCCTAGTGATCTTGATTCCACTTTGACTGATCCATTTCATATAGCTCTCATGAAGCAAGTTATTATCAAAGACATGGCCATTTCCACATATAGTCTTTTGGATGGCTTCTATGTTAGAAATTTTCCTAAATATCCAAAAACATTTTCTAAGCCTAAACCTTCAAAGAATCTTAAAGGACCCATAATGATTTGGCAATAGAAGAAGAAATAATGAAAACCACCTATGGTTTTTGTACCTGCTATTGCACCAAAGAGAAATTGAGAGGCTTTTATCAAGGTAGACTTGTTATATTATGAACATCTTTTTTATTACTTTGAAAATTAAAAGTATCCTATCCCTAATCAGATGATGGATCATCTTGATTATATAGGAAGAGGCCTTGGCCCACAAGTGTAAGGAATCTTAGAACCTTTATCAACTAGAGTACCTAGTTTGAATCATGGTCTTGGATTTATACCACATGGGGATGACCTCATAAATTTAGATAGTGATTCATTCAAATTGACTAGTGATGAGACTCCTAATAGCAATGTGACATCACATTATAGCCTTTTTAATGAGCTCACTGACATGGACCTATGTGATTCAAAGGCCATTTTAACCTCAAGTATTGGATCTTCCTATCCTAAAGAAAGATATACCATTGGAGCTTCTCATACTAAAATAGAACCCTATATATTTATAGGAGCTTCCCATCTTAAAGCAAACCTTAATTATTTTATATGCCTTTGTAATCCTATACTCATTGATTAGGACTATTAAAATTTAGTCATATGACTTGATGTGTTTCAAAATGAAGAATCAATTACAAAATACATGAGCCTAAGAGATGGAATGACCATTAGATATAAAATATAAGGATTTAATTTTTCATTGTATCCTTCAGCCTAATTTGGAGAGAAGGACAAGTTTCTTGGTCATAATAAAAATGAAACATCAAGATATTTAGGTGGAAAAATATTTCAGGCACTCATTGATTAAGGAAAAAGTAAAGAAAAAGACAAGCCTTTGAGTGAAAACCTATTTCAAGCACCCTTAGGCAAGAAAGTTTGCTCATCCTCTTAGGCTATAGAAGGTCCATCTATCCCAATTTATATATCCAATACAAGAATCTCTTCAGAATAACAAAAAATGTTTAACCATTTCATTCTTGAGTTTAAATAGGTTTCTACTACTTGACCTTTACCTGAGATGGTGGATTCTGATTCATTGCACTATCTAGAATTTTTCAAAGAATAACAATAAGATGTAGTAGAAGAAGATGGTCATGATCATACCTTGCCTATAATTTTGGAATATGGATCCACACTTCATGTATAAAAAAAAATAGAAGTAGAACTGACAAATTACGATGATCCTAAAATTATTTATCTTGGAGCTTCCTTTATTAAAGTAGATTGTGAACATTTAATATCCCTTCTAAGGGATTACATTGACATCTTTTCATGGTCATAATGTGACATGCCAGGATTAAACCTAGATTTGGTCTTGCATCACCTTGTTATCCATTTCGATGCCAAACCAATCAAGCAAAAATTGAGGAAGATGTATCTACGTATTGGCTTATTGGTTAAAGAAAAATTAGAAAAGTTTATTGGAGTAGGTTTCATTAGACCACTAGAATATTTTGAATGGATTTCAAACATAGTCTAGTGAGTAAAAATACCCCAAGTATATCTATTTTTACTGATTTTAGAGATATCAACAAAATGTTCCCTAAAGATGATTTTCCTCTACCCAACATTGACATGATTGTGAACTCAACTACTGGGTATGAGATCCTATACTTAATAGATGGATTTTATGTATACAACCAAATCAAGATAGCAGAAGAAGATCAACACAAGAAAACATTCACCACTCCATGGGGAATATTCTCTTACCAAGTCATGCCATTTACCTTGAATAACACTAGAACCACATATCAACATGCCATGACCATCATATTCCATGACATGATGCATGATAGTTTTGAGGAATATATTGATGACGTTATAATAAAATCAATAACAAGAGCTAGACATCCTGACATTCTACTAAGAATCGTTGAGATGCTTCATGAATATAAGGTCTACCTAAATCCTAAAAAGTACATCTTTGGTATCACTCCACATAAATTGTTAGGTTTCATTCTATCACAAAGAGGGATCAAATTTGACCCTACCAATTTTAAGGCCATTGTGGAAATTCCTTCACCAAATAGTCTTAAACAACTGTGAATCTTATAAGGAAATATGCAATCTATCCATAAGTTCATTCATAAATTATAAAATGAGAGCCACCCATTTACCCATATCTTGATGAAGTGGATCGTATTTTAATGGGATAAATATTGTCATATATCATTTTAAAAAATAAATTCATACTTGGCTAATTTTCCAATCTTGAGACTACCAAAACTTGGATGACCATTGCTTCTTTACATATTAGCAATAGAGCATGCACCAAGGGCACTTTTGGCCCAACATGATGATCAAGGTAAAGAACATGTAGTATATTATTTAAGCTACAATTTGGTTACTTATGAACATAATTATATACCTATTTATAAGGCATGTTTAGCTTTGGTGTTTGTTCCTAAAAAATTATGACACTATATTCTAAAAAACAAAACTATTATCATCACTAAGGTGGACCCTCTCAAGTTTTTATTATTGAAAGTATCTCTTCAAGGATGAATGGATAAGTGGGTTATGCTCCTAAATGAATTTAATGTTGAGTATTAGAATAAAAAATTAATGATGTTGTATGTTCTTGCTGATGAATTTGCAGTAGGCCCTATGCCAAACACTTAACCGCTCAATATCAAATTTCTAGATCATTCTATTATGGAAATATACCAAGAATCATAGGAATGTAAATAATGAAAGGTTTATTTTTATAGCTCATTTACATCTCACAAATCTAGAGCCAACATATTATTGATTACACCCAAGGGGATTTCATTCCTAAAGCATTTCATATATAGTTTCATGTACAAATAATATGGATGAGTATGAGGCATTGATTATAGGGCTTCCCCTTGATCTACAGTGGGATATTTGGATTTTAAAGGTTTATGGGGATTCAAAATTAAAAATAAAGTAGACCACTAATCAATATCGAACCAAAAATGACAAGATTGTTTCTTGCAAGCAAATTATTGATAATCTCAAAGGTTAGTTTAAAACTCTACAATTTGAACAAGTTTTGAGGGAAAAAAACATATCAAATCATGCAATGGAAATGATTGGGTCAATGCTATAAATTGAAGGTAGAGCTAAAGAGTATTAGATTTTGATTGATAATCTTCTTCATCATGTATATACTATACTAGATTCAGAAAGGGTATGCACCATTGTTGGTCCTAATCCATTACCTAAATTACCATGGATCTAAGAGTTTTATAACTACTTCCATGATCACACTTTCCTAGTTTACCTATCCAATAATAGCTAAAAAATCTTACTTTATTGTTTATCATGTTATTCCCTCCTTGAAGGTATGCTTTATTACAAAGGCTGTGATGGAACTCTTCTTTGTTGTTTATCTTTGAGAGAATCTAAACTAGCACTAAGGGAGGTTCATGGAGGAACGTGTGAGGCCCACACCAATAGTGTATTATTATCAAAAAATTTCCTTAGAATATGTTATTACTAACCAAAAATGGAGAATAATGCTTTCAATTATGTAAGGAAGTTCATTCCTTATCAATAACATGTAAATATGATACATGCACCTTCATTACCTATACAATTGATAATAAAACCATGATGATTCTCTACTTTGCGCCTCAATACAATTATGAAATAAACCCAACATATTTAGGTGGCCATAAACACATCTTAATTGCTACAAAGTATTTTAATAAGTGGATTTAGGTGATGCCTTTCACTTACATTACTGAGAAGTAGATATCCAAATTCATTCATTACCATATCATCTATCAATATGGCATACCAGCTAACATTTTATCTAATTATGGTAGATATTTTATAACTAGATATGTCAAAGACCCTTGTGCAGAATTTAATATCAAGTACAATAAATCATATTCATATAAGGTGTAAAGAAATAGACAAGATGAAGCATGAAACAAGACCATTATAGCCATTTTAAAGAAGATTATCGTTGATGTTGGCCATAATTGGCACATGCAAATATTTCCTATCATCTAAGCTTATAAGACTAGTCATTAAACACCCACAAGAGCAACTCAATACACCCTTATCTATGGCACATAAGATATTATCTAGATCAAAATCGATTTACTATCAATCAATGAGCATATTGAAGATGATGAGGACTATAGAGTCTCAAGGTTGAAAGAACTTGAAATTATTGATGAAAGCATTTGGTTGCCATATAAAACTTACTGGCCTATGAGAATAGAATATATATAAGCTTAACAAAGTGTATTCTCCCTCAGGAGTTTGAGATTTGTGATTTGGTTCTGAAAGAAAACTAAAATAACACAAATGTTGAATGCAAGAAATAAGGTAAGTTTCAACCTAATTAGTTGGGACCATTTGCGATCATGATGAAGTATGGATTAGGGGCATATCAACTATATAAACGTAATGGTGAATAAAATCTAGAGCCCATGAACATTATGATCCTTAATAGGTTCTATGCATGAAAAACTTCAAACTATTGTCTATAATACACATTATTTTGTGGCATCTTGTGCTGAAGTAATTTATCCTACCCTTTTTCCTCTACCCAACATCTACATAATTGTCAACTCAACTACTGAGTATGAGATCCTATACTTAATGGATGGATTTTATGGATACAACCAAATCAAGATAGCCCAATAATATCAATAGAAGACAACATTCACCACTCCATAGGGAATATTCTCTTACTAAGTCATGCCATTTGGCTTGAATAACACTAGAATCACATATCAACATGCCATGACCATCATCTTCCATGACATGATGCATGATATTTTTGAGGAATATGTTGATGACATTCTAATAAAATCAAGAACAAGATATAGGCATCTTTTCTACTAAGAATCTTTGAGATGCTTCATGAATATAAGGTCCACCTAAATCCTAAAAAGTACATCTTTGGCATCACTTCACATAAATTTTTAGGTTTCATTATATGACAAAGAGGGATCAAATTTTACCCTACCAATTTTAAGGCCATTATGGAAATTCATTCACCAAATAATCTTAAACAACTGTGAATCCATCAAGGAAATATCTAATTTATACATAAGTTCATTTCTCAATTATCAAATGAGAGCCACCTACTTACCCATCTCTTGAAGAAATTGATCAAATTTTAATGGGATAAATATTGTGATATATCATTTGAAAAACTAAATACATACTTGATTAATTTTCCAATGTTTTGACTGCCAAAACTTGGATGACGATTACTTCTTTACATATTAGCAATAGAGCATGCACTGAGGGCACTTTTGGCCCACCATAATGATCAAGGTAAATAACATGTATTATATTATTTAAGATACAATATGGTTAATTATGAACATAATTATATTCATATTTATAAGGAATGTTTAGCTATGGTGTTTGTTACTAAAAAATTATGACATTATATTCTAAAAAACAAAACTATTGTCATCAATAAGGTGGACCCTCTCAAATTTTTATTGTCCAAATTAGCTCTTCAAGGATGAATGGATAAGTGGGTTATGTTCCTAATTGAATTTAACATTGAGTATTATAATAAAAAATTAATCAAGTTGTAGGTTCTTGCTGATCAATTTGCAGTAGCCCCTGTGCCAAACACTTAACTGCTCAAATTCAAATTTCTAGATGATTCTATTATGACAATATAAAAAGAGTCATAGGAACCTAAATAATGAAAGGTATGTTTTTATATCTCATTTAAATCATAAAAATCTAGAGCCAACACATTTTTGATTACACCCAAGGGGATCTGATTCCTAAAGCACTTCATATATAATTTCATGTACAAACAATATGGCTGAGTATGAGGCATTGACTATATCACTTAACCTTGCTATACAGTGGGATATTTAAAGTTTAAAATTTTATGGTGATTCACAATTAATAATCAATTAGACCATTAATTAGTATCAAACCAAATATGACAAGAGTTTTTCTCGCAATCAAATTGGTGATAATCTCAAAGGTAATTTTAAAACTCTAGTTTGAATAGATTTTAAGGGAAAATAACAGATCAACTCATGCAATGGAAATGATTTGGTCAATGATATAAATTGAAGGTGGAGATAAAGAGTATTAGATTTTGATTGAGAATCTTCTTCACCCTATATAGGGTATGCACCATTGTTGGTCCTAATCCCCTACATAAATTACCATAGATCCAATATTTTTATAACTACTTCCATGATCACACTTTCCTAGTTGACCTATCCAATAATAGATAAAAACTCTTTCTTAATGGTTTATCATGTTATTAACTCCTTGGAAATATTATTTATCATGAAGGCTATGATGGAAGTCTTCTTCATTTTTTATCTTTGAGAGAGTCTAAACTAGCACTAAGGGAGGTTCATGGATGAATGTTTGAGGTGCACACCAACGGTGTATTATTAGCAAAAAATTTCTTTAGATTAGGTTATTATTGGCCAAAAATTGAGAACAATGCTTGAAATTATGTAAGGAAGATCAATCCTTATCAAAAACATGGAAATTTGATACATGCACCTTCGTTACCTATACAAACAATAATAAGACCTTGACCATTCTCTACTTTAGGCCTCGATACAATTGGGGAATAAACCCAACATATTTAGATGGTCATAAACATATCTTAATTGATACCAAGTATTTTACTAAGTGGATTTAGGTGATGCCTTTCACTTACATTATGGAGAAGTAGATAGCAAAATTCATTGATTACCATATCATTTATTGATATGGCATACTAGTTCACATTATATCTAATTATGATAGATCCTTTGTAACTAGAGATGTCAAAGACCTTTTTGAAAAATTAAATAAAAATCACAAGAAATTAGATTCATATAATATACAAAGCAATAGATAAGATGAGGCATGAAACAAGACCATTATCGCCTTTTTAAAGAAGATTATCATTGATGTTGGCCATAACTGGCACATGAAAATCTTTCCTCTGATATAGGCTTATAAAACTAGTCATTGAACACCCACAAGAGCTACTCAATGCCCCCTTGTCTATGTCACATAAGCTATTATACAAATCAAAATTGAGTTACCATCAATCACTGAGCATATCAAAGATGATGAGTACTATAGAGTCTCAAGGTTGAAAGAACTTGAACTTCTTGATGAAAAGCATTTGGTTTCCATATAAAAATTGTTGGCCTATGAGAATAGAATACAAATAATCTTCAAAGAGTGTATTCTCCCTTAAGAGTTTGAGATTGGTGATTTAATTCTAAAATAAAACTAAAACAACATAAATTTTCAACACAAGAAAAAAGGTAAGTTTCAACCTAATTAGTTGGGACCATTTGCGATCATGATAAACTATGGATTAGGGGCATATCAACAAGTTAAACCCAATGGTGAAGAAATTATAGAGCCCATGAAAAATATGGTCCTTAAGAGGTTATATGCATGAAAAACTTCAAACCATTGTCTATAAGACACATTACTTTGTGGCATCTTGTGCTAAAGTAATTTATCCTACGATTTTATACTACGCTACACCAATATCACATTAGCGATATTACTTTCATGACTCTGGACAGTAAACACTTTTGGACCATTGGTACTCTAAACACATTTTATCCTACCCTATGTCATTCTCTTTGAGAACCATATTATTTTTAATTTTTCCCTTGCGAACCTCATAATTTATCGTGCCCTAGACTGTTCATTTCTTGGACCCTATTCTTTGGGCCATTATCTTTGAGAACCATATTATTTGTTATGTCTTGGGCTTGTTTTAATTTGAACACTTTTATCCCTCAATTAATTGTGTGCTTTATTATGTCTCATCAATATTCTGAACACCTTTAAATTCTAGTTTTATAAAACAGTTCAACTAAAACAATATTTCATATCTTCTTCTATAGATAATTCAACAAATACATCATTTTAGCTTAGGGTATTTGCCTACCACATGGTTATTCAAATTGATTTCATACTAACCACTTTTCTATATTGAATTTACTTCTCTTTGGTGAAAATTGTTAATTTTTAAGGATCCTCGATCTCATTGATTTATGAGCATGAGCTGTTGCATCCATCATAGCTATTTATTAGAGAATCTACTCTCAGAAAAGCATATCCTTGAATAATTGGCTCCCCATTTTCACATATTTTATCCTAAAAATACCAAAAACATTGGAAAAAAATCCACAAAAGAACACAAACATTATATTATGATTTTGAACATTATGATCCTCATGCTCTTGCTATTATGAAAGATTATTCTCCCACATCCCACAATGTTATGATCTTGTCATTTTGAAAGAAAATTAAGTCCCATTAGATTTCCATTTCAAAAGTCATCTTGAACCAATAAATTTCCATTTTGTAAGACCAATATCATTTTTCAAGTCTTCCCTTTTCCTCTACAACATTAATCATATGTTTTATCATCACCTTTTCCCTCTATTCCACTTCCTGGGGGAACTACATTTGGCTTGAAGTTTACGTTAGAACATGCATGCATGAAACTATCTAGGTAGTGTCCACCTATCTTGTACATTTGGAGTCATCTCGACCAACCCCTTCCTTTTATTCTCTTCCCCATTTTTTTTACCATTGTTCCTCTTTAATTAGTGAATAATTTTTGTGTCCTTGTTCTTTGTTACATTGTAGTAGAAATTAAGACCTCTACTACACATGTATGAACAACCATTTTTAAACCTCACTAACTTCATTTTTATTTGTGTGTGTTTATTTGAGTTTTATTGGTGTTTTAGCATTTTTTCTTGGTATTTTGTTATGGTTTCATGCCTTTTCAATTTTTTCTTACTATTTTGTCCTCTTATTACATTTTTTCCCACGTTGGTCTTGTGTTTCCCTATGTGATTTTTCTCTTCTCTTTTATTTTTCAACAACATCTTAATGGCCCACATGAATCTTGGTTATTTATATCTTGATCTCATGTTATTAGGTTGTTCTTATTTCATTTATAAACATTCTTGTTCTTAATTGAATCTTGATTGTTCATATCTTGATTTAATTTATGTTCATCTATGTTTATCTTTATCTTTTTCTTTGCTTTTTAAAAAAAATGTAAATAGTTGTAACTCTAGTTTTGTTCATTGTTTCAACATTATCCTTAATTATTGGTATTCACATTTAAACTGGCTCCACAATTTATGTACCATGTCATTATGAGTTCTTCATACTTATAGCAAGCACTTTGTGCTCTATATTCAAGTCTTAATGTCAGCACAACTTTGATGAATAGATCTCAAGATCAATATGCATAAAATAAGATCTATAGGTTTAACACCTAACTCTATGCTTAGATGTGCATCTCTTAGAATACATCATGATTTTAATCAATATTTGGTCAATTTTCATCATCCCTCATTACATTATTTTACAATTTTGGGTGAATTACATTGGCTTGAGGTCCATTCAGACTATGCAAATAGTACTTAATTTCTATTGAGGTCAGCTAGGCAATGTTTATTCTTCTTTTTCATATGTTTCATCGCTTTATTCATCTTTGTTTGATTTGTTTTTATGGATTTCATGACCATTAGACCATCATATATATGTTTATTATAACTCACTTTAATCTATGTTTTTGGGTTATATCTTTGAGCTAATTGCTTGACAATTTTCCCATGATAGGGCACAACATTTGAACCAAGTCAAAAATATAAATCACCCTGATGGGGGTAAAATCATTATTTCTTATTTATCAATGATTAAAATTAGCCCTATTGGGATAAAATTGTCTTACCATGATTAAATTTGATCTACTAGGGCACTTGTTATAATCATATTTTAGAGACCATTTAATCCTATTCTACTAATTCTATGCTCTCCATACTTTTTAAATGATGGAAATATTTTAGTGTGTAACTTGTCTCAGAAATGCTCAATGCCATAAGTGTGCATCTTAGACTCTGAAATTGGGTGAATTTAAAGTGTGTCACTTATATGTTTGGATTGAATACTTCCCATTCCCCCTATCTTTGGGGCCCATTATACCTCTAGTTATATTTTGATCATTGATGGTAATCATGCATGTAAACATTATCTCATTTAGGTGTGATCTATTCCATGGGTTAATCTCATACTTTCCTTCTCTTTCATCCTAGTATGTCCTCTTGAGGGGGCATCGTGGGTCATTTACAATTTCCTCTTGATAATTATTTTCTTTGAAAAGATGTTGTTTTGCTTGAATGTCTCTCTACACCTTATCAAACAAGGGTAAAATGTAGACATCCATTGTATAACACCATTTGTGTTGAAAATTTCAATATTACTCAAATTGCACCCAAATACAAGATTTAAGAGAAAATCATTAAAAATGTGCTAAAGGGTTTGAGCTTGTCATATACAATTTTTGATTTGGGAAAATGTAAACCTAAATGGGGAAATGAATTTTATGGATTCCTAACTTTGACCACTTCATTTCAAGTCAAAATGACTATTTTGCCTTTTTGTGCTCTAGATCACTCCTTTCTACTAATTCATTAGTACACATCATGTACCATTGTTATTTTGTGTCAAAAACATCCTAAATGAGATTATGGTCCATATGCATCTAACATCACCATCCAATTATTTTTGAGCCAAATTATGACCCAGTAATATGACTTTCTGACTATTTTGATTACTTATACACTAATTTTCAAAGAATTTCACTAAAATTAATTAATCTTATTTAAGATAATAAATTCAAATCAAGAGCTTAAGTATATTTTTCATGAAGGTTATTGATTATTTCATTATTGGAAATTGATTCTAAATATCTACATCACCTAGTGACATGATCTATGGGATAGCATCCATAAGCCATAAATGTAATAAATATTAGGTTTATGGGCACCCATACATAATTAATGCCTCTTCCTCCAAAATAATTATGAAGATATTTATGGATTTAATGGAAATTATTAGATTAATTCATGGCCACACATCTCAATATTGAGATGGATGGTCATGGTTGATCTTAGTCCATTTGGAAAATATATAAATAGAGGGGCATAGACCATAATTTTTAAGCTAAATTATCATGAAATTATAATGCATAATTATCTCCACAACATTTATTTGTGTTGCTTATGTTTTCTTTTGAAGATTCATTTGATAGGCATAGATGATATTTATTATCTTGAGCCTAGGTTATGCATAGTGATCTTGACGCAATGGAGGAGCTTGGCCTTTATTTTTAGATTACTAATCATATTTGGGAAGCCTATAGAAAAAAGTGAAAAGACCAGTTCCATGGAAAGATATGGAAATGAAAAATAAGGCATTGTTTAAGAAACTACATAGGTATTTGCATTTTATGGATTGAGTTTTAATTGGTTCATAAGTTGGTTTATTTCTTATAGATTTGTTATGATTGTTATGAAGAAAATAGGAAGTTATTTTAATACCAACTATATGCCAACTAGTACTCATAATTGGTGCACTTCACAGTTTCTTCAGAGGTATAAACTATTTATAAATGTAACTATGTTGGCACAATTTTTGGTTTGAATCCTTGATGTCAGGATAAACTTTGTGTGGGTTGATTTAGAAGTAAGATATACCTTTATTTGAAATTGTTTTTGAAATCCTTTCAAAATTTAAAATGGATCATCTAACTCTTATTAATATAGAGTTTATAAGATGACACTTCCTACCAGCAAGAGGGAACTACCCTTATGCATAAAATGGTTTAATTCAATAGTTAAAAAAAAAACATAACTATAGTATGGAATAGTATGCTTAGATTCACTTCAACACTATTCATATAATCCATAACTATTGAACTCAGGGAAATAATTTTGATAAAGTTATGTTTTGAAGATATTTTGATATCTCCTATTTTAATTTTCCATTATAATTAAATTTTGCAAACTAACTTGATTGGATGAGTTTTGAAGGTATGAATTAGGGAACAGTGAGATGGTGAAGGAAACCTTGAGAAAGGTTTAAAATTATTGGTTTTCTCCTCATTTTTATATGATATTTTCTTACATCTACTTGTAGAGTTGTGGGTTTGTAAAGAGGCTCTTTTTATAAAAATTCTTGAAGTTGACATTGGAGTTTGATAGGTATATGGAAAGATTTAATAATTAGTTTTAGGGAATTAATATTTAACTATGTTATTTATAAGATGGTGATCACATCTATTTATGTTGATTAATATTTCATGTATTATATAGTTATAGCCTTAGGATAGACAAATTAATTACATGTTTTTATACTTTGCATATATGTTTAAGTCTCAAAATATTATGGGTAACATTTGTAAATGCAAGTATACACATGTTCTAGTTGTTTATAAATCTTATAGGGTAGGAAAATTTGATTTCTCTTATGTGATATTGGATATAACAAGGAGGACACCTTAGCCTTCATGTAGTGTAGGGGTTGAGAGAATCCACTAGTTGTAGTGACTATTTTGGGAAACATGTCATTTTGGTAGAATGTGTAAAGAGTTTGTTTTACTCCTCATAATCAAATTATAGTTTCAATTGGATAGTTGATTCTTTGAGGGAAGTTTTTATAATGTGTTATTTGACTGATATTTTTTTAAATGGATTTTTATTGTGTCATTTTGATAGATTGACTTCATAACACCTTCATATGCTATTTTTGGCCCCTGTGTATTTGGAATCCGTGTAGGAATATTTTTAATGGAAAGAAGATAACTCACATAGATTTTTCGGTCAGTTGGATTATTTAGACTTTTGGAGACAAAAAGAAACTTATTGGGTAGGTTTGATTCAAAGGATTTTTTATAGTTTGAAAAAAGTGGAAAGGACAAGTGTCCTAATGGAAATTTGATACATGGTAAAAATATAAAGAGTTGATACAATTATTTTTTATATTAAAAGTATTTTGATATGTTATTAATGGGTGTTGTGTTGCAAATATGGGACTAAATTGACAATTTATCCACATTCCTCATAACCATTCAAGATCCAAATTTTCCAACTTAACCATAACTTTATTAAGCTACAAAGATATTCCACATATCCAATTAATTTTCCATCTAATTCCTCCTTTTTAAAATTTCCAAAATAATCACTAGAAAAACCATAGGATATGTTTTTAATTAAATCCCAAATTAATCTTATTTCCACTCCCATGTGAAAAGTTAAAGATTTATTTTATATGGGATATTAATTAAAAAAACCCATAGGATATATTAAAAACCTTCATCCCACTTTACTATGGCCTACATGGAATTCTGTGTCATTTTGATGGGGTGGAGATTTAAATAGATTATGTTATGTTTTTTTTTAAACTAAAATTTTAAACTTAACTTTATCCTTATCTCTTTTACCATGCATGTCACGTGGAATCTCCACTTAGTGTGGTGTGCATGTAAAATCGATGTGATTGTCTTTATTTAGACCAAAATACATGGGATATGCATGTTTTTTCTAAATCTAATGTTTAAAATATTATCCTCAAAGCCTTTATGCCCTTATGCTTGGTGTTTAAATACTATGTGCATGTTTTCCTTCCCATGAGGAATATTCAAGGATGGGGCATGCAGAGTTATGGGGATGCTTTAATTATCCTTGTATTTAATGTTTGGTGTTAAATTAAACATGCATGGTTTTTTTGGGTTATGAGTTGGTTTTGGTAAGTGGTTTATTAATTAAAGCATGGATTTGGAACTTCCTTTTATTTCTGGGATTTTATTCCTCTACTAAATACATTTAGTCTATCTAGTGCTTAACCATACTTCAAGGAGAAATAGAAAATGGTTAGCCAACGTTGGCTATATGATAATTTTGAAATATTAACGATTATTATTCTTGCAGTAGCTTATATGATAGCTTACAAAAGAGCTTACAAAGACAAAGTAACTTATAGAGATGGATATGTTGATTATTTTTTGATAAAGAAGGAATGTTATCAAGTGTTTTGAGCATGGATAATCCATATAGATGAAGGTCTATTTTAATTGAAGAACATAGGTTATTTAATTAAATGAATTGAATATGTTTTATTTTATTCCTGAGTCCTTTTTAGTCTATATAAATTACAAAAATTTGTAGCCAAGGATATTTTTATAAATCCTTGAAAATATTTTTTTCTTGTTCAGAGAATTAATTAGCCCATTTAGGAGAGCTATAATAATTTATAGGTATTTGGTTGGGTGAAGAAAAGTACATTTATGTATTACAAACAAGTTCTTCATACCAGATAGAGTTCCAAGTTTTTAAAAACCATTTAGGGATGTAAGTTTTTAACTATATTTACATCTTATTTATAATGGAATGGGTCAAATGAACCTGGGGATGTAGTCAATTGATGAACCCTATAAATAATCTCTTGTATCTATTCTTTTTAAATATTTAGTATTTCATCAATTTTGAATTATTCACATATATTTGGAATCTATTATGGAAAACTAGATAAGAGACTATTTAAAGGGATAAAAAAATACAAATTGAATGTTTAATCTACACAATAAAGTTAGATGACTTTACAAACCACTCATATTCAAAATTGTTTAGATTATTCACATTCACATTTTAAAACATAGTTCCTTTTAATTAAATTTATAAAAAAGTCTTAGTATATTTTTTAAATATGTTCCGAATAAAAAAATATTTATTAAAAGAAGGCTAATTAATGTTCATAGATCAATTTGAAAATAGGAGTTTGATTCAAAAATGAGTTTTTAGAGTTTTCATTCACTCATAATCATTTCTAGAACAATAAAATCAATTTCTGTTTGTTTTAATTAAGAAATTGAGAATTTTGCACCCAATTATATTTAATATTGAGGAATTGAGAATTTTAGTATCTGATTATTAAAAATTGTTTGATTTATCAAAAATTTAAACCCACTTTTCATATCATTTTCAAGATCAAAAGTGGGAAGAAGTATGGATGTGATGGTTAAATTAAAGGAATGGTTTAGATGTCTATGGTTGAATGGAGTGGGATTGTCCCCAAGTGTAGGGTACTTATAGACAAAAATATTTTCACATGATGCCATAAACTAGTTTTCATCATCTTACCTGCTCAAGGCACCATAACAATAGTTTTTACATTTGGATAATTGTTTCTTTTATTTTTTTATTTTTATTTGAAATCTTTGACTTTTTTAATTTAAAATTATATAATTAAATTATATAAGTTATCTATATGCATGACATTAATGGTATCATCAATATCCTACCCATCTTGTGTGGCCAAATTTTATGCTCCTGATAAAAACATTGTGATGATAACATAATGACCTAACGAATTGGGATCAAAATTATGTTTTTTTTTTCATAATATTGATTGGTGTTTATTTGATTTCATTTTATGATGAGGTCACCAATTTCATACTCACAAGAGTTTTTATTCTTGCTATAGATTATTAATAGCCTCTTTGTATACGATTTGAAATGATCGAGTGTAGTGAGACATTTTTTTGTCAAGAATTTCTAACTCATGATTTGTTTTAACCTAATATTCTTCATCATTGATTAGACATTATAGGGAGATTTATAGAGGGAAGTTTAATATCATTGGGTAATATGGATTCAAATCAAAATAAAAGTGGATAAGTTGTTTCCCTTGGAGGTGTGTAGACAACAAAATGTTGAGCCCATATGGAAGGATAAATTTTAATATGCCAATCACGAGTAATGCTATTGATAATATTTTTGAGGATTTTAGTGAGAGTGTTTTTGAGTATGTTATCTTAGCCATTAACTTAGGATTAATAGAGCATGTAATATTTATGTTTGATATAAAATTTGTCATAGAGGTATTTGACTTATTTATTTTAAAGGACTTATACCTTTTGGTAATCATGGCTGAAGGAAAACCAAAACTCTAAATGAGGTGATTAAGGAAGAACTTAGATATTTTTTTCCAAGTCACATATTAAAGGGGCTTGGATTATACCCATTTAATAATTTACTCTATGGTAGTGATGTGTTTTTGGCCATTAGAGGAAAATAAATTTATCTTCCCTATGAGATCAATCCCCCAAGTAGATTAAGGACATGGAGATGTGATTGTTTACAATGCTTGTGAAGGTGTATGAATGAGGTCTCAATGATTCTAATATGATATAGATGTTTTGACATAATGATAATGTTTTTTCTATGGTAGGCTACTAATATCATATTCTTATAGTTTCTTTCCTATAATGATGCCACTGGTGTGTGATACATAGTTTCATCATAAAATTATTTGATCATTGAGATGACATCTTGATAATTTAAACATTTTAACAAGGTATAACCATAACCCGTAAAATAAAGGGTACTACCAAGTAGGGTGAAGTGGTAAACATGTTGGGTGAAGGATTTTAATTGATTACAATAAATATAGATAGAGTGGATGTGGTCATGGAGGTAATTTTAAATGTTGTGATATTAAATCAAATTAAGAACAACAATTCGACACAACATTTCAAATTCTAAGACATCATATGATGTATCATTAATTTTAAAACCAAAATTTGACACTATTGACTATCTTTTTGCATATCAATAAGAAAACCAATAGTAGCCATGTAATCTATGTATTTATTAATTTCATGAGGGATTCATTTAGATTGTACATGCACAAATCATTCCTTCAGGTTGTCAAATCATTTCTTATCAGGGATTATTATGTCATTGTTGACCTAGTCCTCTTCATTGACTTGTTTTATGGTGATTGAGACCATAAACTAACAAATGCTCAATTTTCCACTATATTAATATTTTAAGGAAGGGTATGATTGATTCATACTCTATGATATTTTTAGTATAAAGAAACCCAATTTTAAATTTTTAGGGGATGATATCAAATCCAAGCATAACAACATATGAGAAAAAAAATATATCTAAAAATTATGTTATGAAGGAGAATTGTTTTACTATTCTTAGGATTAAGAGTAGATCCAAGTTTAGTCATCTTATGATTATCTAATGTTCTAATGTTGATACCAATATTTTATTAATGATAAATTTAGAGGTGTTATATGTAACTAGGTTAACATAGAGGGAAGGTTTATTTCTTCATATATTATTTCCTCATAAATGTTTTCACTAATTGACATGTATTTATTTTCTTGATTTTTATTTTTTTGATTGAATACCACCTCAAAGTGGTTTTTGCTAGGGACTTGATTTTTTTAGGTTTTTGTTTGTTTTGATTATTATAATTATTTTAACTAAGGAACTCTATATTCTCTATAAAATATGTTTACGTGTCTAGGTTAATTCAAATCCTTTGTATGATATCATGGCAGGATTGTATTTTGAAGTCTCATGAATTCAATGATAGTTTCATCATTATGAAATCAACTGGTATATGGTCTTGTTGGTCTTAGTCAATAAGTTCAAGTTATTTGAGTTTAAGGTTAATGATGATGGTAGTGGTGTTATTAAAAATATTTCTGGTGGCAAGATATTAATATGGACTAAGACAAGAATTCAATTAAAATTTATAATAAACTTCCTTATAGATCATGGAAGTGTCATTGACATCCTCATATTTATTATCAAGAGGTTTGTATCTAATGCCATGATATTTTAGATTCATTTGATTATATATAGGTTCTTCGACCCCCTATTCATGAAAGCCTAATCTTTTTTCTTTGTATTTCATGACTTGAGACATTGTTTTTTGCTATAGGATACACAGTTATTTTAAATTAATATGTTAATCCATCATCATATATCTAGGAGTTGTTCAAGATTTCAATTTTATCATCTACAATAAATCCTAATTTGAGGAAAGTATTTGTACCAAACTAATAGGAGATAAGATTTGTCTTTTTGTTAATGTTGTTTGTTCCATATCTTCAAAGACAAATGGGGTTTTTATCCACTTATAAATCATATTGGATTTCATATTCTTGACAAAAAAATTCAAGGATATTTAAATAGGACTTAGAATTTAAGGTTTTGGATGTAGATGAGAGGTTATATAGATGTATGCAAGGATAAGAATTTTTTAGCTCTAGTAATATGGATTTTTCCATTTAAGTGGACATTTCAATGATGGGATAATAATTTTTATGATATATCCCTTCTAATATTTTTTAATATTAAAAAAGTTCAATATCACCATGTAAAGTCATTTCCATATAGAAATGCATAAATTTAATACATTTATGGAAGGTAGATGCGATAAATTACATAGATTGAATCCATGGTCAACCAAGAAGGATATTGTAAGGTAGGTCAAGATCAATTTCATTGAGTAATGTTTGGTGTGTTGTAGGCCACAACCTTGATAGGAATAGATATAGTGTTTGTTGATTCCATTTTAACATTATCATATGATATGATGGTGATAGTATCTTGATCAAATGTCTTTACAGAGAAACCAAAATGTTTGAATAATGTCAAAGTGTATATTCTAAATCCCAATCCCAATCCATTGTCAACATGAACAAATTTTTATTTTTATTTTATGATGAAATCCTCCTTATACAAAGGGAGATTACATGATGGTCTAATGAAATCCATTTCGTGTTGGGTAAAGATAAGTTGATGACATAAATATAAAGTCCAATGAGTGAATACAATTGGGATATATAAATGTATTTGGTGAATCTTGATAGCTATAGGAGTTTTAACAATACGTCATAATGAATATTAAATGCTTTAAGGATATGCATGATGGATATTTGGGAAATATTTTTATATAGATATTTGATAAGGTCATATAACACTTTAGGGTTAGATAAAAGAGGCCTTTCGGTGGTGATTTAGTTAAACCTAGTTGTGAAAATATAATATGGGGATTTGACTTTAATGGTTGTGACATAATTTTCTATATGTTCAATGTGATTGATAACTCCATTATAGGAATATGATAATTTTTTATAATTGACATTAGTTTGGGTGTTTTGGCCTTGATCTAGTTCTAGATGAACTTAATCATGTTTTTTAAGAGGACCCTTATATATCCAAAAAAATTTATTAATTGATGTGGATTCAAATTATTATATTTCAATATATCTTCTATCAATATGATCTTGAATGTAATTTTTCAATTACATTGATCGATTGGTTGAGGGTCAATTGATTTTGTGAAATACAAAATATCAATTTTATGTTTACTATGTGGGTTTAATTTTTATTACATCAAATAATTTGGTTTGTGGAAAAAATATCATGTTGGTAATGATTAATCGGTGAAAGACAAATTATAATGATTCCACTATGTTGACTATAATTCTTTATTTTGATCTCCTATTTAAGTTAGCCCATAATAATAATAATAATAATAATAATAATAATAATAATAATAATAATAATAATAATAATAATAATAATAATAATAATAACAACAACAACAACAACAACAACAACAACAACAACAACAACAACAACAATAATAATAATAATAATAATAATAATATTGGAAGTACTTTGGATGTGCTGAATGTTTTCATAATTAGTAACTCTGTCAATGACAACATTTTTGTTTTTATGAAAGAATAAGGATTTTTTAATTATATTTGACTATGATGATCCTTATGGAAACTTTTAACCAATATTTTAGTGATAAACAATTTCTTGATATGAACTCCTTTTTAAAATGATTTCATCTAAGGTATTAGCAATGTGAACTTATATATGAAAGGCCACTTCTTGATTAAGGTTGGCTATGGAGATACTGATTAAGTGTTTCCCCAGGATTGACCAAAGTAATTTGTTGGCTAAGATTCAAATTTTTAGGAATGAAAATAATTATTTATAAATTAATTTGGTTGATGCTACATATATCAATCATTTTAAGCTAGTGTTCATCATTTTAGGGGAAGTGTCTTATAAATATTTATGTTAGACTTAAAAATGTGGTGATCAATCCCTTGGGAATATGTATAAGCCATTCTAAATATTTGTCCCATAGACTTCAAGGGAATAATTATAATAAATTATTATCATTATATGTAACCCCTTATTAGGACATGAAGAATAATTTGACATGTTTTCTTGGATCACCCTTTCTCTAGAATTTAAAAAATTTAAGTTGATTAAAGTAAGGGGGAAAGTGTACCCATAGCATTTATTTATCTAAGAGATAGGGTAACAACTTCTAAATTTTGTATTATTTTAATGAGTGTCTCTTTCTTCCTATAATTATTTGAGGGCATCCATTATAGCCTGTCACTCTTGGGAAAACTAAGTGACCTTGAGTGGAAATTATGGGGGGTAGGAAAATGTTGGCTTGTTTTATTGGTATTGGGTTATTGATTGTTGGATTTTTTATTTTGTATTGAAGGACTTATATGGGAGGACAAGTTTTACAATTGTTGATTTATTTTTTGAAGCTAGTCAAACATAATTTTGTTTTGATCTCTAAGAATTTTTATTGCCAAAATTGGTTTTTCCTTACTATTATTCACATAAGAAACATTTGGATTGAGATTTTGACTAAGGGATTCTTAATTTGATTTGATTTGGTCATCGTAATTATTGGAAGTAATATGTCATAGGTTTAGATGGGTTTCATATTTATTTATTATTATCTTACTAAATATTTAAGAATTATAATTTTAGGAAGCTTGGCTCCTATTTCTATGATTTGCATGAGAACGTCACTTTGTTTTCAAATATGAAATAATCTAGTTGGGGTTGATTTTATTTCATTTTAAACAAATGCTTGGCATAATAATTGTATAATTTATAGTTTGAAATACTATGATTATCATCAAAACTAGTTTAAACATGATTAAAATGTCCATAAAAAATAAGAGATTATGATTAGAATTATTTTCGATGTCAAGGTCTTGGTTTTGTTTGGGTTGATATCTCGTTAGAGGTGCCATTAATTTTTTTAGGTTTTTTTAATACAAGTTTTACATAAGGAGAAAATAATAACACACATGTAATTAAACATTATGTTATTCAAGTAGGTTAAAAATCATATAGTGGACATCAAGTATACCTCGAGGATAATAATAGGTAATCTTAGGGAATGTTGTTTCCAAGGAAACACTACACAATTTTGGCCAGAAGGATCTTAAACTTTGTTTCAATAATCTGTCTGTAGGATTATTCATTATATATTTAAATATGTAAATCCTAAATTTATGATACAAGTGTACATTATAAGTCTTGGGTACTATTTGTTAACCACCTCAATTCATAGAAAAAATGTAAAAAAAAAATGCTTATCTAGTAATGAAATCTCCTCCAAGGAATATTTATAGTCCACTAGAAAATGAAATTTGGCTAGTGTTTATAGGTTAGTAGATGCTAATGAATAAAAATAAAAATTTTAAACTATTTGTGATTTACAACATCACATTGAAATGAGAGGATAAAACATATAAAATATAAACTATAGATCCATATCTTATCTATTCTTTTTGGTTTCTCAAGATCACTTTATGGTGCAAGGAAACAAAATAGACAAGTTAGACTACACAAAAATATGTAACAAAAAATAAAACAAAGGATTAATTGATCAAGAAGCATTTACTTTACAAGTCTTATTTCAACATAAATGTAGAGAATATTGTTATTATTTTTATATATTTATGGATATTATTATGATATTTGTTTAAGAAAAAGATTAGTGTGATGCAAATATAATATAAATCATGAAAATGTTAGAACACAACTATTTATTGAGGGGGGGGGGGGGGTAAATTAGTAGATCAACTAAAAGCAATCCTTTTAAAGCAAATTCAAAATCATATGTAGATTAAAAGATAAATGCAAACATTACATACACGGAGAAATACACATGACACCAGAGTGGAAAACCCAAAGGGAAAAACCATGGTGAGAATAATTGCTAGAACCTACTATTCTAATCTAGCCTCATAGTTCAAAGCCTCACTGGTAAACCTCATGAGTTACATTTAAGTACACCAATCCCTAGGAGATAACAACCCCATAATATAAAAACATCAACTCTATGGAAGCACCAACTCCCTAACTGAGCACCAACTTAGCTTAACCTCACTAGTTACAATGTTTGAGGGTACCAACCCCAAGGAAAGACCAATCCCCTAACTAAGCAACAACTCATATTGTCTGATGGCACCAAGAAATCAAATATATGGAGATAAAACTCTAGTATACAAAATAAATTCATAATTGAATAAAACACTATTCTATCAATTATAAGTATAATATGTAACTAATCATTCTTTGCACATTATCTTTGTGTGCCTTTCTTCCTCTTTGCCCATCTCTCTCTATGTATGGATGTGTATGTATTTGACATAATTCATCTCTCTCTCTACATCCTCTTATTTTGCTCTCTGGCCTCTAGTTTTGTGTCTATATATTTTCTATTTGACAAAATTCAAACTACACCAATAGCTTTTCCTTTGTCCTAGATATCATACTTATAAATAAATGATATAGGGTTGCATATATTCTATGTATTCACACTTAGACTATAAAAAATCACACCAATAATGGAATCTCTTTAATTATGACATGAACTATTATCTTCCCATGTCTCTATTCCATGCATCACACCATAATTGTAGGTCTCTTTACTATCAATAGCATCTGTTAGACTCAAGTTTTGATATGCATGCTCTTTAATGTAGATTTGATTAGTTGGATCAATCAATATCATTATATGTGTCAAGATTTATAGCTTATACACAAGTTCTTACATGTTCCTATATGTTACCATTTGTATTTAAACACTTTAAATATTGCCATTTGATCTCTTTCTTCATGCCATGTCCAAGCTCTCTCACTCCATCTAATCTCTATACACTACTTAAATTTAATGTTTTAATATTTAAAATACATCCATCAATCTCTAAAACCTAGCTTCTATGTGCCATTCAATCTTTGAAGATGCACGACCTTTACCTTGACTTGGTTGTTAACCTTTGACACTTTAACCTCATCTTGTTGCATCCTATATCTTTGAATCTTTTTCACTCCATTGATATTCTTGACCTTGCTTGGTATTTAACTTACCATTGTGTCTATAAACATCAATCACTTTGTTGCATTTGATTCCACTCATTCTATTGTATCATCTTTGCATAATCACCCACAAACCATTACATCTGTTGATAAGCTTTATCTTTATATCTATCAGACATACACTCAATGGGTCTTTATTTGATAAGGATTATGAATGTGATGCTTGTCACTTGCATGTTCAATTAGAGGAGCCATTGTAAAATTTAGTTTTTCATGCTCTATTAGATCGTCTATGTATGATGAAGCATGAGACATTGATCAAGCTCAGACATAATATAAATTCTAAGACTTAGGAAATATTAAGTCCTTTAAAATGGTAATTGCTAGGTTGAGAGGCTAGTTTTATAATGATGACAAAGGATTAAGTTATAACATAAGATACCAGATCTAGGATATAGCTAGTCACCATCAAAATAGAAAGTGATTATTGAAACCATGATTTATACCCTCAAGGTTTTACTAAGAAACTCTATCTAGTTTGAGAGCAAAGAAAATTCAATTTTAATCTCATTCTTTCTCCTTTGAATCTACAGTCCATATATTCAAGATGCTCATGAAAAATCCATAATAAATATACCATCTATTTCTTTTGTAAATATCGATAGATGAATTTTTTAAAATCATGACAACTTTGTTGGACCTTGTGCAATTTTTGTCTAAGTATGGAGACCATTTTAATTTTATTGGAAGGCTAACTTTGCAATTGCATAACTTCTCTTTTGATCAACCACCAAGTCCAAAATTTGGACCATATAAACTAGGCATGATAATGAACAAACCCGTATGCTCATTTTTATGGAAGCTTTCACACGTGTGATATATAGTTTCATTAATATGCTTAATGATTTTATTCTATCATAGAGCTAGCTATGCTTCAGACTTACCTAGAAGGCCAACTTTGTCCTTACATAACTCTTATCATGCTTAGTTTCATGAACTATAATTTAGTGTATAAGATCCTCTTACATAGTGGACACCATTCATATATCCATTTGATCCTAAAGTCTTCATACATGCAAGATATGACAACATAAATATGCTTTTTATCTTTCTATTTCAAGCTACAAATCTGACTAAGTGTTGGAAAACACTATCAAAATTCCTTAGAGCACTACTTTTCTCAAGCATATATTTTTTTGTGTTATGTTACATGACTTAAGATATAACATATATAGACTAGGCACTAGATTAAATAGACCCATGTGCTTATTTTTTATTAACACCTCCATGTGTGAAAATTTTAACCTCATCAATATGATTACATGGGTCTATTTAGTCCTTTTACAAATTTCTCTAAGTATAAAAACATAGTGAATTTTGACTTAGTAGCCAACTTTGCATCCCCATAAATTTAACTATGCTTCACTACATGTTTTCAAATATAACACATAAAAACTAAGGACTAAGGTGATCACAACCATATGATCATCTCTCCCGTACTCATTCATATGTGGTAATGGTGACGTCAAATAAATTCTTTCTCATGTTTTCTATCATAGACCCAAATGTCTAGATGATCAATGTGAAGAACTAGATGAGTTCCATTCATGCACATGATCACTCCAATCTTCTTTAACCTCTGCTAAGATGACTTGAACATCCTTAAATCACCATACTTAGCCTAGATAATCAATGACATCCATAATCTCCCTTTTGACATTAATGAATGTCAAATTACCAATAATCTCCCACTTTGTCGTTGATGGCAAACTAAATGATCTGATCTTATAATATTCTACTCTTTCTCTAGAATTGTTTACATTGGCTTAGGGTGAGTATGAACTAAAGCTATTCATACCATAATTGCTTCCCATTAGGCAATGTAACATTTTCCTAAACTCATCTTGGATACCTGCTGTACTTCTACTTTAACATTTGCACTTTTTCTACAAACTTTTGTAGAGAGCATTTGAAATTTTTCTCCCCCTTTGTCATTAATGAAAAAGGGACACTAACTGACTATTAATCCAAAGTGTTCTCCCCCTTTATCAGATAAAGGATTTTTTCCAAGAACCTGCAACCATTATCTCAATAGAAATTTGTAAAATATACATACCTAAGTTGCCTATTTTCTTCGTATAGGGATCAACAAGGCTTTTATGATCCTTACTCTAGACTTATGCTCCATCACTAGTATCTAGTGATGTTATCTAGGATATATCACTCCCAAGTTTTGTCTCATTACATCACTTAAGCCTCTTCAAGTCTCCATACATAGTCCTCTAATCCTAGGACCTAACCAATTACAAAGCTCCCACTTTATTTGTGTTAATACACTGTCTCAGCACATGTCTTGGTTTGTTCAAGTCATCATCTCAACCTACTTGAGTTACCATCTATAGAAGAAAACACCTTATCTTTCAAACATGACTAAGGCATATCACATATGATCTTTTTCACATCATGCATAACTCCTCAATCCATTCAAGATATCTGAGTTAGCTCCTGTTAACTCCATGGTATATACAAATTGTCATCTTCATATCTCAAATACCTTTTACATGATTTTATTTATTATGTAACATAGATAAGTCTGAACTAGTATCCACTTGATCATTTTCAAATCTACCACCACAAAACATACACCAAGCTCCTTTATCTTGAGCCTTCTTGATTTTGATATACTAAACAATCTAGCTCCCTCTTATTCCACTAACCTACTAATGATCAATATAAGACTTTCAAACATAAGATAATTTATTCCATATCAAAATAGTAATGGTCTAAAAGACTAATGAATAATATACATACCTCTGTACTGATTCGTATAATGATTTAAAGCAAACAGACTTACTTCCACACTTGGAAGTCTCCATATCCTACCTTTACAACCAAAGTTTATGAACTCATTGTTGGCATACTCATTCTATCCCTGAAGACACTACATACACAACAATTATCTCATCTTGGCACACTAAATTCAACTAGGATCACTCATTTCTTACCTTCAAAATCATTTGAAGAACACCACTTACTTCTTTACTTAAAAGAGTCTTTTAAGAAGCATAGATAAAGACACCTTAATTCATAATTCCTAAAACAATGTGATACTAGGAGTTACCCATAAATATTCACATTACTTCTCTTCCTTGGTCATATTATGCTTTCTATTCTTTTTCTTCTTAATCTTAAGAGAAGTAACATGCTCATCCACTATGATATTCTCCTTTGGATTAAAAATACATGGATTCATGACATACCTTTCCATCTGAAGTATCTTCCCTGTAGTTTATATTCTCATCACTAAGCATATAAGACCATTGTTTTATGTACAAAAGATGCTCAACAATAGTAGGATGTTCAGTTGAATCTATACTCACTTGAGAACTCACCTTGGCTAGCACCTTCAACTTATCCTTGAGATTTATCTTCTCATTCTCAACATGTCAGACATTGAGACCTCTTGACAGTTTCCAACCTCTATGCATTCTTCATCATGACAGGATATTTCACTTTCCATACATGCTTGGGTTGCCTATATGTCTTGTTGGGCTTACTCTTTTCTTTTTCAGAGACTTGAGAACCTTTGTTCACACTAGAATGCTTACCTTTCTTCTTAATCTATAATTTGATCTTACACAACTTGTTCAACAATGCTTATCTATGTGACCAAAATTATTCTAATTATAGGATATTACATTTGTATCTAACAAGGGTGAAAACAAATTTTGGAATACAAAATTGTAGGTACAACTCTACAATTATTATCCTTATGACCAAACTAATTATAGCTATAAAAATAACCATATAAAGATGAGGAATAAATGGTCATAGATTTTATTTGTGTAAGATGGGAAGTTCTTCTCAACTCTTACTTATTAAAGTTATTTACTCTTTTTTAACCATCTACATCAGTTGCCTTTGTCTTTTATATCTTCCTTCAGTTTGTAGAGAATGGAATCATTATTCTTTTTCCTTTCCTCAAAATTCTTTCAATTTTATCTTGGTTCATATCAGCATTGCTTATGTTTCTCATTGTATCTTTGTAATCTTTCTCTTTCTTTGGTCCTGATCCTTTTGCTTTGAAATTATCATATAACTTAGTAGATGTATTAGTTATGGGACTTTTCCATTTTTCATAACCAAGACCAGATTTCCATTTTGATGGCTTTTGAGAGCTAATCAATTCATCAAGAATGTCTAATCCTCCTTTTAACTTCATAACTTTGTCTATTTTTTCATTAGCCTTTTTAAGCTCTTTTATTAAATCTACTATCTCTACTTTTAACCTCATACACTCAGTAGACTTAAGCTGTAGTTAAATTTTGACTACATATTCTATTCTTTTGACCTCTTAAACTTGAGTCTTTAGACTCACCACCACTTGATCAAATCTTTCAAGACTTGTGGATAGTTTCTTCATTTCCTTTTGTCCAAGCTTCTCCTATATCGAGTTCTCTTTAATTATCATGTCAATCTCATCTAGAGAATAGATGAGTTCACACTCAAGGTCCACTGCTCCTTTTTTATTTGAGTCTTCAACTTCCTTTTGATCTAGATCTATAGAAATTGATCCTAATGCCATGAATAGGGACTCATTTACCTCAACCATAAAGGCATAGTCATAGTCATGATCTGAGCTATCACTATCATCTAATGAGTCACTATCTTATCTTATATACAAGATTTTATTATTTTTAAGGAAATTCCTCCTTTTAGAATAGTGAGGTTTCTTTCTTTTGCTATCCTCTTCCTTCTCATAGTTATCCTTTTTCTAATAAGGGCATTTAGAAACAACATGTCCTATCTTTCCATAGTTTTAGCATTTAAAGGGTAACTTAATTTGGTGCTTTCCATATCCTCTTTTCAATATTATAACAAAGTTGGATTCTCCTTCATCAGTCTCCTCAGATCTAGATGCAGATGCTTCTATTTTTGCTTTCTTAGATGCTTTGAATGTATCCTCTCTCTTAGGAGAATTTAATTCTCACATTCTCATATCATAAGTAGTGAAGGTTCCATGAAACTCATCTACAATGAGATTATCTATATCTCTTACTTCCTCTATTTTATATATTTTAAAATCATATCTTGGTGAATAATATCTCAGGAGATTTTTGACAATGATTGATTATTTCATTTCTTCTTCAAGGCCTTTGATTACATTGACTATTTGATCTACCTTGAGAAGGTAGTCTACAATATTCTCTTGTTCAATCATTTTAACACTCTCAAACATTCCCTTGTATGTTTTCATCTTGGCTTGATTTACCTTGACATCGTGTTCATATATGATCTTCAACCTGTTCCATATCTCTTATGCATTTTGATAATGCATCATTTTGACAAAGTCCGATTTGGACAATCCAAAGAGAATAGCATTATTTTCCTTGAAATTTCTCCCTTATGCCTTCTTTGATGCCTAATAAGTAGGATTTGTAGTGAGATCTATATATCCATTTAATATAGACATCCATACATCAGACCCTAATGAAGATATATATGCTTCCATTCTTAAGCTCTAGAATTCATAATTAGATCCATCAAAGAGAGGTGATTTATTTGATGAAGATACTTCTTGACTATACATTGTTTTCACTATTCCAAGATCTACCTAAGCTAATTAAGCTTCTTTCAAAGAACCCTAGGCTCTGATACCAATTATTGGATCACCAATATCTATTGAGAGGGGGGATGAATCAGTAGATCAAAAAAAGTAGTCCTTTAGTCCTTTTAATGAAAATTCAAAATCATATTTAGATTAAAATATAAATGAAGAGATCACATACACATAAAAATACACATGAAACCATATGTATATGTGAAAAACCCAAAGGAAAAAACTATGAGGAGAATAGTAGCTAGAATTTACTATTCTAATCTAACCTCATAGTTCAAATCCTTACTAGAAAACCTCTGTGGTTATATTTAAATATACTAATCCTAAGAAGACACCAATCCCAAAATTTTAAGAGAACCAACTCGTAAGAAGCACCGACTCCCTAATTGAGAACCAACTCAACTTGTTTGATGGCATCAACTAATCAGATCTATGGAGCTACAACTTTAGTATACAAAATAGATTCATAAATGAATCCAACTCTGTTATGTCTATTATAAGTCTAATCTATTACTATTCATGCTCTTCACATTATCTTTGTGTGCCTTTCTTCCTCTATGCCCATCTCTCTTTGTGTTTGTATATGTCTTTATTTGACACACTTCATATCTCTCTCTATAGCCTTTTCTTTTCCTCTTTACCCTCTACTTATGTGTCTATATATTCTATGTTTGACATAATCTAAATTACACCAACAAATTTTCCTTTGTCCTAGAAATCATACCTATAAAAAAATGATCTAGGGCTCTATATCTATTATATGTTCACACTCAAACTATAACACATCACACCAATTCTAGACTCTAGTTCATTAAGACATGAACTTTTAGTTTTTTGAATCTCAAATTAGTGCATCACACCATAATTACAGGTCTCTTTACTATCGATAATTTCTATAGACTCAAGTTTTTATGCATAATCTCTTTAATGTAGATTTAATTGGTTGGATCAATCAAGCTCGATATCTATGTCAAGATTCATAGATTATACGTAAGTTCCTACATGTTACCATTTATATTTAAACACTTTAAATGCTAACATTTTATCTCTTTATTTGCACCATCTCTAAGCTTTCTCACTCCATTGTATATTTGTATGTTGTTTAACTTTAGTGTTCCACTCTTTGAAATTCATCCGTCAATATCTAGTTCTTATCTTCCACATGTCATTCGATCTCTAAAGATGCACGAACTTTACCTTGACTTGGTCATTAAAATTTGACACTTTAACCTCATATCATTGCATCTTATATCTTTAGATCACTTTCACTCCATTTATCTTCTTGAATCTCCTTAGTCTTTAACTTAGTATTGTGTTGATAAACATCAATCACTTTATTTCATCTAAGTTTACTCACTCCATTATATGTCCTTTACACAATCACCTATGAACCATCAAATATTTTGATAAGTTAAATCTTTATATCTATCAAGCTTATGTTTAGTTAGTCTCTTTTTTGAAAAACTTTATGAATGTGACACTTGTCACTTGTGCATTCATTTAAAGGAGCCTTTGATAATTTGACCTCATCTCACTCCGTTAGATCATCTATGTATGATGAAACATGGGTCATTGATCAATTTTTTTACATAATATAATTTTTAAAACTTAGGAAATATTAAGTATTTCAAACCGGTAATTGCTAGGTTGAGGGGCCAGTTTCACAATGATGACAAAATATTAAGTTATAACTTGAGCTACTAGTCCAGTCTATAGCCAGTCACCATCAAATTGAAACGTGCCTATTGATGCCATGATTTAAACCTTTAGGGTTTTACTAAGAAAACCTATCCAATTTGAGAGCAAAGATAATTAAATTATTAGCTCATTCATTCTCTTTTGAACATGCAATCCATATATTAAAGATGCTCATGAAAAAACCATAACATATTTACCACCTATTTTGTATAATCATGACAACTTTGCATGACCTTGTGTAGTTTTTGTCTAAGAATGGAAACTATTTCAATTTTCCTAGAAAGATAACTTTGCACCTGCATAAAATTTACTTCACTCAACTATCTGGTCTAAGTTTTAGACCATATAAACTAGGCATGATAATGAACAAACCCATATCCTCATTTATTCCTAAATATTTAACACAAATGATATATAGTGCCATTAATCTGCTTAATGATATTATTCTATCACAAAGCTGGTTGTACCTCAAACATGCCTAGAAGGCCAACTTTATCTTTGCATAACTCTTATCGCACTTAGTCACATGACCTATAATTTATCACATAAGATCTTATAATATAGGATAATCCATCCATATATATATTTATTCCTAAAGCCTTTATACTTGTAAGATATGACATCATAAATTTTCCTTTGAGCTTTTTCTTCGGAGCTACGAACTTGAATAAGTATTGAAAAACACTGTCAAAATGCCTTGGATCCCTACTTTGATGAATCATATCTATTGTCATGGTACATTGTGTGAATTGAGATTTAGCACATATAAACTAGGAAAAAAAAAGAATAGACCCATGTAATCATTTCATCCTAACACCTCCATGTGTGCAAATGCTAAATTCATCAATATGCTTTCTTGGCTCTGTTTATCCCTTTTAAAAATTTAGCTAAGTATAGAAACTTAGTGAATTCTATCTTAGTGTCCAAATTTACATCACCATAACTTTAATTATACTTCATCACATGTCTTTAAATTTGGCACATAATAAATAGGGACTAATGTGATCATAACCATGTGACCATCTCCCACATACTCATTCACACATGGCAATGGTGACGTCAACAAAATACCTTCTCATATTTTTTGTCATAAACCCAAAATATCTAGATGATCAATGTGAAGAACCAGATGAACTCCACTAATGCACACATGCACTCCAATCATCCTTGACCTTTGATAATATGCCTTAGACATCATTAAATTACCATACTCAGACTTGAGCATTAATGACATCCATATTCACCATTTCGACATCAATGACCATCAAATTGCCAATGAAAAATTATAAAATTAGAAATATAAATGAGTAAAACTATGAAAAACATGTTGTAGAAACCAAAAAAACCTCAAATTAATACAAAAATGCCACTATGGAGTGCAAAAGTTTCATTAGTTTACAAAAGACATTGTCTGATGCAAAACACCACTTTGGGGTGCGAAAAAACAACTATGTGGTGTAGAAATTATAGTGTGTATAATATCCACTATTAACTATAGAAATTCCACTATGCAAAAATGACATTTTTCAATGCATACAATTCATTGTTAGTTTAGAAACATAATGCACAATGTAAAAATGCTACTATATACTGTAAGAATCCTATAACCTTTAAAAAAACACATAAATAAATTAAAAAATAGCAATTTAAAGTGTAGAAATTCAAGTCATTAGTTCATAAATGTTAATGCATAGAACATGATTTTTTTAATATATATAAATGAAAACTTGATGTGATAAAAAATGAATAATTGGTGAAAATGTTAGCAAAACCAATCAAAAAATGATTCAAATACTTCCTAGTAGTAAAAAAAATAAAAAATATGCTATAGCTCTTAAAAAATGTGAAAATATAATTGGACAAAGGTCCCAATGGGAATTAACAAAATGATTACCTATAACGTAGAGCCTATAAGAAACTACAACAAACTAGTTCCTACTTCTAGATTATACACAACCTCAGATTGAGTAAGAAAAGAGAGGAAACCATAACTTTACCTACCAAGTTAATATATCCCTTAGTGGATTTATTCATGATTTAATGGATTGTATTTTCTCAAATAATGGTCCAATTTACTAGCAATTTGTAAATATTGTGAATTATAATTTATTGATTGTAAGGATGAAAAATATTTTCTAAATTTTTCCTTTCCATACTTTTCAAAATACGTGAATAAACAAGGAAGGGTGAATTTATATTTTTTTTGTGAAAGGATGAATTCTTGAGAATAAATTGATTTATTTGTAAAATTTTAGTTTGGATGGATGAGATTAACTCACTTGATTTAAGGTCTTCATTATTTGATTTGGTTTAAACCTATTTTGGTTAAATTTGGATTTACTTGATATATTTTATTTTATTTATTTATTTAGATGTTCAAGCATAAATCAAGGATTTAACTGATTGCATGGATAGATGAGAGGACAAAATTTATATTTTGTGAGGAGTAAACATGTGGTGATGGCATGGAGTTTGGCATGGGTGAGGATATTTATTTATATATTAGTTAATTATGTTTTCATGGAATTAATTAGGAATAAAATAATTAATTAATTAATAATGATTAAATATATAATTATATATAGGTTGTAATTAGAAGGATTAAATTTAGTTGATTGACTAAAATAGTACAATTAACATTGTGTTATTAGTGTAATTTATTTAGGATGCATTGATGATAGAATTAGGGTGGGAGAATTAATAGGTCTTCAATAATGCTATTATAAATAACATTTCTTGTAAATATGTGTTATTTTTGATGAAGAGGAAGCATAAGGTCATTAAAAAATATCCATATTGACAATCCTAAATATGTTTTAAATGGTGGTATTTATTATGAGAAACCCACTCAATATTTCTTTTTCAAGTCTTAAAATTCCCCCAGATAGCCCCTCATATAGTTTTAGGATTACAAGTGCAACTCTAGCTCTAAATCCAAGATCGTTACAAAATATAAGAAACATGAGTGATATTCATTAGGTGAGTACAAGAAGTCAAAAACGTGAATACATTACAAGAGGTGAGATTGTAAATTATGATTTACTTACATGAGCTTATTTTCAACATTATGGCTTGGAAATGCATATACTAGTAATGTTTGGGAGAAAAAGTGGAATAAAAAATAAATGATAGTCACATTAATGATATTTAGGAGCTTAAATTTTTTGAACATAACAAGATGTTTAATGGTACTAAAAGGGTCTACATGAATAAGTATAAGAGTGATGGTAGTGTTTAAAAACATAAGGAAAATATAGTTTAAAAAATATTTAGTCAAATATATGTCATTGATTATGAAAATATACTTACACTAGTGGAAAGACAAAAGACCATTATAATGTTGATTTCACTACCATCCACAATAAATAGAGTATACATCACATGGTTTTGAATATTACCTTCTTGAATGGGTGCTTATAAGAGGAATTTTATGTACAACATCCAAAATAGTTTCTAATACAAGCTAGATAATACCATGTCTACATCTTGAAGAAGGATTTGGATGGTCTGAAGAGAGAAATGAGAGCATAGGATGCAAAAATTGATTTATAATTTTTTGGAATGGGTTCAAGAGAATCAATAATGAATCTACCATTTCCTATAACAAATAAAATAATGATATTCTTATTCTAAGTTTGAATGTTGGTCATTTTTTGTTTATGGGAAGTAGTTTTAACATGAAGGATGAATTTAGTATTTTTGTGATGAATGAAATCAAATTAATTCTTTAATGTATCATGCAATACTTTATACACATTTAATTTTATCAAAGTAAGGATTAAATTGTCATTTTTTAATAAATTTATGCAAAAGATATGTTCAATAAATTTTTTATGATTGTTTGTAAGCCAATATATACTCTATATGCTCAAAAAATTATGTTATGTAGGGAATATAGTGCAGAAATAGTTAACGATATAATTTATAGCTGGAAGCTTAATGTTTCAAACTCACACAAGAAAAGATATTGCTTATTAAGTTTATACTATTTCAAGGCATATTAGCATCCATAAAATATTTTTTTTAGATGAAAGAGGTGGAATTGAAGTAAATAAACACTCAGTAATGACTTGTAGATATATTCACTAAAGGTGTTGTAAGGGTTTAGTTTTTGATACTTTAAGATAAAATTGATAGTCCATTGAGTATCGCGGGGGAAAATGTTGGATAAATTTTGTTGATTGAGCATATTCCTTGGCCCAAATTTTTATTCTATTTTCACATAATAATAATAATAATTATATATATATATATATATATATATATATATATATATTCAATATTTATAGATTAGATTAATCTATTTTAAATCTTGTATTTTTACTTCCATCTTATTTTTGAAATAAATTTAGAATGGTTTATTTATTAATAAGGATGTTTAGATAAAAGTTTTAAGATGTGGCAGTGAGACATCAAGTATTATACAAAATAAATTCTATTAGAAGAATAATGTCAACTAAAATGTTTTGAAGGTCTGTAACTTTAGTGAATTATGCACATAATTTTAATCATTCAGTTCTAAATTGTGTATGGAATTTTATTTTTGGTTGTAAGTTATTTTTTATACTGAATGTTTTTTTGGTATTCTTTTAAAATATTATTGCATGTGACATTTACATCGACATGAATGTTTGTCTTTCATGAATAGTGAGATATATATATTTTTAAAATGTTCATGTAATGGATTATATATTGTAATAGCTAGGAAATCAATATGAAGTAAGATACATTGGAAAAGACTTTTGTTGAATAGGTTTTCACTACTCTTATTTATGTATGGGTGTATGTATTATCTTGAACATTGAATATAAAGTGTTAAGATGAGCTAGAGAGTATAGGCTACATGTTGGGGAAGCCATTAAATTTGACCCCATAACCTTGTTACATCAATGAGTCAACATACATCATAATCTTTCATTGAACTCTCTACATCTAAAATTAAACAATTGAGGCCCAATAGTACTATTGTTCTGTAGTCTATTGTATTCCCTTTAATATTAATATTATATAGTGATATGAAATATATTGGAGATATGATCTTGAACTTATATGAATTTATTATTTTTAGCTCTCTTTAATTTTTTTTAACTTTTAATAATTATAATTTTTAGCTTATTTGATGCATTACGGGTATTCCATCATATTGGATATATTACGAAATCTTATACATGAAACTAAACATAATATAAGTATTAGGGAATTTTGAAAGATATAATAAGTAGAGAGAGGAAGTCAAGCTATAATTAAGAAGAAATATAATAAGACAAGAGTAGAATAGGTCTTTTTATGCAATAATATATATTTTATTATAGGTGTCTCTCTCTCTCTCTCTCCTCTCTCTCTCTCTCTCTCTCTCTCTCTCTCTCTCTCTCTCTCCTCTCTCTCTCTCTCTCTCTCTCTCTCTCTCTCTCTTCATGTGTGTGTGTGTGTGCGTGAGTGCATGTGTGCACGTATGTGTGTCCATGAACACATGCATGTGTATAAGTGTGTGCATGGATGTGTGTGTTATTTTTTTTTGTGTGTGTGTATGTGTGTGTGTGTGCGTGAGTGCACGTGTGCACGTATGTGTGTCCATGAACACATGCATGTGTATGAGTGTGTGCATGGATGTGTGTGTTTTTTTTTTTTTTTTTTGTGTGTGTGTGTGTGTGTGTGTGTGTGTGAGAGAGAGAGAGAGAGAGAGAGAGAGAGAGAGAGAGAGAGAGAGAGAGAGAGAGAGAGAGAGAGAGAGAGAGAGAGAGAGAGAGAGAGAGAGAGTTTCTTACAAATTTATATGAGCATTTTATTTAAATTGGTATTATAACATACCTTCAAATTAGTATCAAAGTTTATATCAATCAGTCAAGTTATCAATTTAGGGTATGGATACCATGAATAGGAAAAATATTATTTTTATATTTTTAATCCTCTATTTAACTAAAATAATTATGAGTATTGGACCATTTATATGAATACATTATTAAAATATTAAGAGCTATGTGTCCTCGCGGAAAATTATCTTCTACATCTATTTGATTAAGGGGCTCAAAATTTATAAATAAAAATGTATAAATATATTATTTAGGAGAATATATATATGGATACAAAGGAACTATTTTTTGTTCAATGTGAAATGAATGTGTTAATTTTCAGAAAAATTCTAGCAACACCAAGGTCCAACCAAGCATGGCATAATATAAAAAAATCATATTAATGAAACAAAATAATAAAATTAGTAAGATTATAGATGTTTTATAAGAGATTCTATATTAATATTAAATGTTAAAAAGTATCAAGTATAAATCAATTTGAGACAAAAATAATAGTTCATTGTTTATTTCTTGTAAATTGGCTAGAGAAAGTAGAAAAGAAGTGTGGCTTCTAAATAGTGGTTGTAGTAATCACATGAGTGGAAATAAGGATATATTCAAAAATGTAGATGAGTATATGAAATTATAAATAAAATTATGGAATTATAAAGAATAAATTATCAAGTGTAAATGCGATGTAAACATTAAAACCAAGCAAGGAGAGAAGAAGTAGACCCAAACGTGTAATATGTTTCTAGTCTTAAAAATAATTTTGCATATAATAGATAAAGGATATATAATTTATTTTTGTAATGATACATATATTATTATTTAGATAAATAGTGTTAATAAGTTATTTTCACATGTTATAAGGATAAATAATAAGATCTTTTCTCAAATATGTAAAATGAATAGTTGTTTCTTTTAAAGCTATTATATAAGATCTATTATGATGTTGGCATATCATATTTGGTCATTTGAGTTTCAATAGCTTAAAATTATTGTATAATAATAATTTATAAAAATTATTACCCTTGATATTATAAACAAATAATGTTTATAAAGCGTTTATTTTTAACAAACAACACATGTTAGAAGTTCATGCTGTAAGTCATGGAGAAAAGAACCTCCACTTGAACTTATTTGCTCAGATATTTGTGGGTCTATTAAGCTCCATTTTATTGGAAATAGTTTATATTTCATGACATTTATTGATTATTATAATATGAAAACCTAAGTGTATTCATCAAAATATAAATCAAAGCATTTTATTATAATTAAAGAGTTCAAATATTTGATTGAAAAACAAAGTGGACATTACATTAAATTTTTTTAATTTTATATAGAAAAGGTGAGTATGTATCTAGTTAATTTATTATTATTATTAGGTAAAATTTAAAAAATAAATAGTTCACAACAAGGTATACACCACATCATCAAGGTGTTGTAGAAAGAAAAAATAGAACAATGATGGAAATGGAATGAAACATGTTGAAATATAAACTTTTACAGAATGATTATTGGGATAATGTAATAGCATGATTATTATATATTCTAAAAAGAAATTATGCAAAGAGTTCTCTTATTATAATTAATCAAGAGGCTTGGATTAATATAAAATATAGTTTTTCTCAGCTAATATTTTCCAATTTTGTTGAATATGCTCATTTTCTAGTTGAAAAAGAGAAAAAAATTAGATGACAAAGGATAAATATGCATTTTTGTGAGATAAAATTAAGAATCAAACGCATATAAGTTGTATAATTGAATCACCAAGAAGATAATAAATAGCACATGTGTTGATTTTATCGAAGAAGAAACATGTGATGGAAAAAATTAAAAGAAATTAATTATTTAAACAGATATAAATTCATATGAAAACAAGCCAATGAGTGAAAATGTGGCATCAACTATTATCCCAAATTCATAGGTTATCACTGAAGAAACATCTCCAAAAAGAAAAGGAAATCCAATCTCTGACAAGGTATTACCTAAGTGAAAATTTAAGGTCAAATTTAACAAAAGTGTCAATAACTCAAAGGTATCACTCTGGAATCACATCTAAACAGATAAGAAGTCTAAAATAAATATATGAAACTTCATTAAATGACCAATACAATGATGAATTGATATATTTTATATTATATATTATCAATGATCTAGTATATTTTTAAGAAGCAATTGAGAATGAGAATTGATAGAAAACCATATATGAATAAATTAATGCAATATAGAAAAATCAGACTTGGAATGTAGTGGAACTTCTAGAAAGAAAGGATGTTTTTGGAGTAAAATGGGTAGAGAATAGTTTTTTTTATGTTGATTGAAATATAGAGAAGTATAATGTAATATTAGTTGAAAATGGATATTTAAAACAACTTGGCTTTGATTAGAATCATACTTTTCACCTATAATAATTTTGAATACAATCAAATATGTTTTAGCAATTGCATCTTAAAATAAGTGGAAAGTTTATCAGTGGATGTCAAGCTAGTATTTTTCAATGAAATATTTGAAGAATAAGTATATGTGAAATAACCAACTAGTTAGAAGATTATTGGTAATGAGAAAAAACTATATATATTAAATAAATATTTGTATAGTCTTAAGTAAGAACAAAGAGCTTGGTATAGTCACATTGACTCATAAAATATATGCTAAAGGAGAAAGATGCATTATTTTGGGATACAAGGAAGAATCAAAAGCTTATAATTTATATAATCTAATCACTATGAAAATAACAAATAAAAAAATGATTATTTAATTGAAGATGGAAGCAATGATAATAAATCAACTATTACATCAATAATACCTTAAGATTAAAAAATGAGACAAAAAATTAAAATGTAGAATTAATTACTATCTTGAATTCATATGTTATCACTTCGATAACATCTTCAACTAAAAAGGAAATCTAGTCTCCCATAAGGTATCGCCTAAGTGAAAAGTTATGGCCAACTTCAACATAAGTCTAAAAAACTCCAAGGTATGACATTGGAAACACCTCCCAAAAGATAAGGGGTATAAATTAAATATATGAAACTTCAATAAAATTATGAATTGGTAGATTTTAAATTACATATTATTGTTGATCCAATATATTTAAAAAAATAAATTACGAATAAAAATTATATGTAAAACTAGACTTGGGATCTAGTGAATACTCTATAAATAAATTATGTAATTGGATAAAAATGGGTCTTCATGAAATATTTTAATTTTTATTGAAATATAGAGAAGAATAAATCAAGTTTGGTTGCAAAGAGATATTAAAAACCACCTGGAGTTAATGTTAATTAGACCTTTGCATGTGTAGTAAATTTGGATGCACATAGATATGTTTTAGCAATTACAGCTTAGAATAAGTGGAAATTTCATTGTATGGCTGTCAAGTTATCATTTATAAATATAATATTGAATAAGAAGTATATGGATAATAATGACCTAGTAATGAGAATCATGGTAATCATAGCAAAGTATATAGATTGAAGAAATATTTGTATGGTTTTAAGAAGGAATCAAGAGCTTGGTATATTTGCATTGACTTAAAACTTTAGTGATCCAAATCATTATATCAAGATGATTTTTTTAATATATGTTTTTATGTTGATGATTTAATAATCAAATTAAAATTTTTAATTAAGCTTTTTAAATGATCAATGAAGAAAGAATTTGAGATGAAATATTTAGGTTTGATCGAATATTTTCTTCGCATTGAAGTAAACCAAAAAAATAATGAAATTTAAAATTATCAAGTTAAATATGATAGTGATGTTTGGAAGATAATTAAGATGTTGAAATACAAACTAACATCTACTCCTATTGTGTAAAGTTTAAATTGAGCAAGGAAGACAAGGAAAATAATTTTGATCTAACATTACATAAAAGAAGACTAGTTATAATTTCAATGTATTTGATAGATAAAAGTATTCATATAATGTATATATTCAAGGTTCACAAAAATTCCAAATAATCACATTATCAAGTACAAAAAATAATTTTTATATGCATTAGTCATTATAGATATTATGTTAATCTATATATAGAATAAGATGAATTCAATAAAATTGGTTACATATATTGATTGTGAAGATAACATTAATGAAAAAAAGAAGATAACATTAATGATAGAAAGAACATTTCAAGACATTTTTAATTTTGGTTTTAGAGCATTTTCAATGGATTCTAAAAAACAACCCATTGTGACTCTTTCAACAAAGAAACTAGAATATCTGGTAGCTACATTGGTAACATGTTAAGCAATATGGATGTGAATAATGTTTTCAAACATTAAGCAAAAACAAGAAGGAGCAACAAAGATATTTTTTGATAATAATTCAACAATAACATTACTAAATCACCATGTTTTTCATAAAAATATCAATATCATTGATACAAGATTTAATTTAATAATATAACTCATCAACAATGGTGAAATTTAATTATAGTTATGTAGATCCAAAGATCAATATGTACATATTTTCGAAAAGCCATTAGTTGAGGATTCTTTTGAGAATTTGATAAAAACTTTAGATGTCATAAAAATGGGAATTCAAATTTAAGTTCAAGAGTGTTGGAAATATAATCTTTACAACATTATATGCATTTAATATTTTTAGCTCTCCTTAATATTTTTTCTTTAAATAATTAAAACTTTAACTTATTTAAAATATTAAGGATAATCCATCACATTTTATGTATTTGGTAACCTTCTAGAGGAAGGTAGAAATATTATATAAAATAATTGTATTTTGTTCATTTGATAGAGATAAGAAATAGAGAAAGGAATCAAAGAGATAAATACTAAGAAAGGCAAGTAGACAAGAGTAGAATAGGTATTTGTATGCAATATCATATATTTTAATAGAATTTTTTATCTTGTTCATTGTTGTAAAGTATATATTTATGCTATTTAATTACAAATATGTATGTGAACTTTTTATTTAAATTGGTATTATAATATGTCTTCACAAAAAGAATGTAAATTTTTAAAACGTTTATATTCAATAGCAGAGTTTCTAGCATACATACAATTTACATCAAATCTCTACATACTATATATATAATTTCAATACAATAACATTCCATTATTAAGAATATGTGCATTATTTTTATGTTTAGTTATATAATAAATAATCATAGGACAAGTTTGATATTTTTTCCCTAGTTTGAGCTACATGGTCTAAGATTTAAATACATAAAACAAACTAGAATTATGAATGGTACAGATAAGCCTCCCATCATCAAAATATTTCTATTTTCTTGATAAATATTACCTTGGCTACTTGACATAACACGTTTTCCTACACAAATGAGTGTTGACTCACGTAAGATGAATAAAGAGAGACTATGATAGATGTTTCATTATAATTAATAATGGAAGAAATATGTTTAAATAGTGTTCAGTGGAGATACATCTAAAAAACATTTATAAATACTAGATGTGACCATTTCGTATCAGAGTCAATCCATTTTTATAATGAGAATTTCATTCACATTTTATGTCACATATATTGTTTATGAAATAAAGTGATGATATCACTACCTCAAATTTTACAACTACAATACTTCCTTGTAATACATATCCAAATAAATAAATAGGTATTTAAGTAAAAAAATCCACGTGACAAGATGGTAAAATGAAAAGATTAAACTTATCTTCAAAAAATTCTTCCCTTCCCTATATCACATTGTCTAACTATCTATTTTAAATTATAATATGTATAATATGTTTACAAACATAATATTTTTCACTTCATTATTTATTTTCATTTTCTCTTATAGGTGCTATCGATGCATCAATATTTTTTAGTTCATATCTTAAAGGATGCACTAGGAATGGGGTGGGGAAGGATAATTGTGTTATATTATATCATGATTATACCATTAATACTATCAATTTAACCTCATCCAATTATGTATATGTTTATATATTCTTTTTATCTCTTAGTTAAATTTACTATTCTACTTAATCATATAGTATCGGCTTAGATGAAACTATCTATTTTAGGGCTTCACCTTCCCTATAATTTATCAAAAAACTCCATATATTTATGAGATTTTCTCATATATTTGTATTATATCAGCTTGACTAATACTATTATGTGTCATCTAACATATTATAATTATATTTACCTAGATGATATTATCAACTTAGAGTTTAGGTTTAGTTTTTTTTATTAGATCATGATATATGGATCATATTACATTCATATCATATAATATAAAACCCATTCATTGTGATTTAACATAAGCATTAAACCTAAGTACCAATTGGGAGACTTAGTAGCTTAGAATCTTGATTTGAGAGTCATGTCTTGTAGTGTCATTGAAGCTCAAAAGGAGGAGTCATTGAGAATTACTAGATGATTTAGATATCTTATTTATTCATCCAACCATTTGAGGTGTTCAACATAAAACACCTCTTAAAAATATCTACTTAGGACATCAGAGATATTTTAGAGTAGACAAGTCCACCCCAATTCATGCATTTTTATCTCTATACTCTTTCCTTTATTTACATAAAATAGTAAACATTACTTTATTTATTGTATGTTGAAAAATATATGTGTATCATTGTTAAGGATTTATCTATACTAATTAAGCTAGTATAGCCATATGATTGCATAGACTTCTCATAAATCACTTTATGTTTCAAAGATCCTTATTTGGTTGTCCATTACACCTTAATATTTTATAAATACTCTAGCCTATACATAATTAAGTTATTTGATCTATAACCATGATTTAGTTTGGTCTAGTATGCTCCTCATGAAATGTCCATGAGATTAGGAATTCACTAAAACGGGGAAGGTTGAGACAATTATGTATTTTCATCTTCTATTTTAGGTATGATCTAGGATTATCCTAGGGCACGGATATAGGTATTTGACTTCACAAACAAAGTATATGTAAATAATCTCCAAGAGATGCACTATCACTAACAAAATTTAAATCTAAATTCCTCTAGACAGGTCAAAGATTTTGATGACAATTTGAGTATTAAGCTTATTGTTTAAATTGTTTCTAAACACAATGGGAAAGGATAGTTTGATTTTCAATAATAAACATAAAAATGAGAGAATGGAAAGGCAAAGAAGTGGAACCTCTAGGTTTAAAATGAACTCAATGTATTAATCATTGAACCAAGTGACTATGCCACAATTATACCACTACAAATTGAGTTTCATTAAATTTTTACCTCTAAAAACATATAGTGGGAAGAGTGTGAGAGAACTAGGAGTATGATTTCAATAAGATCTCTTACTAATGACGAGTACTATGATTTTATAGTAGAATACATAAAAACACCATATGAAAATTTGTAGATTAACACAGAAATTATTACCACTACTAAAGGGGAAACAAAAGAAATCTCATAATGATAATAATAACTAAGTACATCATATCCATAGCACACATAAATAAGTAAAGTATGAATCCAATTAACCTATCATTTATAATCATTCAAATGTGATGATGAAGGAGAATTTTAACAAAAAACAAAACCTATTGAAAAAAATAGATATTTTATTTATTAAAACAAGTAAATGTTATTATAATAATAAATTTGAGTTGATTTTATAGTCTAGACTTAAGAAGGAAAAGTAGGTGAAATATTGGCTATAATTGGACAACACTTTCAATTAATATTTCATAGAACCTATATTATAAAATGGTTATTCCTTATATAGATAAGGATGAGGCTTATCTAGAAATGACACGAGGATCCCGTAGGCCATGATGACCACTCATTATATTTAGAACCATATTTCAAAATTTAAAATAGGACAATCCTTACAAACCCACAACATATCTACAAGGGACCAATTAATTAACATAAGGAGGTAACTAAGAAGGTTTGAATACTAACTAATTTAACTTGGATTCCCTATCTTCCAATGATAACATAATGAGGTCAAACTCCTTATCCAACTTAGTAAGGTTTATTAGGGGATCCTTGAATATTACCTTGGCCTAGGTTTCTAGTCTTTAGAAGACTTATAAGGGTTCTTATATTGATGCTTAGATTCTAAATACCTAGTTGATGCTCATCATGCACTACATTGATAGATCTATCACAACCCAATATCCATCCTAGTTTGTTTTGGTAACATTATCCCTCATAACCTAGTTGAATTCACCAAGGTGGACTCTAACTTCCCCTTGGTTGAGTAAGGTACCATTTGAGTGGAATAATGCAAAGATATTAACCTCTTTAAGGCAGATCAATATATTATTCTTTACCTTCTCTAAATGTCATATTTTAGTGCAAGCCAAGGTCAAACACTCCTCTATTTATCTTAGCTAGAGTCTCTAATATTTTCATAAGAACTAAAAAAAATAGTAAGATGGAATATTTGACCTACCCAATTAGATTTAGAGGAAATGTGCTCATCACTTTGGTTTCTAAAGTTTAAACCTGAGTCTACATGTCCTTGAAGAGCTTCTTGGACACATCATGAGTGATGCATAACATGGACAGTGGGTCCTTAACAATCATTTCCTCCCTAGTACAAGTCATTACCTTGGTGAGGGAGAATATATTCTAATTGGTTTGCCTCTCCATTTATTTTCCCTTGTAGATAAAGCTCTAAGTTTTTATACTCTTAATTCTTTTAGAGATTTAGATGAAACTCCATTCCACATCTAGGTCTCCTTAGATAGTCATCTCCATCTCCTGTGACCTTAGGACAATTCTAAAAGTTATAATAGGTGTAGTAAAGGGTAGAGGGCAAGGTGGAGGGGATATAGGGGAGGTTGAAGGAATGAATGAGGAGATTAGTGAAGGTAAAGGGTGCATGGGAGTGAAAGGAGGGAGAGTGAAAGGAGATACCAAAGGAACATTTTTTCTAACCATTATTCCTAACTTAGATCCATGTGGAATTTCCCCTGAGATTAGGTCATTAAAAAGAAGGGAAATGATGTATTGGTTGAAGCCAAGTCCCATGGTGCCCTTGGTAATAGAAAATAGGGACCAAGGAGCTAGGCACACAGATGTTACAAATAGGGTTAAAGGAGATATTAAGGATTAATAAGAGTAGAAAGATTTTATTTTGAGGTCATAGTTTGAGCTATCTTCTAGTTCTTATTCATCCTCTTACTCAGGAAAATTTTGTATGCTATAGTAAATGGTCTAATCAAGATGATAGGAGCCATGCAAAATAATGCTGGAGGAATTTAAGATGATAGGGAACATTGGGTGAATTAGAGTGGGAACTAAGAGGGCACTTAGTAGAAGTGGTATGTTTTCAAAAGTCGTAGTCATGCATATTAGTAAAATTATACCAAAAGAATGCATTGAGATAAATTTAAGTTATGAGATGGATGGAATGAAGGGGAAAAAAGAGGGAAGGATGCTGAGGAGGATTGAGGCTAAAGGTACTTGGGTGAATAATAGATGGGGTGTGATCAGAAAATGGAGGTACCAGTTAATGTATTTGTGTGGGTGGAATGCAAATGCTGGTTGCTAAGACTAGGAGTTGGAAATTTGTTAGAGTTGAGGTGTCAATGGTTAAAGTAGATGTGAAATATGGGGTTGAGGTGTTAATGGTTAAGGTAGATGTGCCTTAGCTACCTATGTTGAGTATCTCAGAACTAGATCTATTGCAACCTGTCTACTAAAACTACCAAAAGAGGTAGTGGTAGATGTGTAGCATAAAAAATGACTAGAGGAAGTAGAGGAAGAGTTGAAACACAAGGAACAAAAGCTATTGTTAGATGTGGAGATAGACATAGAGCTCAAGAGGTGGTAGAATTCTCTAAAATATCTTTAAGGAGATAACATGAGCTTTCAAAGTTAGGTCCTTCACAAACTAATCATGAGCTAAAAGAGGTGCATAGGGGCCTATTTAAGCCTAATTTTCATTCTTATTATTGGTTTTCATTATTCATGATATCACCTCTTAGTTATTCATGGTATTCAGATAGAGCTCATAATCATCCTCAGCCTGATGAACATAGTTGATGTTAAGGTAGATTGAGTACCATGCCAAATGAGCTTGAATGACCCCTTTAGGGTTCCACTATGAAATTTATCACTTTTTAAGGTGAAGGGGTCTCTCCTATCTATCATCTTCTAAATTTGATGGAAGGTCTTGTGGAAATGGTATTTTATTATGAGCAGGCGTGGGGGCACACCATATGCTTTTATTGGACACAAAACTCAAAGATGCCCTTTATCAACGTACAACTAATCCCCTAGTATATTATGTGGTCTAGCATGAAATATGATAGGTGAAGGGTACTCTTGAGGAAATGTTCAATCCAAATCATAATATTCTCCTTCTACAACTAGTAGTCATTGATATCTATGATAAAATCCCTAATTATCTTTGAGAGTTGGGGCATGAAGGCCTAATTTATTGATTGGTAGACCATTATGTAGAAATGCTAACATATGTCTTAGATGTGATGATGGAATAGGTGGCCATACATCTTATAAAATACTACATGGACCATTGAGCCAACAAGAACCCATGTAAGAAAGGTCAAAGCCTTAAAAAAGAGTGTCCCACAAATTTCATCTAATAGGTAGCTCATCATGTATAAAATACCTCTAGCTTGGGCATCTATGATGGCATTGACCAACTTGAAGTTGATCAATCCTTTTATGTTTAGGACCTCTATGTGGGTTAGGATCATGTGTAGGAGAGATATCCATAACTCATTGATGTACATGTAGTCATAGCCTTTTAATAGTCAAATCAACATGATAATGACCACTCAAACTTCCTCATGGAAGGTGCAAACTCTTTATGTATCAAGATATCCTCCTTATTAACACATTTAGAATGTAAGTTTCCATCCCAATCATGGAGGACACCATATATCTGATAGGTCCTCATCCAGACCATTACCATCACTACACCATAGGAGAAAGTTTAGTCTGCCAGGGAGTAGTACATCATGAAGGCATTCCTAGAGATAGTGATAACTAGGCGTTGAGAGTTTGGAATACATACCCTATCATGAACCCCATCCTATATGCATATGGTATTGTGAATGATGTTATTCAATAAGTTAGCATAGGAGAATGCCTTTTGTTTGGCTATGGCTCTATGGAGTCTACACTTCTTTTAGAATCTAAGGGCATCCTCATACTCTACCTATTGGTGATCACCTGATCATGAATCTAAGGGAACTTACTTGACAACTTTGAATAAATCATTATAGTGCTTGAATTTGGACAAGTTAGATGAGAATGTGGTGCCACGGTATTCAAGATCAAATTTTGGGTTTGAGAAGGATGCATCTATTATAGTAGGATTGAGAGGTAATTGGGAAACTTTTAGTACAAAAGGAAAAAATATATAGTGGTGCTCTATGGAAACTTGAAAGCAAGGAGTTAGATATTTTTTCAAATTCAACAATGGTAACTATTAGAGATATTTTATTAGGCTTTTATTAATTCATGCATATTGTCCGTTGTATTAATGATGTTTAGTGGCTCACTTACTACAAATATAAATTTGAGTTGGTAGCTATATTTTCTCTCTTTATTTATAAATCCAAAATTAAATTTAGAGCCATTGATCCTCCACCACCACTTGGGTATAGAAATGTTGATAGGATGTTTTTAAACTATCTGATTTAGTCCAAATTCCCATTCTTTTAATGCCTATTGTGTGGTATGCATACAGTGGTATCTCTTAGAGGATTTTTGATTAATTCCAAGTTTCTAACACATGTTGTCTGCTCATTAAACTTCCTAATAATGGTTTGCATCTAGGCACAACTCTTTTATCCATTTCATTCCCTTAGGAAGGTGATGTGTTATCTAGGGACATGTGGCACATCCTAATTGGCTCTCTAGTTTCATCCCTACCTTATTGTAGCCTTCTTGGGTTATTAGGTGATTGCTAGTTCATATGGATATTGGGCAAAGTGGAACCTTATCCTTTGCCTAGGCTCTCCAACCTTTGACATCTCTAATAGATCAAAAGGACTAGTCTCTATAACACTCAATGACATGATGCCTTCCCATACAATCGGGGTCTCTTGGGATTTGAAAATTAACAAAAAAGACAAAGTAAGAAAATGAAAAGAAACATGATACATTAAAAACATACTTGTCACTTATGGAGTTTTTAATTTTATACAAATAATGATGCATCTATTAATCGAGGAGTGGAATGAGACTCTAGGATTTTCTCACGAAAGCTGACCTACAACGTTAGCACCTTGATTCATAAAAAAGCAAACATTCTTTTCTCTTAAAAATAAAAGAGCCTTGTTACTACTTGGGAAACTTAAAGAGAGGTATATTATGAGTTAAGTAGGCATTGTCAATAAGAACAAAAGGACCCTGAAGCTCTAGTTCACGAGATTTTTCAAGGGATCCCTCATTTCAAACAAAAAGGGGCATGTTGGCCACAACACAATATATCCTTATTAAAATTTAATGAGAGCTACATGTTTATGTCATAGGGTTAGCATTTAAAACTCTTTCCCCTTGTCATTTGTGTTGTATGCTACTCTTTTCTATAACTATAAAACTTATTGGTCCTTATTCAATAGTCCAAGTATTGCAAGATCTATTTGATTAACCTTTTTCAAGTGCTAGTCTATTATACCATGGAAATTAGTCTATTAAGATAGGATAGTTATAGGTTATTCTACCATGTGCATACAATACGTAGCATGTAAATGTAGCTCAACAGAGGATGACATTCTGGGAATCATAATGAACATTAATCACGCTGTATATTACATAGATTGTATTAGTCCTCTTAAATCCTACATAATCCGCTTATAATATTCAAATTAGAAGTAAATAGAACCATGTTATTGCATTGAACTACACACATACAAAGAGATGGGTAATTGAGAAAAAGATTCAAATTCTCCAAAGCAATACTTCACCCAATGTTTAAAAACCACAAAATTGTCCGAGATATAAGCACAATAAAAACAAAACGAAGAGCTTATTTCATTTGATTTAGTAAAGTTATAGCCCTAGAAGGGTGCTACAATTGTTGCAACGAATGTAACGCAGATGGTTGGCGTCAGTGTTAAATTCCCTACACACTATTTTCCAGCCGCTACTGTCTCCAAATTAGTACTGATGTATGCAGAAATATATATTTGTAAAGAATCCTGGAAGGAGAAAGAAAAGATTTCAAATTGTAGTTAATATTGGTAAAATGAGTCCATTATATATGAGGTAAATATCAATGGACTCACTCATCAAAAGATAAAAAAAGCGCAGTGATAATTATAAAAGCAATTATTAGGTAATGAAAAGAAATATAATTTCTAATGGATGTTTGCTAGGGTTTGAATAGCAGTACGGGATTGGTATTGAGTAGTTGTTATCGTATCGACCGACTACAATGCACAGATGTGACATCCCATTAAATATGGAAAGCATCTTCAGACGATCTTGAGGTTGATCGGAATCAAGGTTCTATATTTTTCTGTACGCAAACTGGATTGTCAAGTGTTTTGGACTTTTGCACGTGACCCCTAATACAAGAGTAGGAAAATCCTGATCTTAATTTAGAAACCAATATTGTTGTAGATGCAACAACCCCTTAGATATTGAAAGCGCCTTCGTACAGCCTTCGAGGTTTTTGGGGTTAAGATTCTACTTCTACTGTCTGTCCAATGGATTGTCTATTGTCGCATGCGAAGCGTAATAAAACAATATGAAGAGCGTCGTGTAAATTTTGAATTATGAAAAGATGTTGATTGATTTCATGTAAATGCTCTTTCAATCTCAAATAATTAAGGAGGATTTTTCATTTGGGGATTTAAAAAATATACCTATTAAATAATTTCTCAATAAGAAATCCGCGTATTATTATTGCATATCTAAACTAACATTCAATGGCTTGTTAGGTCTACTAACATGCATATAATATGCACTCGTTTAGCCTCCTCTTTTTTCTTTAAATAATTTTATTAAATGAAGGAGGCTAACATGCATGCGAAATGTATAGATAAATTATATTTTTAAAATGTTTTAATTACGTCTGATTTGGGACCATTAAATTGAGACTTTTCTAATGGCATTTATCAATTGTTCATTGTTATGCCAATTTTATTATTGCATTGCTCTCCGCATGGATTGCTTGTGGCATTGAAAACACAAATAAATAAAACGCTACTTCCTATGGTTGCCACTTAACCATAATGCAAGAGTCCATTGTATTACATAAAATACTTTCGACGATCTAATATGAAATTGAATTAGTTTTTCCAAATTGTTTGCCAAATTGTCTTAGAGTATGGGACATGTTCGATAGACACATAAAATATATCTAAAATATGAAAACGTTACTTTTTCTTATTACGACTTAAGATTATTAGTTACACTTGGTTTTATACCGACTTTAATATCTCAAGATTATTGACTTAACATATTTTATAACCAAATCTTATTGGATATATATATATTTTTTAAACTTATTTTTAGGTGGTATTTATTAGTTGAATATATTCTAATTATTCAGGGTATATGATGATTTATTTAAATTATAATAGTTTTGTTATGTCATGTTATATCATAGAGGTATTATAATTCATATAAATCTTGTTTTGAAATATTTAATTGAAGTGGATATTTTTATAGAAATTAATTGAGTCAACCTATCGATTAAGAAGTTCAAATAATATATATCTAAAAATAACAATATATTTCAAATTATGAAAACTTATCATTTAGATGTCACATATATTTTCTCACAAAGAATTTGGTCAATGAGTATTCAAGCATGATGCACCAAAAAAAATAAAACATTGGGTAGAAGGACACACATTCCAACATATTATAGTAAAAGCTACTAATAAGAATGAGGATAAAAATGAAGTACCAAACTTGATTTTAAAAACATCCAAAGAATATTTTAAACTAGTTCAAGGAGAGGTCAAGCCATACAAGGAGACGATATAAATCTAACAAGGGTTTGATTGATCAAAATCCATTGAAGTGCATTGAATCTGTCAAGATATAGGATGATAGTTTGGTAATCAGGACCTTATTATTGCACTAAAATCTAAGTGATCTACTTGATATATCCATTATTATGTTGTTCAATTTAGTTGAATGAGGTGATTGGATGGTAGTAATTAACAAAAGGAAAGTGAAAGGTAAACATGAATTAAAACCATAAAATATGATTCTTAGATCTTCCACTAAAAATTTTATGGGAGTGTCATAATTTGTCTCTATTTCAAGGTAGGGATGCAACATTTTTACAACACTTTTATAAATTATTATTTTTTCTATGTGTTTACTATTTTATTATTAATTTTTTTTAATGTATTATTTTAATTTTTCTATAAATAATATTATTTTATTTTAATTATATATATAGTTATATATAAATAAATAAATGGACAAGCCTTATAAATAACTAATTTTATCATTAATAAAATTAATTTATGTTCAACATTAACTTTATTCGAATACATCTTTCTATTTATGTTGCATATTTATTAAAATGATGGTCAAAACATATTTGATCAATGTAATATGATGATAAAAGGAATACGAAAGGATATTAAGTTTTCTTTTACATTTTAAATGATAGAATTGAATATGGAGTTACGTATTGATAGAAAAATAATTTAATGCAGATCACATAAAAAATAAGTGGTAGTTAAAACCTTAACCTTTAGAAGTGAAGTTATGTATTAATAGAAAAATTATTTAAAATAAATTAAATATGTAAAGACTTATTAAAAAATAAAAATAATATATAAAAAAATACCAAGAAAAATGAATTTTGGGAAAAAGTTGTAAAATTTAAAAATAAAGAAAAAAATGATTTCATGATGAATTAAAAAATTGGAAAGATAAGGAATTCAATTTTCTAAAAGGATGTCATTTTTTTTTGTTTTGTTTTGTTTGTTTGTGTGTGTGTGTTAGATGTGAAGCTATTAAAAGCATATAATTAAGTTAATGAAGAAAACACATTTTTTAATTTATAAATTTTATTTAAGAAAGATATATTTTTATTAAAATATTTAAATATGATTAAAAAACATTAAATATTATATAAAATTTTATATTGTATATATTTTTTAATTTTACTCTTTAAAAAAAAGTTAAAATTTATTTTTATAACTTCACTAAGATGTGAAAGAACATATTTTCTAACTATAAATATTATTTATAATATGTATTAAATATATTATTTATATATAGGAAAAAGATATTTTAACTATAAATATTATCTATTACATATATTATTTATAAAGTATACAAACTTAAAATATTTCAATATATTTCGAGGAACATGGAAAAAATAGTTCAATATTTTGGGGTGTTATATATAAAAAGGAAGAATTTATGTAAAAAACCCCATTTTATTTTTATTTTACATGTCAAAGCTAATTAAAAGAGGAAAATATAAACTAGAGTTTATGATATTACCTTATTTAATTTTAATTTATATTTGAAAGGTAATTAACAAATAATTAAATAAAATCTAAACCAAATCCATAAATATTACATATGAAGGATACAAAATTAAATAAAAATTAAATATATTTCTTTATCTTTTTTAATATTTCCAAAAATATATATATTATTATTTTCATGATTTTATTATTATTTTAATTTAATATTTATGCATATTCCTTTAAACATGAACGTAGACCCAAAAAAATAGACATCAATTGAGATAAAAAACTTTTATTAATAATAGATTATAAATATATTTTTATAATATGTTATATATTTTTTGTACAAATTTTGAAAGAAAAAGGTTAAATAATATTATTTTTCTCATAAAAAGTTAAATAAATTTTTTTTTTCAAATTTTATATGGATAAATGATAAATTCATATTTAGAACAATCTATTTCAAATCACAATTTTTCAACCCTCTCATTTTTATTTCACCTATTTCATAAAATATGTAGAAATTATAATATTATAATAATAATAATAATAATAATAATAATAATAATAATAATAATAATAATAATAATAATAATAATAATAATAATAATAATAATATGTTTTGTTTTTGATTTAGAGGATGAATATAATTGACTTTTTTGATGTTTGACATGTGTAATGTATTAGTGAATATATATTCCAATATCTGTATTATTTTGATTGATGTCAATGTATTAAAATACATTTATATTTTACCATTGGTGTGTGATTATGAGTTTTTAATTGAGGATATATTAAGTCTTCATCCAATCATTTTAAGTATTAAAGTTACAACACATCTTGTAAATATCTACTTAAACCAAATGAAAATTAAAGAGTTGACAAATCCACCCTAATGTAAGTATTTTTATTTATATACTTTTTCTTATATTTACATAATAGAGTAGACATTACTTTATTTATTGTATGTTGAATAAATGTTTATCATTGTTTAGGCTTTTTTTATAAAAAAAAACTAATATAACCATATGAGTGCTTAAACTTTCCATAAATCACTTTAAGTTGCATAAACCTTTATTTGATTTTCTATTAAACCTTGTTCTTTTATCATCACTCTAACCCATTTGTAATTTATTTATTTATTTTATAATCACATTATATCTCTATTAAAATTTAATGAGCATAAGTTTACAATTTAGAACCCTTTCTTCTTAACATTTATGTTGTAGGTTATCATTTTTTATATCTATAAAATTTATTATTCCGTAATCAATAGTCCAAATATTGCAAGGCCTATTCGATTAACCTCATACGAATCCTATTCCATTGAGATATAATAATTATAAGTTATCCTAACCTGTGCATGCAATGCATAGCATGGCAATGTACCTGAACAAAGGGTGCCATTTTTAGAATCAATAGAACGTTATTCCCACTCTATTACATAGATTGTATTAGTCCTATTAAACCAACGTAATTCCTTTATAATATTTAAATTAGAAGTACATAAAACCATATTACTGCATTGAACTACACGCCAATAAAAACAGATGGGTAATTCGGAAAAGACAATAAAATTCGCCAAAGTAATACTTCTGCGGAGGTTTAAAAACCACAGAATTGTCCCAAATATAATCACAATAAAAACAAAACGAACAGTTTAGTTAATTTGATTTATTAATGTTTTACCGTTGGAAGAGTGCTACAATTGTTGCAACGAATGTAAAGGCAGATGTTGGGAGACAATGGCAAATTCCCTACATACTATTTTTGATCGGCTACTGCCTCCAAAGTAGTATTGTTGTATGGAGAAATATATATTTACAGACAAGCCAGGACGGAGATGGTAAAGATTTCAAATTGTTCCTAAAATTGGTAAATGAGGCCATTACATGGGAGATAAATTTTAGTGGAGTGATTCATAAAAGATCAGAAAGCGCAGTGATAATTATAAAAGCAATTATTATGTAATAAGAAGAAGATCTAATTTGTAATGGATGTTTGCTAGGGTTTGCATAGCAGTACGGGTTTGGCATTAAGTAGTTGTTATCGTGTCGACCTACTACAATGCACAGATGTGACATCCCATTAGAAATGGAAAGCATCTTCAGACCGTCTTGAGGTTCCGAATCAAGTTTCTATGATTTTCGGTACGCCGACTGGATTGTCAATTATTTTGGAATTTTGCACATGTGACCCCTAATACAAGAGTAGGAAAATCATGATCCCAATTTAGAAACCTATATTGTTGTAGATGCGACATCCCCTTACATACATACATACATATACCTTCTTAGCCAATTGATTGATTCAATTATTTTCTTATGAAACTATCCACTTTAATTAAATATTTACAAATAATATTAATATAGAACTATAATACCTCTATGACGTAATATGATATAACAATATTATAATAATTTAAATAATTCATCACACATCATAAATAATTAAAATATATTTAATTATTAAATACCACCTTAAAATAAATTAAAATACTTTATATAATAAAACTAAAGAATAGAATATGTTAAGTCAATATTCTTGAGATGCCAGTAACCAAGTATAACTAATAATCTTATGTTTTAATAGAAAAATAATATTTTCATACTTTATGTATACATATATACACACACACACACACACACTAAAGACTTATTATTTAGATGTTGTAGATATTTTCTCATAGGGTATTTGGTCAATGAGTGTGTAAGCATCAACAAAAAAAAGTACTTGGTGGAAGGACACAAGCTTTGAATATATTATAGTCAAAGTTGAAAATAAGAACAAGGATAAAGGTTATTTACCAGACTTGGTTCTTGAAACACCTAAGGAATATTTGAAACTAGTTCAAAGAGATGTCGAACCAGATACGGAAACAATAATCAAGGATTCCATTAAGAAGAGAGATACATATAAATCTAATGAGGGTTTGATGGATCGATCTCTATTTAAGTGCATTCGAAATTCCAATATAGAGAATGATGGTTTGGAAGCTATAGCCTCATTATTACACTATAAAATCAGTGATGCGCTTGAACTCGCCATTCCTATCTTGGTTGATTCAAGAGAAGAAGTTAATTGGATGATGGTGAGTAACAAAAGAAAAGGGAAAAGTAAAAAGGAATGAGAACTATTAAATAGAACTCTTAGATCTTTTAATGAAAATTTTATGATAGTGTCATAATTTGCCTTTGTTTTAAGGTGGTGTTACAATGTTGTTATGACACTTTTGCATCTTATTCTTTTTTTTTGTGTTTTTACTATTTTATATTGTTCCTTTTATAGAATCTTTTGATTTTTATACAAGAAGCATTGTTTTCTTTTGTTTTTTAGACCATAATTTTAGTTTTTTTATAATGGGCAAGGCCCCTTTAAAAACTATCACCATTAATAAAAATAAAAATAATATATTTTATATAAATTTTATTTAAATATATTATTCTATTAATTATAAAAATAATATATAACATAGATATTAAAATCATGATCAAACTTATTTGATCAATCTAATATAACGATAATATAATGATAAAGGAATATGAAAAGATACTAATTCACCTCTTAGATTTCTAATGTTACAATTGGAAGTGAATCTACATGTTGATTGAAAAATAATTTACTACGGATCACATTAAAAATAAAAATAAGTAGTAATGAAAACCCAAATATTTAAAATGAAGTTATGTATTGATAGAAAAATCATGTAATATAGAAAACATAAAAATTATGGATCCATTATAAAATAAATATAGAAATAATATAAAACAAAATTTTGATCAAAAATAAAATTTTGCGAAAATGTTGTAAAAAAAAGAGTTGATAAAATGAAAAAATACAGACACAAATTAATTTCGTGCTTAATGGAAGATTTGGAATAAGGGAGGAAGTTAAAATTTATAAATATATTTAAGTTTATAAAGAAAATATATTTTTTAATTTATGATTTTTATTTAAAAAAGATATATTTATATAAAAATGCTAAAAATATGTTAAATAAAAATTAAATAAATTTTTAAATTGTATAAATTTTTTATTTATATTATCATTAGAAAATATTAAGGGTTATTTTTATAAATTAAATGAGATTTGAAAGAGGAACAAGATTTTCTAACTATAAAAATTATCAATATTATCGATTGAATGTGTTATCTATAAGGTATACAAACTTAGAATTTTCCAACATATTTTGAGGTAGAGTTAAAAAAAATTCAATACATTCTAGTGTTAAACATGGAAAGGAATAAATCATGTGAACAACCCCATATTATTCTTATTTTACATGTGAGGGGTAATTAGGGAAGGAAAATAATGAAATAGAAAACTAATAAGACAAATAAAATTATGAATAAGCTAAAATTCTAAACAATAACTTGTATTGATTCATATTCAATAATTTTAAATAATTAAAAAAAAAACCATGCTCAAATAAGTCTAAACTCAGAATTTAGAGTTTACATGTAAAATTTGAAAAAAAAACTAAAAAAAAAAAAAAAAAAAAATCTATTTTTAGCAGCCTCTATTTATATTAAGTTTTGCATGCAAGCGTGTGTAGCTCTAAAATTTTTTCTAAGTATTCCAAATGCTAAAATTAGCCTATGGGATGAAATTCAATTGAAGTTGAAGTCTGGTTCTAAAAATATAAAATTCTTGAAGAAATCATTAAATGTTAATTTTGGACCCTCAAATGATCTTGTTTGGCCTCCAAAAAATATCAAAGTAAGATCTAAGGGGATAGGGAACCTCAAGGAAAAATCAAATTATTTTATATTTTCATTTTGGCACATGCAAGAGCTCAAACTGAGTTACGGGTCAAAATTTATGGCTTCCAAAACATTGGCCTATTTTTTCTACAGCATTCTCCTCTAATTGAAAACAACTCAGTTCTTGTGAGTTGACCCAATTATATTGTTACCATTTTTTATTGTCAATCTTATTCAATTATCATTCTGTAATCTAAGTGTTATCTTCTTGTTGCAATCCTTCCCACTGTACCAAATACCTATTATAATTTCTTTGCCTTGTGCTCACTATCTTCATATCCAAAACTTGCACTATTTTTCCTTTCTTCTTCTTTGGAACATGATACTTTCAATTTATTTTTTCATCATCACATTCATCATCTTCTCCATGGAATTCATATAAATATGAAACATCAAATACTAGAGATATATTAAAGTTATATGGTAAACTCACTTCATATGCATTGTCATTGATTTTTCTCACAATTCTACATGGTCTAATTTTTTTTACTTCAACTTATTATATGTGCCTTTTGGAAATATTTTTTTTTTCAAGTAAACCATTACAAACTCTACTTCTTGAAAGACCTTTGATATTTTTTTGACATTTTCTCTTGTTTTATATTTATCATTACTTTCTTACAAATTTCTTTTTACTCATTACAATTGCTCCATATGTTCTATAAATGCTTCTCCATCATCACCAATTTGATCTGCATTTGGTGATTATACAAAATATAAAATAACCATAGGATTTATCTCATAAATAATTTAAAATAGTGACTTTCATGTTGATCTATTAACTAAAATGTTATATGAAAACTCAGCTTGTTGTAAAGCCAAGTCCAATTGCTTAGGCTTCTCTCCCACTATGCATCCCAACAAATTTTACAAGTTTCTATTCACAACTTCTATCTAGCCATATGTTTGTGGGTGATATGCACTATTGAATTGTAGCTTAGTACCCATCTTATTCCATAAAGTCCTCCAAAAATGACATAGAAATATCATTTTTCTATCTAAAGTAATAGTTTTTTGAACACCATGCAATCTCACAATATCCCAAGATAAATTTACAACTATAGTGGAATCATTAGTTTTCTTACATAAAATAAAATGAATTATTTTTAAAAATATGTCTACAATAACAAAAATTGAATCACTACCTCTCTATGTGTTTGGCAATCCCAACACAAAATCCATACTCAAATATGTCCATAGCACTCTTAGAATAGGTAGTGACATGTAAGGTCTAGTTTTTTGTGCATGTCCTTTAGCCACCTGACATATTTTTCACATTGAAACATACCTTGTAACATCTCTTTTCTTCTTTGGGAGAAAATACTTTTCAACTACCAAAGCTATTGTATTCATCTTACTAAAATGTCCAGTCAAACCACCACTATGTAATTCTCTTATTATATTGTGTCGTGGAGACTCAACCGGAATGCATAATTATTTCTCTTTGAAGAGATAAACTTCTTATCAAAAATAATGATTATGATTAAAATCTATCCCACCTATTAATGGATTCGAAAACTTCAGAACTACCTTGATAAAATATGGATTACTCTCATATAATTCTTTAATAACTTCAAATCTAATTACTTCACTCACCATAATAGTTAATAATGCTACTCCCATGCTTAATGCATCGGCTACCTAATTTCATTTTTTTGATTTATGTTTCAACACAAAAGTACACCCCTACAATAAAGAAATCCACTTTGCATTCTTACTATTCAACTTCTTTTATGTATTCACATACTTCAAATACTCATGATTTGTAAATAGTATAAACTCCTTAGGCACCAAGTAATGCCTCCAATATTCTAATGCCTATATAATTACATAAATTTCAAAATCATAAGTAGAAAATTTTTTTCCTGCCTCATTAAATTTCTCACTATTATATTCTATTGGATTTCCTTCTTGACTCGGCACAACAACAATTCCCATAAATGAAGCATCACAATCAAACTCAAACACTTTGTTAAAATATGGTAATGCTAAAATTGGGGTTTCTATAATCTTATTCTTCAAAAATTCAAAGCTTTATATGGCTACTCTAGTCCACAAAAATTCCTTCCCTCTCATATAATTTGTTTTTGGTGCTACAATACTACTAATATTTTTTAATAAATTTTCACTAGAAAGTTGATAAACCATGAAAACCTCTTACCTCTATAATGCTTTTTATAATAGTCTAATCAACAATCACCTTTATCTTTTCTTCATCCATTTTCACACCATCTGTTGAAACTACAAATCCCAAAAATGCCAAACTATTCTACTTAAACCTGCACTTCTTCAAATTTTCATACAACTTTTCCTTTCTTAACAAATCCATTACCATTATCAAATGCTATAAGTTTTCTTCTTTAGTCTTACTGAATATCAAACTATCATCAAAATAAACAACCATAAACTTAGTAATATATTCTCATAGCATTATATCCATCACCCTCATAAATGTGATAGGTGCATTAGATAATTTGAATGGAATCACCATCCACTCATATAATCCATCCCTACTTTGGAATGTAGTTTTTCACTCATTCCCTTCATGAATTTGAATTTGATAATAACCACTCCTTAGATCAATCTTAGAAAAATATTTTGCTCATGCAAGCAAATCCATCATATCAACTAAATGAGGTATAATAAAATTATAATTTATTATAAATTTATTAATTATCTTACTATTTACACACATATTTCCATCCTCCATCTTTCTTTGGAGTTAGAAAATTTGGTGTCACACACTAGGACTCATACTTTCCCTTATCACCTTCTTCTTTAGCAATTTAGTAACCTGCTTATTTAATTCTACATGTTCCTATTGGACTCATCCTATAGGTTTCCTGATTAGGTAGAATTGGTCCTAAAACCAAATTAATGTGATGTTGTATTTTTCTCTTCAGGGGTAAATCATTTTGTAACCCATCAGGCATAACATCTGCATATTCTTTCAATACTCTTGTTACTTCTGTTGCTATTGGCATGATTTTTGTTTCTTGGATAAATTATTTAGTAGAGCATTCTTTATATCTTCCCTTACTCTTTAAGAGGTAACAAAACTACCTTTATACCACCTTTTCAAAAATTGTATGTGTTATTTGCTCCATCATGAATCACTATCCTATCAAATTGCCATGGTCTCCCCAATAATAAATGACATGAATCCATCAGAATAACATCACACCATATCTCATCATTATAAATGTTTAATATATAAAATTTTATTATGGATATTTTATATACTTTAATTTCATTTCCTTTCTTAAGCAATGAAATCCGATAAGGATTAGGATGCTTTTCATATTGAAAATTTACTTTCTCTATCATTTCTTTAGAAACTATATTTTCACAACTACCACCATCTATAATTAATTTGCATACCTTTCCACTAGAAGTGCATCTTATAAAAAAAATATTTTATTGCATCCATACATCACCACGTTCTTTATTCTACACTTGTTACTTCCTTGAAGTGATCATGGTTCTTCTCATCATGCGATTATCTCCAAAATCTATTGGTTCAACTTCAATATATATTTTTTTTAATTTCAAACTCAACTAAATTTACTCTTGGATGATTTTATTTCCTCCTTTATTTATCTTGATAGTAGAAACACTAAAATGTTTTTATACAAAATAATGAACTTAAAAACTAACAAGACAAATAAAATAACCAATAGGCCAAGATGTTGAATAATAACTTATATTGATTCGTATTGAATAACTTGAAATAATTACAAACCCAAACCATGATAAAATAAGATTATAATCATAATTTAGAGTTTACATGTAAAATTTAAAAATAAATAAATAAATAAATAAATAAATAAATCTAAAATCTAAAAAAGACATCTATTTTTAGCAGCCACTATTTATAGTAAGTTTCACATGCAAGCGTGTGTGGCTCGATTTTTTTTTCTAAATATCTTAAATTGTAAAATTAGCCTATGGGATGAAATTCAACTAAAGTTTATCTATATTTATAAAAATATACAATTCCTAAAAATAGATTTTTAAAAAAAAAATCATTAAATATTAAATTTAGACCCTTAGATGATAATGTTTGGCCTCCAAAAAATATTGAAATCAAATCTAAGGGGATAGAGTGTCTTAGGATATAATTTTTCTTAATATGGTCATACTAGCATGTGAAATAATTCAAATAGATTTACAAGTCAAAATTTATGGCCTCTAAAAGGTTGGCCTTTTTATTCTGCATCATTCTCCTCTGGTTGAAAACAAATCAGCTCCTATGAGATGGCCTGATCACACTGCTACCATTTCTCCTTGTCAATCATTTTTAACTCCCTTTCTATAATTCAAGTGTTGTATTCTTGTTGTGATCATTTAAACTACACCAAATACCTATTATAATTCCCTTGCCTTGTGTTCATTGTCTTCATATTTAAAAAATGCATTCTTTTTCTTCTTCTTTGAAACTTGTTGCCCCAAATTTATTTCTTCATATTCATCACCTTTATCATCTTATAAATATAACTCATATAAATTTGAAACACTAAATACTAGAGATATATTGAAGTTCTATGGTAAACTCACCTCATATGCATTCTCATTGATTTTCTTCACAATTTTGCATGGTCTAATTTTATTGTACTTCAACTTATTGTATGTGCCTTTTGAAAATATTTATTTTCTCAAGTAAAGAATTTCCAACTCTACTTCCTAAAATAAATTTGTTATTATTCTAACATCTTCTATTGATTTATATTTCTCATTACTTTTTTGTAACTTTCTTCTTACTCTTTCTTGCACTTGTTATATATGTTATACAAATGCTGTTACATCATCACCAATTCGATCTAAAATCAAGAATTGTACCAAATCTAAAATACTCATAGGATTTCTCTCATAAATAGTTTCAAATGATAAATTTAGTTTTGATCTATTCACTAAACTATTATATGCAAAATTAACTTGTGGTAAAACCAAGTCACATTGCTTGGGCTTCTCTCCCACTATGCATCTAAATGAATTTTCCAAGCTCCTATTAATAACTTCTATTTGTCAACTTATTTTTGGGTGATATGCACTAATAAATTTTAGATTAGTACCCATATTTTTCCACAATTTCTTCCAAAGATAACTTAAAATTTTTGTGTCCTTGTTTGAATTACTAGTTTTTGGAACACCATCCAATTCACAATATCCAAAAAAAACATTCTAAAAATCTAGTGGCATCATTGGTTTTCTTACATGTAATGAAATGAGCCATTTTATAAAATATATTTACAATAACAAAAAATAAATCATTACCTCTCTATGTGTTTGGTACTCTCAACACAAAATCCATACTCAAATATGTCCATAGCCCTCTTAAAACCAGTAATGGCATGTAAAGTCTAGTATTTTATGCATGTCTGTTAGCAACCTGACATATTTTGTACCTTTAAACATACCTTGTCACATTTATCTTCATCTTTAAACAAAACTATATTTCCTCCACAAAAGCTATTATATGCATCTTACCAAAATATCAAGTCAAACCACCACTATATAATTCTCTTATTATATTGTGTCATAGAGACCCCCTTGAAATGTATAATTTTTTTCCTTTGAAGAGATAACATTCCTACATATGATACTCATCATGAACAACATCTATATTATTTGTTAATGGATTCCTGCACTTCTCAACTACCTTGCTAAAATATGGATCAATATCGTATTATTTGTTAATAGATTTAAATCCAATGACTTCACTCACCATAGTAGTTAATAATGTTACCCTCCTATTCAATGCATCAGCTACCTAATTATTTTTTCCTCATTTATACTTCAACATAATATTATAGCCCTACAAGAAAAAAACACACTTTGCATGCCTACTATTCAACATCTTTTGTGTATTCACATACTTCAAAGCCTCATGATCTACAAATAGTATAAACTCCTTCGGTACCAAGTAATCCCTCTAATATCTTAATGATTTTACAACTACATAAAGTTCAACATCATAAGTAGAATACTTTTTTCTTACCTCATTCAATTTCTCACTAAAATATGTTATTGGCTTTCCTTCTTGACTCAACACAACACCAATTACCATAAATAAAGCATCACAATCAACCTCAAACACTTTGTCAGAATATTTTAATGCTAAAATTGGCCTTTCTATAATCTTCTTCTTGAAAAATTCAAAGCCTTTTCCATGTAAATTCCTTCCCTCTCATGCAATTTGTTATTGGTGCCACAATAATACTAATTTTTTTAATAAATTTTCTATAAAAAGTTGTTAAACCATGGAAACTTGTTACCTCTATAATGATTTTTAGAATAGGGCAATAAAAATTTACCATTATATTTTTTTCATCCATTTTCCCACCATCTGTTAAAACTACAAATCCTCAAAATACCAAATTGTTCTGCATAAACCTACACTTCTTCAAATTTGCATACAACTTTTTTTCTTAGAAAATCAATCACCATTATTGATTATTGTAAGTGTTCTTATTTAGTATTAATTAATATCAAAATATCATGAAAATAAATAACTAAAAATATATCAATATATTCTCGTAACACTATATTTATCACCCTCATAAATGTGTTAGGTGCATTAGGTAATCTGAATGGCATCACCATCTACTCATATAAGCCATCCCTAGTCTTGAATGCAATTTTACACTCATCCCCTTCATGAATTTTGTGAACTAGGAATTTGACTCAAGAGAGGATGGTTAGTATGGTATTAGTTCTAAAATGAGAGCAAAATAGAATAAACACACTAATATCATAACGTCTCTAGGTCTAGACAGTATGGAGAGCTTAGTTAAAAAGATAAATGATAAACATAACTAAAAATCAAGGAATCAAACACAAGAATTACTTCACCTTATTTGGATGCTCCAAATGCCTTTGTAGTGGTGGATTGCTCAGCTTTGTTCTCATGAATTTTTTGGCAATGGAAGCTTGGCTACTTCATCTCTCCTTGGCACGTTTGGCTTATGGCTTGGCTTGGCTTGGAATCAATTTGGCATGGTTACAATATTTGCATGAAGCTTTTGAAACCAATTCTGCATTATAACTTTGCACAAACTAAGCTTATAAATGATCTTATGAGGCCTCATATTTATAGTTTTTTAGATTTGATTAGAATCAAACTCAACCATCCATCTCAAGATTGATATGTGTGGTTAGGTACTAATTCAATTTTTGGAATTAATTTTCTAATTATCATCATTATGCTATTGGAATAAGGGGTAATTAAGAGGCATGGAGGGCATCATGGAAGGCATTGATGAGGCATGGAGGGCATGAATCTTGATATTTGTGGCATTTATGGCCTAGGGATGTCTTCCCAAGAAATGATGTTACTTGATGATGCAGATATTCCATATTAATTTCTAAAAGTAAGTATTCAACAATTTTCCATAGAATTTTTTATTAGGTCTTGATTTGAGTTAATTATCTCTTAAACATGATTAAGCTCTTTATGCATAAATTACTCAAATTGATGAGAATGCCTTGTTATTGGTCTTAAATTTGACTGGAATGGAATTAGAAGGTGTTGTCAGATGTGTTAGAACCGTATTCATATTTAGGATGTTGAAAAAACAACAACAAAGGCATGAGTCTTGTACAAAAAATTTGATAGGAAAGAGTAGTTCAAAGCATGTGGGTGCAAAATTGGCATTTTGATTCGAAATAGGTTGATCAAATTTAGCTAGCCCATATATTGCATTGCCCCATTTAGCGATACCCTAGCCAAAATCAACATTTGAATATGTCAGTTTCACATCATTTAGCATGTTTTAGTGTTTTTAGGCCAAATATTACATTTTTGGTGAAATTTCTTACTAGGCCCTTATTTGTATTAATTAGATCTAAAACATGATTAAGCACTTTATGCACAAATTACTCAAATTGATTAGAATGCCTTGTTATTGGTCCTCAATTTAACTAGATTAGAATTGGAAGGCACTGTTAGATGCATTAGAAATGTATTCCTATTTAGGATGTTTCCAAAAACAAATAACAAAGGCACAGGTCTTGTGTAAAAGAGTTGAGAGGAAAGAGTAGTTCAGAGCATGTGGGTACAAAATTAGCATTTTGACTTGAAATAGATTGATCAAAGTTAGGTGACCCATAAATTGCATTACCCCATTTAGGGATACCCTAGCCAAAATTAGCACTTGAATATGTTAGTTTCACATCATTTATCATGTTTTAGTGTTTTTAAGCTAAATTTTACATTTTAGGTGGAAATTGGCCAAAAGCTTAGTTGGAGTTTATCAGTGACCAGATTTACCTATCTACAATTTTCCCTTATTTGTGAAGATGTTGTAAACTATAGGCAAATAAATGTCTTCTCAAATAATTGTAGATTGCCTATATGCCAAAAAGAAGATTATGGTTGAAGAACAAAGCTCCAAATGGTTTTGGGAAGATGATGATGATGCCCCTTTGAGGGAGTGGCCATCACATCTATAGATGGATGGTCCCTCGAAATGAAATAAGGAGAAAGGTATAATTAATCCATGGTTGATATTAATCCTAATGAGAAATTGCTTGTGTGCATTGATGTAAAAAAGATTACTAATTTTCCCCAAAGTGGTTAAAATTAGGAATAAAAGTTAAAATAATGATTTTTACATATGTGGTTATAATAATTATGAGGACCTAGATTGGATAAAGATAATTGTGGCCCAATTAGGGTTGATTAACAAGCATAAATCAAGGACATAATTTGAAATATAAATTAAAGATGATCAGGTGTAAATTCATGAAAGAGATGAAAATAAGAATAAGATTGATCAGTGTAAATGATTTAGTTGTACCTACCAATGAGGAGATGCTCATCCTGATTAACAATGATAAAACTAGAATGGTCAAGGGTAGGATGGAAGGATTTTCCAAGATGCCAAGGAGAAATGTCTACGGTTCCATTGATTGTAGACCTTCATGAAGCTAATTTTTGTTATAGATGTGATGGTAGGCTTCATGATAGAATACCATGAGGACGTAGCCAAAATATGCATAAGGAATGACTTTTGATCCAATAAACACTTGAAAATAATGCACCAATGATAAAAACCATGATGATAATGTTGACTTATAAATATGGATGGATTCAAGAATAATGTGTGCAAGGAATCACCTAATGAATACATATAGATTGAGTCAAGGCAACAGCGCTGAAAGTGAACAAATAGACAAGGGAACAAACAAAAAGATAAATAGAAAAATAAACAAACAAACAACAACCTAAAATTAATAAAAAAAAAACAAAAATCTTGAAAACAAAATAAAAATAAGTAATCCTAAAAATGACAATGCCCCAGTAAGGCGAATTGAGGATAATTGACTAGGCTTAGATAGGACAAATATTTTTAGATTTTTGAAATGTTATGAATGTTTTTAAAATTTTAAGGTATCTCAACTCATTAAAGAATTACAAGATACCTGCTCACAAAATGGTGGGAGTGTTTGGCTTAGGTTTCTCATAAAATGGCACAAGCGTATGGAAAGGGGGATTGAGATGACCTCAACATGAATTGATCATGACCCACATAGTCGTAAAATGACCTCAAGTCATAGTAATTCCATCCACATAAAAGGTGAGGAAAAACCAACTAGGTCCTAACAAGTTCTCAAATATGGCAAATGGCTAGTCAAATGAAAACATTGATGACATGGTGATGTAACAATGTATGATAAATAAGTGTTGCCCCTAGTTTTACCATAGATGGTTATAACTAGGATATAGTGGCATAGGTTAATTTTACTAATTTTCCCATGAGTGCTTATAATTAGTAGCAAGACTAGTGAAATAATGATTTGCCCATAGGTCGTTATAATCAGGCTCACATAAACAAACGTGGATATAGGATGAAATATATCTTACTAGATCAATTATCACAGTAATTTCATAGACTATCATTATAAACATAGATTGGATTGATTATTGAAACTTGATTGAAATCCCCCCACAAAAATTATAGGAAGAACCAAAGTAGGTAAGATCAAAATAAAATTGAGTAGGATGACTAAAAATAGGCTTTAGTATAGATAGGAATAGAATGATAGGATGGTATGGTCTTGCTAAGGATAATGATGGTTTGATAAATTGGATAAAATGGTAAGAGGGTTCCCCCCAATTGATGGGGTGAATGGATGGGTACTTCGACAATGGAAAATGGATATGTAACAATGGCAATGGCAATGTGAGATGATATGGTACATGTTTTCCTCTTGGGTGTGATTTTTGATTCTATTTTTCCTAATAATGGGGAGATGCACGTCCTAATAAATAAAAGATATGAATGGACTACTTGATCATGTTAGTTATTATCCCACACCTCATCTGATTAATTGCTCTATCAAAAACTCGATGTAGATTTGGTTGTCAAGAATGCTTTTGTGATCTTCATTGCTTGTGATCAAGACAAGGTATCTTTATATCCTCTACAAAGCATAGTGTAACCATGGACGGTAACTAGGGATAAATAATGGATGGTAGGTTTGATTGTGAAATGGGGTGGTAGATGATAATGGAATATATAATGGTGGGAAAACAAATGAAGATCAAGACTTTCAGTGACATGTAATGTTGTTGATGTTGGATTTGACATAATTATGGTTGTGGTGGGGCCAAACACTTGTTCTCTCAAGAGGACCACCAAATTTTTTTATTGTTTGATCTTGAGAGTAGCTAGCATCTAATTAGGTTGTAGATAGGAAGCCATTTTGATTTGATCTTTGATTTTGTCTTCATCAAGAAGTGAAGAACTATTTTTTGTAGCTATTAGTACCTCAATAAGGTTTTCACCAATGAAGTTGTCTTGATTGTCCCATAGTTCCTTTGAGAAGGTTTCACTAATGAACATTGGATTTTCACTTTGATTATCTTTTAGCACTTCCAAAAAAGTCTCACTAGAAGATGCTAAGTTCTGACTTTGATTGTCCCCTAGCACCTTTGAAAATGTTTCACTAGGAGAGTGTTCTTCTACTACATGAATGTTGTCCTGGCCTCCTTGCTCTTCTTCTACTACTATGTCACCATAGATGCAGTTCAATAAAGTGTGATTCTGTTAGTCCCAATCAACACTTCTGGGAGATAGAATGTCAATAATATGGCTATTTTGGTTGATGGTAATGCCCTATGGAATGGTAATGAAATGGGGAGAGGCTGCATAATCCTCATAGAAGATACTAGGATAACTTGCGTCAAAGCTGAAGTACTCATCCTCAAAAAATGTATAAGGATAACAAATATATGCAAATTGATTTGTGAGGAATGCACAATCAATATTATAATAGTCAGGAACATATTATTCTTATGAATCAGATTGTAACTCAAAGGCATCTAAATATGATGTCACAACTAATGTTGATTCTAATTTTGATGCTATATCTGATGGTGGTTCAAGAATAGAACCTAACTCTAATTTTGATTCTTCCTCTGATGGGTACTCTATTATAATGATGTCTTATTGAGTGCTTGGTATTATACAAGTAAAAAATTGTAATGGCATGGTGGGATCCATAAATAATTGTTTATCCTCCTCTAGTATGGGAAAAAGGTCAAGAGACAACTCCTCAAAGATTGGATTTTTAATAGGAGGATCTTGAAAAATAAGCACATGGTTGAGGTAATGATTTGCCCAAAGGTAGTTATAATTACTAAGAAGTAACTCAATAAAGACTAGCTCATCAGAGTGAGACTCCTTGACAAATGGTATAGGATAAATGGCAATTTATCATAGGTTTACTCATCATAAATGCTTGATTCATCAAAAACATCTTGGATTGGTTTGTTCTATTGGCCTTAGTTTATAATGAGTTTGAAAATACTAGTTCTAAACATAGCTTGGCCTTCAAAAGATTGGATCGATTGAGGTTTGGTTGGGATTGGTTCTAGATGAATAATGGATCATGATTGGATAATGGTAGGGAATTAGGGAGTATGATTGATCACTTTAGCCAAAGGATGATGTCTTGAGATGGTAATGATAGGGTGGTCTAGAGAATAATTGCTCACACAAGCCAAAGGACTAGGTCTTGGAATGATGAAGGGGCATTTTTGAGCTTGATTTCTCACAAAAACCAAAGGATGAAGTCATAGTATAGAAATTGTTAGATGTTATGGAGCTTGGTTGCTTTCATAAGCTAAAGGACTATGTCTAGGAATGGTAATGATAATTCATGGATATTGTGGAGCTTGATGGCTCATATAATCTGAAGGAGGGTTAGGGGTAGTTGATGATTGGATAGCAAAAGGACATCATAAAACTTAATTACTTGCACAAGCAAAACCTTCTAAATCTTTCTCATAAACCATATCATCCCAGTTGTGAGTTGGCTCATAAGATGGTTGTTGACTATGGTCTATGTTCTATTTTTTAAAATTAGGGTATGGATTCGTATCCCAAACAATATTATCTATAGTTGGGTCTTCAAATTCCTCTTCACAAGCCTCTTCATAGCAATTAATGTCTTGAGTTGGATCATAATTTTCTTTGTGCCTTTGTTCTTATGAATGATTGATATGAGTTAGATATAAATCGATCTCACAAACCATATGAGCATCATTGGGGTCTTGACAAAAGCCATAAAAGTCATTTTGTGCATCCATTCTATCATAAGTCAGATTGTATGTGACTCCACCATAAGTGTGGCTAGACATATCCATGTGAATCACAAAATCTCATAAATAAAAAGGCTTAGAGTTATACAAACTCTAAAAACCTATGTCCAAAGGATAAATGGTTCAAGCTTGGTCTAACATGGTCATAGGGGTGGAGTTATATCTCCAATATTGTTTTAAAGTGGATTTGTATCTAAAAAATGACTTGTACTAAGACTTGGCATAAAATAGTATAACTTCAAATGTCTAACATCAAATATCACATGCATAGAAGGTCAAGCATCTAAATAAAAACTAGCATGTCAAAGGTCTAGGCCAAAGTGTCCCAAACAAGATCTAAATTAGGAAAGGGAAAAGTTGAGTTGCTAGGTATTTTGTCTAAACATAGAGTCAAAATATAGGCTCAAATAAATAGGCATGTTCTAGGACTTTTGGCAAAACAACGTCAAAAGCTAGACTTGAAATAAAGGTTGATATGATTTGATTTAATCTAACAAGTTTGGAAACAACTTTGACATAAACCCGACACATAGAATCAGACTTAAATATGATTAGTTGGCATAAGGCATATGTCAAAATGTTATTTGAAAAAGGCTATGTTCTTCCAAATAAATTTAGAAACAATGATGAGGATGGGTATTAAACAGACAAACCATCAATAAGTTTCAATTTTGGGTAGTCGATTAACCGAAGTTATGCAACCAAAAAGAGAAAGATCTATGTATTAACCACACAAATTAAGTTTTAAACAAAAATCAATCAATGTTTGCATCCAAACATACCAAGGCTAATTTAAAACTCAATATTGAAAATTAGGATTTGACCAAACAAGATGGATAAGATTGGACAACATGATGGCACGAGACAAAAGTCCGAATGGTATGCATGACATGGTTTGAAACAAAAATACTTTGTTGCAAGGTAAACTACTCTTAAAATAAATTGAGCAGCCTAACAATGTAAGCATGCTCAAATAATGTGATCAATTCTATGTTTCAAAAGACTCAAAGGTATAAATGCTTTGACATGATTTGGGCAACATAACACTACCCTCCTCAACTCAAATGGCACACACACAAAAAAGTTTAAAAATTTTCAAGGCACAAGTGTGGTATAAAATATCCAGCATAACACCTCTTTATAAAAAAGAGTGACATATAGACAAATTGGTTCTGACATGGCTTATACACAAACAAACAATTTTTAGTCTAAAAAACATACAAATGAAAAAATGATCAAAATACTCTATGTATAATCATCCAAATCCTAGCAAGGGTATGTCATGTCGGGTTGACTAAAATATCAAGTTTCAAATGTTTCTAGGGGAATCAATTACATAATAAATTTCACATCAAATGATGCAAAAGCGAAGCATAGAAATTGGGTGACCATGACATTGATTAGTTGTAAAAAAGGTTGTCATTTTTACAACCACTACATCATATTATTTACTCAATGTAGTGTGATGTCCAAATATAGCTACATCTCATGTGCAAATCCAAAGGAGCCAAATGAAGTCAATGTCAGGAGGTGAAACCTTGGGTCAAAGCTTCCCTAATGAACTCACAAGAGGTAATGATATCCCCCTTGCAAACCAAGATGCATTAAAAATAAAGAAAGCATGAAAGTAGAAAGACTTTAGGGTCATTTTCAAGATCACTCAAACTTTGATGAGTTTTTGGGGAGTGCTTTAGATGAATTTCTTTCTGAGCCTTGAACTAGGCTACTTACAATAGGGAATGATGCTTTTGATTCCAAAGGATCCCTATAGGGGAAAAATGGAAGAGCATATATGTAACATTCCTCTTTTTAAAAAATAAAATCTAATAAAACAACTATTGCAAAGAAAAATTGACAAGTGTGTTCAATTTTAAACCTAGATGAAATGTTTGGTGGTGTTCATTTGACCCCTTGGTCTTAGTTTCAATCTCTGAAAACATTCACCAAAAACACCTAAATTTTTTAATAAACACAAAAACAAAGTTCCTAATTAAAATTTAAGCATTAAAAGGGGATTAAAACATGTTTTGAGCAAGTATCCTGCTTTGTCCTGAAATAAAATTGTTAGCTTGTCCTTTAGCTTTGAAGCCCTTTTATGTTTGAAACAATAAACTTTGAAAAATTAGGTCTCAGGTCTATGGTTTTAGAAAATCACAATGACCGATGTCAGCTATTACCACTGACATTGGTTACAATTAACTGAGATTTAAATGATGTCAATTTTGCTAATCGATGTCGATTAATCCAAGTAAATGATGTTGGTATTTATACCTACATCAATTACTATGTAAAAAATGTGGCAACCAAAAATAACAAAATAAAGTTAAAAAATCAATTTTCAAGAGTTTTAAGAGCTCAAATAAATATTTTAGAGTTTCAAAAGGATCTACTTCATATATAGGATGCATCTAGTCCCAAAAAGCATGTTGTTATGTGATCTAGGAATTTGACTCAAGAGAGGATGATTACTATGGTGTAAGTTCCAAAATGAGAACAAAATAAAATAAACACACTAATTACATCTCTAGGCTTAGATAGTAGGGAGATTTTAGTTAACAAAATTAAATGATAAACACAACTAAAAAGCAAATAATCAAACAAAAAAAATCCTTCACCTTCAATGGATGCTCTAAATGCCTTTGTAGTAGTGGCTTGCTCGACTTTGTGCTAATGAAGTCCTTGGAAATGGAAGCTTGGCTACTTCCATCTCTCTTTGGCACATTTGGCTGGTGTCTTGGCTTGGGTTTGAATTAATTTGGCATGGTTACACTAGTTTCATGAAGCTTTTGGAAACAATCCTGCATTATAACTTTGCACAAATTAATCCTATAAATGATGTTGTGAGGCCTCCTATTTATTATTTTTTGGATTTGATCAGAATCAATCTCAACCATCCATCTCAAGATTAATATGTGTGTTTGATGATTAATTCAATTATTAGAATTAATTTTGTAATTATCCTCATCATGGAATTGGAATAAGGGGCAATTAAGAGGCATGGATGGCATGAATCTTGATATTTGTTGCATTTATGACCTAGAGATGTATTTCCAAAAAAAGAGGTCAGTTAATGATGTAGATATTCCATATTTATTTCCAAAAATAAGTATTCAACAAGTTTCCATGGAAGTTTTGATTGGGCATTGATTTGGGTTAACTAGCTCTTAAACATGATTAAGCACTTTGTGTACAAATTACTCAAATTTATCAAAATGCCTTATTATTGTTCAAAAATTTGACTGGAGTGAAATTGGAAGGTGTTTTTAGATGCGTTGGAACCATATTCCAATTTAGTATGTTTCTAAAAAAAATAACAAAGGCATGAGTTTTGTGAAAAATATTTTATATGAAAGAGCAATTCAGAGCATGTGGGTGCAAAATTTGCATTTTGACTCAAAATAGACTGATCAAAGTTAGCTGGCCCATAAATTGCATTTCCCTATTTAGGGATACCTTAGCCAAAATCATCACATTAATATGTTAGTTTCACATCATTTAGCATGTTTTAGTGTTTTTAGACCAAATTATATGGTTTAGGTGGAAATTAGCCAAAAGCCTTGTTGGAGGTTATCGATGGCCAGGTTTAGGTGTCTAAAAATTTGAATATGATAATAATAACTTCTTAGATCAATCTTGGTGAAATATTCTTTTTATACAATCATATCTATTATATAATATAAATGAGGTATAGGAAACCTACACTTTATTGTAATTTTAGTAATTGTTCTATTATCCACACACATTCTCTATCCTAAATCTTTCTTTAGAGTTAGCAAATCTAGTGTTGCATAAGGACTGATACTCTCTCTTATCACCTTCTTCCTTAGAAATTTAATAACCTATTTATTTATTTATACATGTTCTATTGGACTCATCCTATAAGCTACTTGATTAGGGAGAAATTATATTGGAATAAAATCAATGTGATGTTGTATATCTCTCTTCAGTGGTAAACCATTTAGTAAATCATGAGGCATAACATCTACATATTCTTTCAACTCTCTTTCTTCTTCTATTCATAGTGACATAATTTCTTTTTCGTCATTCTTTTCTACTAATGCATAAAAACAACCTGCTACCTTCATATCTTGGATAAATTCTTTAGTAGAGAGTATGCTTTCTATCTTCTCCTCATCTTTAAGAGGTAACAAAACTACCTTTTTACCATCTTTCTAGAAAGTGTATGTGTTCTTTCCTCCATCATGAATTACTCTCTAGTAAAATTTCTATGGTCTCCGTAATAAAAAAATGGCATGCATCCATTAGAATAGCATCACACCATACCTCATAAATATAATTTTTTCCTATAGTAAACTTGATTAAACACCTTTTATCTATTATAACTTCATTCACTTTCTTAAACCATGAAATCTGATAAGGATTAGGATTCTTTTCACATTGAAAATTTAGTTTCTCTATCATTTCTTTAGAAACCATATTTTCACAACTACCGCTATCTATAATTAATTTGCATACCTTTCCAATTGAGGTACATCTTGTTCAAAAAATATTTGATCATATCCATGCATCACCACCTTCTTTATTTTGCACTTGTTCCTTTCTTAGTGTGATAATAGTTCTTCTCATCATGAGATTCTCTTTAAAATATGTTGCTGTAACTTTAGTATTCTACTCTTCTATTTTATCTTCAACTAGATTTACTCATATAAATCTACTTACCTAATTTATTGATCTTGATAGTGTGGACATTCCAACGCTATGATACCAAATAATGAACCTAAAAATTAACAAGAAAAATAAAATTACAAGTAGGCCAAGATAATGAACAATAACTTGTATTTATTGGTATTTAATAACTTCAAATAATTAAAAACCCAAACCATGCTTAAATAAGACTAAATTTACAATTTAGAGTTTACATGAAATTTCTAAAAGAAACTAAAATCTAAAAAAACTTCTATTTTTAGCAGCTGCTATTTATAGTAAGTTTTTATGTGCAAGCCTGTGTGGCTCTAAAAATTAACCTAAATATCCTAAATGCTAAAATTAGCCTATGAGATGAAATTCAACTAATGTGATGTCTGGTTCTAAAAATATACAATTTCTAAAAATAGAAAATTACCAAAAAAATTCATTAAACATTAATTTAGATTCTCAGATGATCATGTTTGGCCTTTGAAAAATATTGAAATGAAATATAAATGGATAGGGTGCCTTGGGGTAGACTTAAACTTTTTAATACAGTTTTTTTGGCACATGGAAGAGTTCAAGCAGAGTTATGGGTCAAAAATTCTAGCATCTAGAAGGTTGGCCTATTTTTCTGCATTAGAAAACCTAAACCAGAGCCCATGGATATTACGTATGGAAGACATGGTAATGATATAAAGATTGAATATATTTCATATTTTTTTTAATACTCCCAAAGTTTAATATGTTATTTGTGACATTCTTTTTACATTATTAATTTTATTATTTTATTATTTTCAGTTTTTGATTGAAGTTTTATGCATATCCCTTTAAACTTTAATGCAAATAATAAACAAATTATGAGTTTGTTTACAAGATTGAAGTGCTAAGAGTATAAAGTGAGGATAATCATATATATATATATATATATATATATATATATATATATATATATATATATATATATATATATATATATATATATATATATATATATATATATATATATATATATATATATATATATATATCTATGTGTGTGTGTGTGTGTGTGTGTGTGTGTGTGTGTGTGTGTGTGTGTGTGTGTGTGTGTGTGTGTGTGTGTGTGTGTGTGTGTGTGTGTGTGTGTGTCAATGTCAAATAATGATAGGAAAAGGTTAAATAGTATTATATGTCAAATAACATTACTTTTGACAACATTTATATGAATAGAGGATAAGTTTAAAGTTACAACCATAATATTTTAAATCACATTTCTTTAAACCTCTCATTTTTATTTCATTTGTTTTCTAAAATATATAAAAATGATTTTTCTTATATTTAATGTTAGTGATTAAATTAACATACATAGACATATATTCATCTTTTGTACATGATTGTAAGTCTACTTTCTCTTTTGGAAGATGAATATGGTTCACTTCTCATAATTTTAGTGTGTATTATGTATTAGTGACCTTATATTGCAATGTAAGATTGTTTACTTTTGTTGCTATCAATGTGCTAAGATGTATTTATATTATTGCACTCTATATTTTTACTTTTTTTGCTATACTTTAAATTATGAAAGGATCCATAAGTTTTCTTCACATCTTTGTTAAGAAAAATAAATTATGGCATTAACAAAATATTAATTTCATATAAATAAATGGTCTATATAAAAAAATATAATTGATGAGAGCAAGGTTGATATTATACTGACAACATTTAAGAATAACCTTCTTGTAGATATAAGTGTTATTTATATAAGATTAATTGTTATTTCATGAGATTCACTTAATATGTGTTTATTTTATTTGTACCTATTCTTGGTACTATTATAATTATCACAAGCTATTATTTTTATTTAAAATGCATGGCACCAAATATAATGACAAAAAAAAATGAAAGTCCTAATGTATGTTGTATAAATAATATTTTCATTTTTTTATTAATACATATTATCTCAATTACCATTCATTGCTAAGGATATTCCCAATAGGAATATTGAAATTTTCAATAGTCTTATATTCTGATTTTCCAAATAGCCAATCAATCAATTAAATTCCATTTTTCCTATTATTTTCATAAGTAGTGGAAAAGAAACACCATTTTTTTTCCATTGACAGTTAATGTTGTATTGGCATCAAAGGTAGGGTGTAAGTGATGGCACTTGCATATTAAAGTGAAATGGAAAATGAAATAGCTTACCCCCATCACTACTTGAGGAATAGTTCAAGATGATTTCAAGACCCTCATGTTGGGGTACTAGACAAGATCATATAAGCCATAAGACATGTAGAACCATTAATTTTTGCCATGGTGGTCTACATCATGGCCAT
>JARHVA010002361.1:2385000-2402500 GCA_037957365.1 Torreya grandis | reverse complement strand
CTAGCAAACATATATTAGATAAATCTATGTAAAATACAGTCATAGATATCATTTTTGAGGCACCTATACTATATTGAATTGTGACATTTCAATATGGTATAGGTGTATGGACAATTATTTATATCAATATATTTTACATAAATTTATCTAAGATATGTATTGAAGTTAAACTAGCATTTATGTTTCCAAACACAAAAATAAAATTGTCATTGTAATATATATACCAGTTCCATATATAAACATACAACATATTGTAAAATCATATCATTACCATTATACTAGGAAGGTAAGATTCACACTAAATTCATAGGGAAGACAACTTATTATGCCAAGGCTATTTTATGTATTACATAAACATATTAAATTTTGTTTGGAATAACTTTAATTTATTTTATTTTATAATTTATTTTATAATTTAGTTTGGTTTCAAATTTTTTTTTAAGATATGAAATGACAAAAATAATTGAAGGATATTACATTTTAGATTAACTGTATATATTTTTACTATGAACCAAATATATGAAATAAAAAATATTTTTGAGGAACTTATCTTTATTTTAAGCCTAAAGTAAAAATTAATAATTATGCATTATTGAAGATAGGATTTTCAACATTGATCAGTACGTGGTGTATTTCATATAAGATTAGGTAAAGTTGATGATGGAAAAGGGATTTACTAGAAGGGTGTGTAAATGGATCTATTAGAGAATTCCTAGGTGTGATAGGTTATAATGACAATTAGGACATGGGATTCACAGTGTAGGAGAGGTAGAGAGGGAAAAAGATGTTATAATAAAAGGGAGGTGTGTCTCTTTATGACATCAATAAGAGAGGCATATTTGTCTGTGGTACCTAAATCCTTCACAAAAGTGGTCTGTGATCCACGGAAACCATCTAAAGTAATTTTGAAACTCTTATATCTTTCAAAACTAAATGCTTTAATAACATTTGTTGAGGAGGCACTTGAGCTGGTTCTTGGCACTATAAGATGCTTCACAACTAGAGATGTGATTTTCTATTTGATTAGCATATGACCAAGCATTCTTAATCTCAACACTTTGATCATTAATTTATGGTGGCCCTTTATGCATGATAAATTGTAAACCTATCCATCTGTAAGGGGTTTATTTATTATTTTTTTAATTTTATTTAGGATAAGAATGTTGTTTTAGACAATGGTTGGGCCTAGGATCAACATCTCATCATAAATATTCCTTGTTATTTACTTTTTAATCCCCTCACTAAATCCTTCAATAGTAGGTTAATATAGTAAGACTACCACATCTTCCTTTTTAGATGTATGTTGAGTCGTTACATAAAGATATCATAAATACCTTGGGTAAGTTTTTGTTGTCGTAATATTTTATAATGAGATTTTGTCACAGCAATTATGCCTGAATGTTGAATACTTTCGATGTTTTGAAATAACTACCAACAAGTACTTATGTAAAAAATTGAGGAATAATCTTAGAGGTAATTGCTTGATTATTAGGTTTTACCCTTATGTTATTGTGGGTTATTTAGAATGAGTCATTTGGATAATACATGTAATAGTTCCAAAATAAAGGGAGAGACCTATTGGTGTAAGAATGTCCTTATCTATATTGCTATAGTGGAAGTAGATAAAACTCCCCAGAGTGAAGCTTTGGATTCAACTCTAGAATCTCTAGATTAAAAAAAAACAAAAACATGAGAGATGGATCCTACGTATCTTATGATTTAAAAAACTATGGGGAGGAAAATTGAGATGGAAGAAGTAAGGGAAGAACTTAATGCTACCATTTGTAAAGGTAATGCAACTTTAAATGATTGTTTTTAGATCATTAATTTGATTAAATTATTTTCCACTGGTCATACCCTAAATATGTTTTAGGAGATAGGGAGGATTTGACCATAATGCATAATAAAAGAAAATGGATTCCTTAAAAAATCCTCTAAACCAACGAACATGACCCTTCGATCCCAAAAAGGATATGGTATGGAATGATATCGTATGGATCCCATGAAGTTGGATTAGGTTATAGTATTTTGTTTGTCAATCCTGCTATGTAGCTAATTCACTGACCTTAGGTAACATGTCATGGTACTAAACTCTTTGCTAATGAATGAGGAATATTATGTTTTTATGTCGTTGATAGTTTTCCCTACTTATGCATAGTCTACTTTAGAGTAGATCAGGTTTATGATTTATCTATGTTGAATAATCATGAATATCTTTCACTCTTTATGTCATGTTTTGGAGGTGTATAATAATAATAATAATAATAATAATAATAATAATAATAATAATAATAATAATAATAATAATAATAATAATAATAATAATAATAATAATAATAATAATAATAATCCATCGAGCTAAAAATCACAATAATAAAATATTGTGATATATATAATTTTGAGAAGTAATTTTTTCAAACTTTCTTTTACTTATTATTTACTACTCCTTCAAACTAACCCGTAGAAATAATGATCATAGGAAATTAATTCAAACCCACACGCACACACACATAAATACACAAATGTGTGTTTGTGTGTGTGTGTGTATGTCATACTAGAATTATATATATACACACACAAACACATATACACACACTGACACATATATATGTACACACACACACACACACACACACACACAATTTTGGTCAAAAATTTAAACTTACATAAGTCCTTTTTTCTATATGATAATTTGAATTTAAAGAAATGATATAATATTTTTTATAATTTATGTTGATATTTTTAGAAAAAAATCTCATTTCAATTTTATAAGAAATGTCAAGGAAAAATGTCATCCATAAATATATAGTAGTCAATTATTTACAAACCTTTATCTAACAACATTTATATCATTATAAAAGATTATAATAAATATATAAATAATTTTTTAAAAATTGGCAAGATTAAATTTGTCTTTCCAAGTGCCTTTGCTTCTATTTATCATCTTATAAAAATGTTAACTTAATTACGAGAGTGCATTAACTTTAAATTATTTTAGAACATACATTATAAAATAAAGAGTACTCAAAAGATAAAGAAGGAAAAAATAGAGAATTAAAAATTTTAAAATTGTTCTTAATTAAATAAAGCTACCTTTGATAACTGTGGAATCCATCCCAGACTATATCAGGGGGCGCGAGTATCCGAAAGGATACAACAAAAAGAAATAAAGAGAATGTCTACCTATTCAAAAAAAACCTATAATATAGAATAAGCAGAGGACAAAAAGAAAACAAAGGACTAAACCAAAAATATGCCAAGCAGAATAGGTGGGGCATGAACCCAAGTACCCACAAAAACCTCACGAGGAATTTACAAGATTTTCCCTAGGTCCTAAACCTAATCCGTCTTTGCCAATAGATTTCGATCCCCTAAAAATATAAAGGGACAAAGTGATTTTAGGAGTCATTGGGTGAGACATAGGGGACAAAGTGATTTTGATCCCCCAGAACAACCAGCACCTACGGGTGAATAGGGTCTTCCATTTTTTCCTAGGATGAGTGTCTAAACAAGAAATTTGACGTTCCTTAGCCCTCAAACTAGTTCTCAAGAAAATGGTTTACTGAATTTTTTGTAGCTCTTTCCTTATCATTTGCATCTTCATGATTTTATTTCTGAGGCTTTATTCAACTGCGTGCAATCTCTCCTTATGCGCAATCTCTCCTTATGCGAAATACCCTCGATCTAAGAGGAATCATCAAAATTAAGATCCACTAGGAAGCCGTCAACTAGAACATATAAAAATCCATTGGGATCCTCCAGGGAACTTAGATAACAGAGGATGATTAGAGGATCATCCTTCTTTGGGGACGTAGGCAGTTCCTTTACCAATTTTTTCAAATCGTCAGAGTTCAAGATCATTTTTTTAAAGACGTATCCACCTTAGCGTTTTTAGTTCCGGCAGCAATAACATTGACATATGCTCCTTTACTCCTTTTCTTCCCTTTATTTTCTATCAAATATGAAACTGGGGTTAGATACAACTCTTTGTTCTTATCTAGAGGAGCAAACTTACACAGTAGAAAAAATAGAGATTGATGTGCCACGTAAACCTTCTTGTTATTTTTGAATGCTACCGTAGACTCTTCATAAGAGCGTAAAATGTTGGGATTTAACGAAACTAAACTTGGAGTCACGAGTGAGGTACAACATCATCTTCGTACAGACTTCCGGCCATACCTTAGGGAGCTCAAATCATCTAAAACTTTTAGTCAATTCCTGCACTTTCTCCATGGAGTCAAGAAAGGTAAATCTTTTTAAAATTTCCCACTCAATGTTTTAATAGATTTTTTCACAATTTTTTAAGTATGTCTTGGAATGAAAAATACAAGAAAATTAATTTTTTTTTACCATTTCTTACTTTGTTTTTACCAAAGGTTTTTATGATTTTTTAGGATTAACTCTTGGGAAGAAAAGATACAAAATAATTAAAAAGTTAAAATTATTTATCATTTCCTATTTTTTTAATATAATATATCATGATATTTATAATAATTATCTATCAAATTATATAGATATCTAACATATTATTTAGATTAAATATAATTTTCAATGTATAAAATATTCAATTTATGTATATTTAGATTTCTACCATTAATGAATATATCTTAATTAATAGATTTTGATATGTTTATTAAATCAAAATAATGTAGATATATATTTTTATATTGGAATAAATAATGTAATAAAAGGCATAATAATTATAGATTTATTAGTAATATATACATAAATAAAACTTAACCATAATATATAATAATAACTCTAATAGATATGTATGTATCATAAATATTTATTTTTACCAAAAATCATGTAATACATTTATATTAAATATTGATTTAATCTTAATTATATTTGCATGTCTACAAATTTATGTTTATTTGAAATTTTCCAAGGATTTTTTTTAAAAAATATTGAAAATTAAAAAAGGTAAAATTGTTTAGCATTTCTTATAATTTTAGACAAATTTTAATATTACGAATAAAATTTCCCATAAATTATTTCATATAGTAGCATATTTAAAATAATATTGGCTAACATATTTTCTAGGATATGTATTAATTTTTCTTATATAATCATTCTTTATACAATGATCATTTATCATTTATAGATAAACTTGACATAAATATATTAGATAAATCTATGCAAAATAAGTTAATAGAATGTTATAAGTGTCGATAATAATATATATCATTATATTTTGCATAGATCTATCTAATATATGTATACTATTTAAAATAGTATTTATGTTTCCAAGGACACAAATAAAATTGTCATTGTAATGTGTGTGTGTGTGTGTGAGAGAGAGAGAGAGAGAGACCGTTACCACTGTATTGGTTAGGTAAGATCCATACTAAATTCAAATTAAACATAACATATTATGTCAAGACTATTTTAAGTCTTATATAAATATGTAATATTTTATTTGGAACAACTTTGTTTTATGTTATTTAATAATTAATAATTTTCCTTTTAAATTTATTTTGACAAAACCTTTTGAATAAGGCAACCTTCTACTCATTTTTAAAATGAGGTAAAATGATAAATAAAATTGAAGGATAGATGATTTTAGATTAGTTATATTTGTACTGTGAACCAAATATATAAAATAAAGTAAATTTTTGAAGAAAAAATCTATATTTTACGCTTTATAAAAAATAATAATTATGAAATACGGAAGCTGGGATTTTAAAATCCATCAATGATTAGGATGTGGTAGATTTGGTAAAAGATTAGGTAAAGGTGACTTTGGGAAAGGTGTTTGATTAGAAGATTGTGGAAATGGTTCTATTATTGGATAATTAGGTGTAAGATGTAATTATGACTACAATATATGGTAGGAGGATAGGTAGAGAGGAAAAAATGGCCATAATATGGAGGAGGTGGATCTTTTTTTGGCACCAATATGAGAGGTATATTTATTAGTGGGTACTCAATCCTTCAAAAGTATGATCTGTCATTAGTGATAATCAAATAAAATGGTTGTGAAACCCTTAAATCCCTTAAAAATAACTCCTTTGGTAATATTTAGTGAGGAGGTGCTTGAGGTGGTGCTCCACACTAAAGGATGGTTAACAACAACATGTGTGATTTGTCATTTGATTAGCATATGGCCAAGCATTCATAATCTCCTCACTTGATCACAAATTTATGGTGGTCCCTTATGCATGATAAAGTGTAAATCTATCAATATGTAAGGGGTTTGTTTATTGTGATGTTTGATTTTATTAAGGATATTAATGTCATTTAAGAACAAATTTATCCCTAGGATCAATATCTCCTCTGAAATAATCTTTTGTAGATTTTGTCTAGTCTCCTAATTGAATCTTTCAACACCAGGGTGATCTCCTAAGACTATCACATCTTCCTTTTTAGATCAAGTTTGAGTTATTACTTAAGGATATTGGCAATACATTGGGTGAGTTTTTATTGCAAGACTCTTTTATAATGATCTTTTATCACATCAATTATGCCCAAATGTTGGTTAAATTAGATATTTTAAAATAATTACCAATAAAAATTTATCTAAATTTAATGAATGATCTTGGACACAATTGTTTGATTATGATGTTTTACCCTTTTATTGTCATGGGTTCTTTCAAACAAGTCATTTGGGTATTGAATGTAATAGTTCAAAAATAAAGGGAGAGAAATATTGGTGTAAGGATGTGATTATTGATATTCTTACTATGCAAGTAGATGAAATTCCCTAGAGTTAAAGCTTCAGATTTAGTGTCGAAAGCTCCAAATTCAAATAAATAAAATTGGAAACATGAGATATGAATTATATGGATATTTTCATTGGAAAAATATTGGGAGGAATGTTAAGGCGAAAAAAATCATGGAAGAAATTAAGTCTATCCTTTGTAAAGGTAAAGCAACTTCAAAGGATAGATTTCAACTCCCTAATTTAATTAAAGTATTTATCACTTTATACCCTAAATATATTTTAGGAGATAGCGAGGATTCAAACATAATGCATAATAAAAAATAAAATGGACTCCTTAAAAAGGCCCATAAACTAATGAACATGACCCTTTGGTTTGACAAATGAGATGGTAGGAATGAACTTAGTTTAGGGTTGAGTCAAATGGTTTGTGGATTCCAAGATAGTGTTACTTCGGTCCATCATGGGGTGTAGGTGATTCATTGACCTTCAGTAACATGTATTGGCAGGAAAATGCTAGCTGATAAATGAATAGTGTTATGTTTTTAGGTAATTGATAGTTTCCTCAACTTCTATATGGTATACTTTAAGGTATATTAGGTTTATTTTTATCTATATTGAATATTCATGATTAAACCGAGAGACATAACCTAAAATGGCATGTAAAGAGTGTAATGGCATTAGTGCTTCATTTTTATATTTGATGGTCCAACAAATTAAAAAAATTAAAACAAAATTAGCTGATAAAAAATTATATAAGCAATTGACACATCATTTGAAAAAATAGACACACACACACACAATATATATATATATATATATATATATATATATATATATATATATAACAAATGGATCTCCCAATCCCAAGCCATAATAAGAGACCTATCTAGGATATCTTGACATAAATATCATATGTTCCACAATTTTTTTCAACTGGTGAATTCTTTCTTCTCTAGCTAGTCATCTACCTCTAAGTTTTCCTTGTCACCACTATTTCTTCTAGCCAGGTATGAGAAAAAGTGGTTTTATTTATTTTATTTGTTCACTGATTTTCAAGTATCATCATTTTAGGGTATTTTGAATTTTTTTATAAGTCCATAGTTTTATGTTTTAGGTTACAACCTATGAAAATACCCAAGCATCTCTATGGTTTAGGTCTTTTCAAGTATCTTTAGGAAAACTATGGTGATACTTGAAAATTAAAATACATGTTGTTGTGAACCATCCTTAAGAATTTTATTTATAAAAATATTTTGAATAAAACTATGGTTTAGGGTACAACTGCTCACAAATCTTAGAAATACACATCCACCGATTGATGATTACAAACTATTGATGTTAGGTAAAAAAAGTGTATTACATCCAAGCATCAGGGAAGATTTTGACAATCCTATTCAATTATTTGCAAAAAATGATAATGTAAAAAACCATAACAAAATGAAATTTAAAAAATTAAAAAGATTGATTGCACAAAACATTACTACTATAATAGTTAATATCAATCCATTAGGAGGTCAAAATGATAAATTGGATTCGGATTTATTAATTTCTAAGGATGCAAGGGTGATATCAGTTAACCTCAAACCTATGGATAAAAATAGGACTTGTCAATGGATCTCTATGATATAATTGAAGTATATTATACAAACGTAGAAGTTTCCCACCAAAGCCACCTACATATCTTATGGTGAAATTTGACAATTACTCTAGAATGCCATTTATAGATGCAACTTTGCATACAATAGCAATTACACCAATACAAAGGGGACAAACATGAAAACTACCCTTAAGACTAGCTTGGGGATTATCCTTACACAAATCACAATGATTGACTATTTCTTAAGAAACTATTGATATGGAGCATGCAAAAAGACCATGGTTAACATTTGTGTTCATCTCATGTGTAAAGTATTTGAAAAGACTCAGAATTAGGTCTACATTTTAACATGACAAATATGAGAAGTTGAAAATAGGAAAACAACTTTCCATATAGAAAGTTGGACAAGAGAGACTCAAGTCCTTAGAACTAAAATAATGTTACATATTTAATATCACATTTATTATCCTTATTTTTAAATTTTAATTTATATGAAATTATTTCATTTAATTATCATTGAATGTGATATATATTTCTTATTTGGACGAACATGAAATGATGCATTAATCGGTATTTATTTTTAAATGTGTATGCCACATCTGTGGGTGTTACTAGCATAGATATCTTACATACATCTATCTAAATCACACCGAGAGATATCAATCTCAAGGATCCTATCTAACCTATGTCACAATATAAGTGCCTCAAAATTGATATCTCTCAGAGTATTTTAGATAGATGTATTTAAGATATTTATGTTACTTATCTTTCAATTTTTGTGCAAAGTATTGGGGCCCTGTCCAAACCCTCTATTCTCTACAATCACAATAACAATAGCAATAACAATTATTATTCTCCTTTTAATCGATTAACCTAAAAGACATGATAATCAAATGTTGTGATATATATAAATTGTAAAAAAAAAATTCCAAACTTTGTTTTACTTATTATTTACCACTCCAACCTAACCCACCAAAATAATGATCATAGGAAATTAATTCAACAACTATACACACATATATTACAAAAAATGTTAATATATAAATTAATTTGGTCACAAACTTGAACTTACATAAGTCCTTTTTAAAATATGATGGTTTCAAGTTAAAGAAATGATATAAGAATTTTTATTATTTGTATCGATATTTCTAGAAAAATCTTCTCGTTTCTATTTCTTCGGGAAATGTTAGGAAGAATGTCATCCATAACCATATAATAGTCAATTATTTATATACCTTTATCTAACGACATTTCTATCACCATAAAAGATTGTAATAAATATATAAATTATCTATCTAAAGTGAGAAGATTAACCTGTTTTACCAATGTCTTCGCTTCCTCTTGTCAACTTGTCTATCTGATTTTTTATGGTAGGACAATAGGTATGACATGTAGCATGACATTGGAGCTTAACAATGGGCTCCGTTGTGCGAATCAACAGAGCACATTAAGCACACTGTATACTGTCTACTAGATAGATTGTATTAGTTCCTCTCTTAAGTTCTAAAGAATTCCCCTATAGAATGTAAATTAGAAGAAAAAATAGAACCATATTACTGCACTGGACTACGTTGAAATCCCCCAATGTAATACTTATTCCAAGGCTTGGAAACCACACAATTGTCCAAAATATAAGCACAATTAACCACAAAAATGAACAGCGTATTTCGTGTGAATTAATAGTCGCAGTCAATGGCAGTGTACCCAGACGCGAATTTTAGCCACTTCCTCCAAAAGTAGTACTGATATATGGAGAAATACATATTTGCAGAGAGGCCTGGAAGGAAATGGGAAAGAGTTCGATTAGTACATAAGATTGGTAAAATGAGACCATTATATGTGACGTCCATATCATTGCAGTGCACTGATTAAATCGTCAGAAAGCGCATTGATAATTATAAGAGCCATTATTATGTAATGAAAAGAAGATTTACGGAGCTGCCAGCGTTTCTAGGACAGCGAACAGTACGGGTTTGCCATTGAGTAGTTGTTCTCGTGTGGACCCACTACCATACACAGATGCGACATTGCATTAGACATTGAAAGCATCTTCACACGGTCTTCAGGTTTTTAGGAATCAAGTTTCAAGAATATTAAAACACAACAAACTCTATAACTTACTTTTGTATATATATATATATATATATATATATATATATATATATATATATATATATATATATATATATATATATTACATAATATTTATTAAATAGAATTATTATTATTATTTATAATATAAAATAATTCTTTTTCAAATTATTATAAAAATAATTTTCCATTAATATAATATTAAGATACACCTTATTTTAAACAGATGACATGATCTATATCAACAATGTTTTGAAAGGTTTAAATAGGGTCAACAGTTTCATAAGAAAATAATTGAATAGGTTTTATATTGAAAAATGAAATGAAATTCAATAACTTTAACAACATACATATGTAATTTTTTCATGCATATAACTACAAAAAGTTTCAAAAAAAGAAAAAAAGTTTTACAATTTTTTTAAGAAAAATAAAATAAAAAACTTTCTATTTATAATAAATAGGATAATTAAGTGATTCTATGTAATGTTTTTTCAGTCAGAAATATTAAGGGTATAATTTAAGAAGATTTAAAGGAAAACAAATCCTTGTTGATAACTGATGCTGGATCGTCCGGTCTCCTCCCTGCATGATTTAGACAATCAGTTTGCTTTTGTTAGAAACTGAAGTCAACTGAGTTAATTTCTCCAAAACTACCAGTTCCACCTCAGTTTTCATGCATGTAGCAACAGTTAACATTCAGTTAGTTAAACAACAGTTAGAGAATTTGTTAGAGAGTTAGTTTGCATGTAAAGACTAAAATTAGTCTTTAGTTTGCTTTTCTAATTATTGTTTGCTTTCAAATCTATTTAAAGACCCATGGGGCAGTATTGTAATTGGAAGCAAGGAAAATGATTAAGAAGATCTGCAAGATTCAAGAAGATTAATAAAATCTTGTTTTCTACCTGATTGTTGTAGCAATCTGTTTGTTTTCTATTTTTATATGTTTTTGTTTTCTATCAAATGGTATCAGAGCCCATGGAGAGAAACCTGGGAAGTTGCAAAATTTTTTTAGACACTGTAGATCCATGCAAAAGAAGGTTCAGAGCCAGCTTAACACTTTGGTCTTGGAAGGTGAAGTGTTACCAATGAATGCAGCTAGTGAAAGAGCCTGCTGAGACAGGCAGTTTGTGGGAGAAGCAACATCAGTTGCTAAGCATTCCAAAAAATGCAGCCAGATAAGGAAAAGTGCAACAGTCAACAAATTCAACACGAGTTGCACCGCGATCACGGAGCCAACTAAACATGGTGGTTGCAGCATTGATTTTGTAAGTATGCATTGCAGAAATCACGGTGTTCCCATGATGAAGTCGGCCCAATGAAACCATTTGTCGAACATATGCACTTTGTTTGAGCTAGAGAAGAAAGTTGGGGTTTTCATAAATTGACCCATTCTTAGATCTCACAGCGCTATCCGCACACCAATTTTCAAACCCAGCTTTAATATTGATAAGCCACTATTGAGCCATGGGTGATCTCTCAATTTCATTTGGAGCTCATGAGGATTATAAAAAACAAAAGCCGTAAAACCCCCGACAGCCGCCTCAGGTTTGAGTTCTGCGGAGGCGAAGAAAATTGCTGAAAAAATAGCAGAAAAAGAAGAGTGCCCAAGCTAGAGGCGTATTAAACAGAAGATTGCCAAAGGCAGTGGTGAAGAAGGCATTGAGGCATTCCAGCTAGTTCGTGGTCTCTGCTAGAGTCTATTTTGACTAAGTGAAAGCCTTCTGAGATATGTTTTTATTTGTTTTTGTTTCTTGTCTGCTGTCTATATTGAGTTTTACAAGGCATATGTTTTTCGTGTTATGCAAGCAATGCAATCATTCATTTTCTTCAGATTATAGCATTGATGGCCACAGTGCTGTGTTTGAAGAGATGAGCTTCGTAGAGCTTGTGCTACACAGCGAGTGAAGTTGTGAAAGTGTGTGTTGAACGAGTGAAGTTGTCAAAGTGTCTGAAGATCAGGCCCATCATTGGCAAATCTAAACTAACGTGGAAAGAACCCAACAAAGTCCTGGGAAAAAACCTGAGCAGTTAAGCATCGGGTGAAAGAAAGGTAAGCAAGCAGGAAGCTTGCAGTGTTGGACATAAGCATGTCCATTGATAGCCTTTCGACAGGCTACTCCTCAGTCTTAAACACTGAGTGAACACTCATTGAACAATTGTATTTGTTTGTAGCCTCAATCTAGGCTATATTAAGGTGGTGTATTCCACATATAAGGTGATGTATTTCGCAAGGCGGTGTACTCTGCATGAGAGGCAGTGTATTCTGCAAATGAAAAGCATCTTAGCTGAAGCTGGTAGACAGAATGAGTGAAGAGATGTATGTCATGAATGGTAGCCACTAGTAACGTAGCTGTGGCAAGAATGGTAAATCATTTAGGCATTGTAAATGCTGAAGTAGTTAGTGGTAGAAATTAAGGGGAAGTGTTAGAAACTGAAGTCAACTGGAGTTAATTTCTCCAAAACTATCAGTTCCACCTCAGTTCTCATGCATGCAGTAGTAGTTAACATTCAGTTAGTTAAACAACGGTTAGAGAATTTGTTAGAGAGTTAGTTTGCATGTAAAAACTAAAATTAGTCTTCAGTTTATTTTTCAAATTATTTTTTGCTTTCAAATCTATTTAAGAAATCCATGGGCATAGCTTTATAATTGAGGGAAGAAAGCAAGATCAAGAAGATCTACAAGATTCAAGAAAGATTAATAAAATTCTTGTTTTCCAAAATTACTGTAGCAATCTGAATTTTGTCTGTTATTTTATTTTTGCTGTATTGTTTCTTTATTTTCTACAGCTTTCAGTTTTGACAGAGCTGAATTTAGACACTCAATTAATAATTATAGTTAATCTTTGTTTTTACGGAACTGCCAGCTTTTCTTGGACAGCGAACAGTACATGTATGTTTAAGCCTATTTTTAGACTGCTGCAATGCATTCAGTTTTATTCTTAGACCTTTGTTTAGACTGTTGTTCAAACATCTTATTAAACTTCTCTAAATCAAGTGCTCATTATTAATTAGTTGCATCTCTTTTTATTATATGTCTTGAAAACTGTAACAGGTATATCAGAAATAATACATAGTATTATTGCCAATTTTTTTGGCTTATCTTTATCTTTGTAAGTATTTTGTTTTATTTTACTGTTATTTTGTTATGCTGTTATAATTGGTTTATCAGCTGGTTCAGCCTGAGTATAATCTTCAATCCCAACTCTTTAAATCAATCGAAATACCCATTCTTATATACACAGAACTTGTAGAAGACAATGGGTAGTGGACAAAAGCGCAGAGAAAGAAAAATAGCAAAAAACTTGAGGTCCAATCTTCTAGCAGGTCGCTCCGTTCATGGGGGACTGCAAGGAAGTTTTGCAGAAGACAAGATATGAATTGTGTTTAGTGTAAGCAGTTGTTTTGCTTAAGATGATGGCTTGTTCTTTTATTTCATTGATCCACCGGTCGGTGGTTTGTTCCAACTTGGTCCTCCTACGAGGGCATTAGTTTAATAGAAGTTGTGCAGATGTCTCGCAGAAATAGAGGACTTACAAAATTTTCTTTGTTTTTTAATTTTTTTGGTTGTTAGTTAGTGTATCTCTTTCGGTAGACTTGGTGTAATTGCTTGGCGGTCATTCTATTCCTTATGAATCATCTGTTGCGGCATCTCATTCAAACCTTATTACTATATTTTTTTAAATGAAATTTCATGTCCTCCCAAAATCTATTTTTCACCCTGTCAAATAAAAAAATTATAAACATGATAACTTGTAAAGATATCTATGTCACAAGTGGAAGTAAATTGATCAATCTACGCGACATAACAAACAAGCAATATGGTGATTAAGAGATATCAAAGATAAGTCAGATTGCTCATTCCATTTTTGAGTGTTACAATGATAAATCCAAATCCCACAAAGAAGCGTAAAATAAAACTGAAGCTATTTATAAAAAAGAAATATCATTATAGTGAAGATCACGTCATTAAAAAGTACGGGCAAAGACTGAAATCTTCAAAAGAAGAGTAGGACGAATTTATGGAACTAAAATCTTCAAAAGAAGAATAAGACAAATGTAGGAATACATCGTAAAATGATAGAAATAAATCATTTAGAGATCATATCAAAAGACAAGATTAATGAAAATGAATCTTACGAAAAAGAATCATGTTTTATTTTTAAACGGAAAAATTGGATATCGGAGACGAATTCAATATTTTTTAAAAGAATATTTAAATTATTTTAAATAATATGAACTGTCAGAATGCCATACGTAAATAAAGGAGAAGGTCATATTTTTTAATTCACGAATTTTATATCATATGAAGTGGCTAAAAAGAGAGCACTAAAATTGAAACGAGAATATGATTTTTTCCGGAAGTCTTTATTATGTTGTTTTTATAAAAATCATGAGCTATCTTTTTATTGTATTCAAACACAAAACAATTCAAAAATATATATCAACGCGGCTGGTAAAATTCTTAACCACAAAAGAATGAATTGTATTATTCGCCATTGCTTCAGAAAAGAGTGAATGGTATTATTCGCCATTGCTTCTAAACTATATGTAAGTCTTTAAATAAGTCAGTTTAAAAGGTAGCGTTTTCATACATAAATAAATATGATAATGAAATAAACATATATTTGAGTTGATTGAAACTACTATTTTTAACAGCTTCTATTTTTAATATTTTTTATAAACAAATTTAGATAGACATATTAACTGTCTTTTATTATCTACATGTCTAGATAAATCCCATAAAAGATTTGGAACAAGTTCAATCCTAAATAAAAAAATATTGAATTTAAATTTTTAAAAATATAAATAAAATATTATTTTTGTTCTTTGGATGGTCAGTTTTGACACTTCATTTATATTCAAAGAAATCAATTAAGGGGTACTTTGACTTATGGCTGCATGGATATCTCTACGATCTGTTTTCTTTTTTAAATGATAGAACAAGTTCCAAGATTATAAGGGATGGAATCCACAAGATGTGCTATCTCTTCTAGGTGAAGAGAACTCAACTCTGCAAGTTGATCTAGGTAAACTTATGCCATTTTTTTTTTCGTCAAATATCTTCAACTCCTATTCTCAAATATAAGTCTTGTCTCCCTTATTTACTCCTTCCTATTGTATCAGATAATCTCGTAAATCTATTCCGTCTTATTCACTACTGTTTTGTCTAGAATGTTTTCTGTATTCTCTTCATTTTAACTTGGAACTTGCTTTCTCCAATCTCACTTCTTATTATTCTTTCTCTTCATTTTCTCTCAATGAAATTCATATAAATTCAAAACATGAAGAGGCATATAAATATGTAAATTTTGTAGAAATGTTACCTTATAAGCATTATTATTTATCTTATTCATAATATGCACAAATATTCTTATACAACTTATGTATGTTCCTTGAGGAAATATATTTTTCTCCATATATTCTATCACTAAACCTATTTTTGCAAATACCTTTGTCCTTTTTGTTGTAATTTTTTCTACCTTATATTTATCACTAATTTCTTTACATTTATCCTTGCGTCAACTTACAATTATTATATGCGATCTACAAATATTTTGACATCCCCACTAATACTTTCTATAATCGGTAATTGTACCAGGTCTAAAAAACCCTTATGACTCATACTATACATAATTTAGAAAGGTGAATTTACTATTTATCTATTTGTTGAACTATTATATGAAAGCTCAACGTATGATAATGATAAGTCCCATTACTTTGATCTCTGTCCGATGATGCATTTTGATATTTTTTTCAGACTCATATCTACCACGATTGTCTGTCCATTTATTTGATTGTGGTATGGACTAGTAAATTGCATTTTACTTCCCAAATTCTTCAAAAAAATTCCTAAAATATTGATTTAGAAAATTCATGACATGTTTGAAGTACTGGTATTTGGAACAACTTGCAATTTAACAACTATAAAACATCAATATACTACTCTAGTTACATCGAAGGTTTTCCTAGATGTAATAAAATAAACCATCTTAGAGAATCTGTCTAAAACAAAAAAATTGAACTGTTGATTTTTTTGCGTTTGGAAACCCTAATACAAAATCAAATTTATCCACAATAACATTATAACTAGTGTTGTAACCTTATTCTATCCATAAATACATGATCATGATAGTTTTGCCCTTTTTTCATAATTAACTTGTACACTTAATAAATATCTATTTTGCCACTTTATCCTATCTTGATGACCTAAGAGCACCTATTTTGATTCCAAAGTATTATTTGTTGCCTACATAATGGTTTTTATTAGTAAAAATGCATGAAATCATCATATAATGAAATTTGATGACAGTTACATGTGATGGATCTCATGTTCCACTTGCCTTGAACAATCATACAATGAAATTTACTCACATCATTTCTAGGTTACTGGGTTGTTGACATGTGCATGGTTCTCACTGTTCTATTCTCCTAGAATGATCGTTCTGCAAACTTTATTGATGTCAACTTTAGGTTAAAGGGATGTTGAAATTTGGTAGGATCATAATTATCCCATTTATTGTGTAACTTGTGCTCTTGACTTTGGATTTGAGTTAGCATGAAAATACTATGTGACAAGATTAAATGATCATGGAAGTGTTTTAGACGTGAAAAATAGAATACAAAATAAAATGGAAAAAAATGATGTCATCCTAATTAGTCTTTAAATTAGAATCTTGACATTTAAATAACCTTTTTAATTAACAAAAAATCAAAGGCAAAAGATAGATCATGAATATGGTTTATATATAACTTTGATTTTTCTTGTCATAAATTTGAAACATGATTTAAACTTTGTTAAAAACATGAGGCTTATGCCTATGGCCTATATATTAAAATCCTTAAGGTTGATATGGACCATAAAATAGAGATTTTGTGATATCAAATGGGTCCCTATATAAATTTTTTGAATGGGGAGTGTTAGGGTACAAAAAAAGGAAACACAAAGGGAAATTACTCTTGATTATTTAAGATCTAGAATCTCAGTTAATGCATTATAACAAAACTCCATGTCTTATAATAAAATATTAAATAGACCATATACCTAAAAGGGACATCAACCCCCCATCCATGTGTGATTGTGTAGAATTTATTTACTAATTATTATTGAAGTTCTGATAGAGATATGGATAGACACTATGGGTTTT
>JARHVA010002361.1:2335000-2380000 GCA_037957365.1 Torreya grandis | reverse complement strand
CCTTAGTGATTCTAATTTCATTGAGTTTTAAGATGTTGTCATCCTCTAGGTCTTCCACATTCATGTGCTCAAAGTCCTTTTTTGGATACTATATAATCTTAAAACCTCCTATAATTGTTCATAAACTCTGTGATTTATTGACCATCATCAAATACATATAATTTTATCAATATTGTATATAACTAAAGGGCAAGGAACTATTTTAATATAAAAATTCAACGTCTTGGACTCCTACAATAGTTTCACACTAGTTGATGAGACTGCTAGGGAATCTATTGTTTAGTTTTCTTCTTTCTAAATAGTTATAGTGTTGATTACTTTCAAATACTTAATCATATCCAAATATTTGTGCTTATATCTATTCTATTTTGCTACTTTATACTAAAATTTCCTCATATCTATTTGATAACCGAATCTGAATCACTAAATATGTGCAACTTATTTGCATTGTGTCCTTAGGTAAATTATAGGCCTAGAATGAAAGCTTCATATTCATCTTGATTTTTGGAGGAAATAAATTGTATTTTATATGCATTGAGATATTAATTCCCATGTAGGTCAATTACTGTCATGCCTAAACCTGAACCTTGATTAGACCTAGCACTATCAAAATGGAGATTTCACAACTATGAATTTCCTTAAAATTCTTAATCATAAGGTTCGTGATTTGTAGTGAATGCATAAATAACTACTTGTGTGGATGTGAAGTGGACCCTATAATTATTTGTATTGTATTTAGTATTTAGGTGATTCAATTTTGGTTCTTGGTCTACTCAAATCTAGTTGGATACTCCCTTCCAAAGTGGCCACATGTCTGAGAACTCAGTAATTATGTACCCATTTAATGTCTCTAACCAATATCAACAAAATAACAAGATGTAAGATTATAGAATGTTAATTACTAGAATATATATGTACTATTATACATGTGGCTTTGATGCAAGTTAGAGATGTACATTTGTCAAATCCTTAACACATGGGACAAAGGACTTGTCTAGTTATAGGACCACCATTTTAGATTTAACTAGGGTCAAACCAAGCTTCTTACATATAACTAAAAGATCATATTGGCAGAGGCACCTAAGTCAACTAAATAATAATAAATATTATTTTTTAACATTATGGTGGCTAACCTAAAATGTGGTACTTTTGTCTTGTCCTCATCAGCAACCATGTTTATATGTGCAACTTTTGACTTATCCATAGATAATCTCCAAAAAATGGATTCGAGTAATAACTAATTTGTTGGGTGATCTTAGCTATCGATATTTTCCTTAATTTTCTTCATGTCTTCAATAATATTGTATCGTCCCTTACTCTATGGTTCTTCACCATGTAATTGATCATTCCCTTTTGGATGAGAAAAAATATTGTTGTTTTTAGAATCTAGAGGAGTAGTACCATTATTTTTTTGGGTCATGGAAGTAGTAGTACGCCATTTATTTTTGAAATTATAGTTGTTCCTTTGAATCTATACAATTACATGAGTTTCATATGTGTTATCTTTAGGTACTTTTTCATACTCCATTGGGAATGGGAAGTCATATGTGTCAAAGACCATTGTTGTGTTCAGAGGACCTAGAGTAATAGAGGAAGATGGCTATAGTTGATTTGGAAATACTTCATGTCTATCAATTTATTTATAAAATATTTAAAAATAGGTGAAAAAATCTATGAAGTCTAACTTTCCATGTTTCATTGTGTTGTGGACTTGGCACCAATTAGGAATTTTTTATTTCCAATAAGTTTATCACTAACATATTTCTAGGGGTTTCTACTGTGTATTATTTCTAGGTCTCTTGAAAGTCTTTTTATATATTTGATATGAAAAAATTGTATAGTTATTCTTCCCCATGGTGTTTCCTATTGTCTTTTACATGCTTAGAAGTTCATTGATTAACTTTAGTACCATTATCTAGATATCATACTATTCTACAGTTATAGAATCAAGAGTTGAACCATATATAGTAGTAATATTGACTAGTATCAAATATTACATATGTTATGTTTTTTGGATGTACACACATGATTATTGAAGAAGCTAAGGTATTAGTTAGGTTTTTTGCTTTGTATTAATTTTAGGTGTTTTGAATGTCTTGTTATACATTTGATATGAAAAAATTGTACTGGTATTCTTCCCCATGGTGTTTCCTATTTATTTTTGCATGCTTAGAAGCTCATTGCTTGACTTTAGTACTATTATCTAGATCTCATACTATTCCACATTTGTAAAATAAAGAGTTGAACCCTATGTAGTAGTAATATTGACTAGTATCAAGTATTAGATATGTTATGTTGTTTGGATGTAGACACATGATTATTTAGGAAGCTAAGTTGTTGGTTAGGTGGAATAGGGGTAAAAGCAAATAGATGTACACCGAGTTTATATTTTAAATGAGAAAATTATGGTTAGCATTAGAAATGGGGTTTTTGGCCAAAAAATTTGGACTAATGTTAAATGGGTCTAGATCTTGGGACAAAGGATTAAATTGTATATCAATGTCGATAGCTTCAGTGTAATCAAAATCTATCTTATTAACATTATGCACTCTTTAGAGAAAAACAACTATTTTAGAATCCAAATCATTTTGGTACATCTCAATAGTTGATGCATCATCAGGTTTATCATTAGCTTCAACTCATATGTACATCTTTTGAAGTATTGTGTTAAATGATTAATTGGTTCATTAGGTTCTCTCATCATGCTAGAAAAATGCTAATATATGACACTTAGGTTGGTAACATGATGAAAATATGCCAAAAAATATTTTTTCACTCATTCTTTAAGGTAATTAAGTATTCTTGTAAGTTGAGAAACTAATCATAACCACCATCCTACAAGGTAAAAGTGAAAAGTTGGTATCCTACATCTTCATGGCTTATGCTCAATCTCATTAGGGAGGTTTTCTAAGCCTTTAGGTGTTATTCAGTAATCCAATCTCCTAAAGGAGAAAAGGAAGGAAGATACTTTTTTGTGTTTCCCTAATTATCTAAGATAGGGCCATCATGCATAGAGGAAGATGAGGTCATCTATTTGGTGAATATGATTGATTCCAAGGTCTTCATAAGATAACTTTATCTGACCTAACATTTCAATGGATTTTCAAATGTGGTAATAATAGGATAATATCTAAGGTGGATCTTGTTAGTCTCCTAGGTATATCTAATACAATTTAAGTGACATTTTTTCAAAAGAAATGGCCCTAATAATATAAAATAAATTTATATTAATGTGGGTTTTATGCACACTATGTAACCTTATGAGATAGCCTTTAACATTTTAAGGTCAGTGAAAAATGATTCACTCTAAGACATGAGTTGGGGGATATTTGGTTTAATAAATAACATTATTGTGTAACAATAGTGATGAATTAGATATTTAAGTCAAATGGTTCATGTCTATGGGATATAAAAAACACCAAAATTGTACTCAAGATGGATGTGTGGAGACTATCCTAAGATGGACCTAATCAAGAAAGTGAAAAAAGAGGGGAGGCTAGGGTAAAAAAGAATTTGTGGGTCAAAGATAGATAGAACCCTTGAAGACTGTAACTTGTACTATAGTCTTGATAAATGAATAATAACCAGTACTCATGGTAATGTTATATTAGCACACAAAAATTAACACAACTAGGAGTCAAAGGAAATAAAATGTAGTTATATTTAATGCTTATATAATCAAAGGATATTACATATGTATAATTGAAATTTGAATTTTTTAAAGGGAGATTATGGTTATTAAACAAAAGAGCATTCAAATTTGAGACAACATAAATTAATTAATTATATAACAATAAAAAATCATACATAACCCACATATTAAATTACTAAAATAATGGAACTTCTTTAATGAAATACTAAATTTTGAGAATATAGATTTTTACATTGAAATGAACTTATAGAAAAATACTTAGAATTTATTATTCACCTTAATCGCCAAAATTATCCTTTCTTGGAATTGGGATTCCTCATCTCTTAAGTGAAGTTAAATTTAAACTATCTAATAATCGATTGTATTTCAAAACTCATGCATATTATGAATGTTTACAATGTGATTATAAATAATAGCTTCTGACAGATGAAGTGTAGAAAATAACTCAGTCAAAAATAAACTTTTGTTATGAATATCGCATGCACTCATATCAAAATCTACCTATGATGTAGATGCAATCGTAGGTGGAACTTATAGGTTCGTTGAAGTTATTAAGGCTATAATTATAACTTGAGTTACAAATTAAGTGGGAACTATTATTACAAACACATTAGTTGGAGTTATGACTAGAGTTTCCACCAATGTGTTTATGGTGGTAAATGTGATAATTAGAACATAATATGTCCTAGTCTGTATGTAAACTAATATATACCCTAAAGACTAAGACTAAGTGACTTAAGGAGGTGTTATTTGTGCCCCTCTCACTAAAGTTAAATGCTTACTTGCCTCCATTTATAAATATAATACAGGGCTGGCCTAAACGACCATATCAATTGTTTCAAAATCAAGCAAAGACGTTTTAAATAATTACAAATGATTGTCCACACACTTATTTTGTATCATTAATGTAACTCTAATCTCTAGATAGACTGTATCTATTCCTATCACCCTATCTCTAGAAAATTTTACTATTTGAATGATCTATTCCTTAGTTTTCTAAAATTTTTCCTCAATTTTTATTATAAATTTATTTGATACAACTCAGAGGATGTTCTAAAAAATGGTTTTAGAAATTAACTTCCCAAAAGGAGTGTTAGCTTAATTATTATTGTATTACATTATTTGTTTATGCTAGCATTTATAAAGGTGACGTAGGTCATAATTTTGGGTAGTTATAGTTGGTAGTCAATAAAATGATACCTATTATATATATTGCACTTTTAGGAATTTAGTTCATATCAAGTTTTATTCAAAGTTTCATTTTGATTTTACACTTTGGTATTAGATCAGATACAATGTAGCATACCTAAGTTACAAACCCTGTAAAAGACTCATTACAACAAAGTGATAGAAGAAGATAGAAGTAGATTCAAGGAGATAGAAATGAAGGAAGAACCATTGTATTCATCTGGTCAATGTGTAGTAGAAGAAATCTTGTGAACTACTGGAAAATGTGATCTATAGATTTCAGTGTAGCTAATTCTAGTGAAATACCTATAGAACAAACACAAAGCAATGATGCCTAAATAAATTTGAAGAAGCATACACTTTTCACATGCAACTTGAGCCAATAGCTCCATTAATTGCCTAAAATTTAGTAGAGCTACCAAGCCTAGCAAAAAGTGTAATGTAGTAAGAAGAGAGTGAAGTTGAAGTCCAAACCTAGAGAAGTGTTCAAGCATTCTAATCAGAGTGTTTAAAGATTGAAACATTGGTAAAAGGTTAGGATGTTTTACAAAGTTGGTGTTTGAATACTATTGTCGAAACTTACAACTACAATAGTCCATTTATCATTCCTCTAAATGAAGATAGTGCAGTCAAATATCCAAAGCCACAAGATGTGAAATATTGGAGCAAAACCATCAAAGTTACATCTTTCTAATATAGAAGTTTTGAAACTTTGAAGCAATAAATTTTTGTTCTTGCTTGTATTTTATTGCATAAGTATGGAAAAATTTAGAAAATATCTATAGCCAAGTTGTTAATATCAGATGCCCAGCTATTGAAAGGGTCTAGTTTTTTTACCTAAAAGATAAGATGTGAACAATTATTTAATTTGAATAATTATAGGGCATCGTCACTAGAATAGTGACATGTCTAGCCAGACTAGATGAACAAAGAGATTTTGATAAGTCTAATGGAAAATCACTCATACTAATAACTCTTCGTATTATATATGAAGTTCAATCATATGTTCATGATGCATAAACATTGGAAGAGGCATGAGATACTTTGTCCAAAATTTATGAGGCAAAGAACTAGACCAGAATCTTTCATCTATAGTCACTTCTTCATACACTCAGTATGAAATAATGAGAAAAGGTTGAGGAGTTCTTACATCAGGTTGCAAAATTGTGAGCAAAACTTGTTCACTTAGAGAGAAGATCAAGGACAAGATGTTGGTTCTAATCATGCTGAGAGCTCTCCCATCTCAATTTCACACATTCATTATGACACTCAAAATTACTAAAAAAGCAGTGTATTTCAAAGAATTCATCAATTTTATTCAAGAAGAGGAAGTAATTTAGTTTGTGCATGAATAATTTGAGGAAAAAGTCATGATCTCTAAGAAATGAGGTCAAAACTTCAAGAAGGGACCACTAAATCAACCGCAACAACATCAACAACAATAGAAGACTGGGAACCTAAAGCAATGGTGTTATATTTTCAAAACCCACATGCATGAAACTGATCATTATTGGTATAATTCCTTGACTCAAGGCCAATCTAGTCGAGAGGACTCTTCCATTAAAAAAGATTCATAGAAATCTAATTGATATCCTTGACAATGGAAGCAGAAATGACATATAACATCATAAAATCAAGAGGATAATGCATCTGATGATGAATCAATAGAAGAAGTAGCATATGGATCCCATAATGATCTTGTATTAGTATCCCAAACCTTGATACTAGTGATCAAATTTTGGTTGATAGACTATAGTGTCAGCAAGCACATGTCTATATGTAAAGAGCTCTTTAATTTGCTAACAACTAACCCAACTAGAGATCAAGTTCAAATTACTGATGATAAATATTATTTTGTAGAAGGAATTGGATGTGTCACCATTCCTCGTAGGACAAGATGCTATGTTCTCATAAAGGTACTCTATGTCCTTGGTTTGACAATAAATCTCTTATATATCAATCATCTTTTGAATCACAAGATGAAACTAGAGTTTCTAATCTAGAAAGGCATCAATTCATGTCTCATTTCCTAAGAAGGTTAGGTTATTGATAAAGCCTTCTTGAAGGATCAATTATTTTCCTTAAATAATTTATTAACTAGTGAAGTTTCACTCATTGCTTTAATGGTAGAATCTACTACACTTTGGCACTACCACTATGGGAATCTATATGTTGGTTCCCTCTTCCAACTTGATTCTTAGGCAATGGTATGAGGAATTAATTACCTTTCTAATTATTCGATGATATGTGTTAGTTGTTTTATGAGAAAACAACAATAGGTATCATTTGATCCTAGTTCCTCCCATGCCAATGAATGACTTGTTGTGGTGCATACCTATCTATGTAGACCCCTACCAGCATCCCTTTAAGGATTTAGGTACTTTTACTTATTTTTTGATGATTTTTATTACAAGACTTGGGTTTTATTTCTTAAAAATAAGAGTGAAGCCCTTACACATTTTAAATCCTTCCATTAGTGTGTTGTTACATATTTCATGAAGCAACTTCAACTCTTATGCTTAGAGCGAGGGAATAATTGACATCAAAAGAGTTCTTAGCATTCATAAAGAAAAAAAGCATCAAACAACACCTAATTAATCATTTTATGCCTCAGTAGAATAGAATAGTAGAATGACACATTTTTCTTAGTCATGTAGAGGGCTCATTGCATGCTATACACTACAAAGTTGATGACACAATTTTGGGTAGAAGTAGTAAAGATGATTGTCTATCTTCTTAATATAGAATGAATAAAGCTATTGTGAGACAAGACACCAGAAGAGGTATGGAGTGGTTTTAAACCATCGATTTCCCATCTTAGAGTATATAGTTGTGCTTATTATATGCATGTCCCAGATAAAAAGAGGAAGAAGATTAAACCAAAGACCCTCTAGTGTATTTTATTAGGGTATGGCACTACCTCCAAATCATACCATCTCATGGATCCTAAGACAAAGAAGAGTTATGAAAGTTATGATATGGTCTATGATGATTAATCATTTGAATCATTGACATATATGGAGACATACTAGACCACCTCTCATATAATTTCCCCATAGTTAGATGATGATCATGAAGAAGGTGAGCTAAAAAAAGGAGAATTGTTCATTGAACTTGGTAATATACAAGGTAGTTTTTCATCAAATTAGTAGTCACATCAATGTCCTAAATTTCTAGATTTTATTTTCAAGGACTCACACCTGAGCTCTCCTCTAGACACTTCATCAAGAGTTTGAACAAGAATACATGTGAGATATTAAGTCAATCATGCACTCATGAGTTTAGTAATTGACAACACCAAACTAGAGGTAGTTAAAGAGGCCTTAATTCAACCTTAGTGGAAGAAATCCATGAATGTTTAATATGATGCGCTCATTAAAAAAGGGATGTGGAAATTTGTTGATCTGCCTATAGGGAAGAAATCCATTGGTTGCAAGTGGATTATCAAAACATAATACAAGGTAGATGGATCCATCAACAAACACAAAACATGACTTATTTTAAAGGGTTATGCATAGCAACAAAGAAATGATTATGAGGAGACATTTGCACCCATTATGAAGATCAAGACCATCAAAGTAGTTTGCACACTAACATCATAGTATGGATGGAAACTTCAGTAGATGGACTTCAAAAGTGGTTTCCTTGGTGATCTAAAAGAAGTATACATGATCCAACCAAAATGTTTCATTGATGACAAACATCCACAAAAGGTATGTCATCTACTTAAGTCACTTCATGGACATAAACAAGAACCTCAAACATGGTACATTAAAATAGATGATCACCTTTTGCATCATGGTTTCATTTGAATCCCCTCTAATTCCAATTTTTATATCAATAATTTAGGTATAAATATTGTCATTTTTGTCTTCTATGTGGATGATCTTGTGATCACTAGCAGTTCAGATGATCTTGTTAATATAGTAAAGAATGACCTAAAGAAATCTTTTGATATGAATTATTTAGGGCTATTACATTACTATCTTGGCTTGGAGATATGGTACAAATAGAATCACATTTTTATCTCCTAGATGAAATACACTAAGAAACTCCTAGAAAAGTATATAATGTTAGATAGTAAACCTCTTTCATTACTGATGGAGAAAGGTTTACAACTCTCTCAATTTTAGGATTCCCCTCAAGTGGATGCAACCCTCCATATATAGCTCATTGGGAGTCTCATCTACTTGACCTATACTAGACTAGATATATGTTTTTTTATGAGCTATATCACCATATTTATGCTAGAACTGAAGAAATGTCACTAGCTTGTAGCAAATCATCTTTTGAGATATGTCTGTGGTACACTTGAGTATGTAGAAGGATAATCAATTTTTCTTCTAGGGATACACTGACTCAGACTATGCTAGATATATTGATGATAGGAAATCTACTTTAGGATACATTTTTCATCTCAAATCTGGATCCATTTTGTGGATTATCAAAAAGTGATCATTAATTTCTCTCTCATCCATAGAGTTATAGCATCATTCTACATGAGGATCTACATCACATTCTTGAAGATCAACCACTCATTATATTTTGTGATAATCAAGGTATGTTGAAGCATTTGAAGAATCTAGTATTTCATGAATGAACAAAACACATAGAGGTTTAGTGTCATTACATCAGAGAACAATTCTTGAACCACCACATTCAGCTCCAGTACTGCTCGATGGATTCATAAATAGCAGATATACTCACCAAGTCTCTTGCCAAGGTGAAATTTGATCTATTAAGTGGGTAAATTTGTAAAAAAAATTTAATAAACGGGGTGAATATTAGCTTAATTATTATTATATTACATTCTTTGTTTATGATGGTAGTTATAAAGGCCATGTGGGTGATAGTTTTGGGTATTTATAGTCGGTAGTTAATAAAATGACACCTCTTGACATTGTATATATTTCATTTTATAGCATTAAATTTATATCAAGTTTTTTTCAAACTTTCATTTCTATTTTATAGGGAGTGATCACATTAATAATTTTTATGTTATTCAAAATGGAGACTGCCTCCCTCTCTTGGCATATAAATTATAGCACTAAAGTTTGCATCTCTTGATGCTAGTCAAGCAAGCTATCCCTCTTAGTGGCCACATAATTATTGTTACATGTAGCCTATGGGTTTCTTATTATGTTCAAATGGGCATATATCCTATTTATTATCACCTAACTCAATAATTATCCATTACCATCGATATTATTAATTTTACTAAATAATTATAGTATATCCCTCCACTTAGTCTGTGATATAGCCTTTATAGAGAAAATTAATTAAATATCATCATATATATTTTTAACTTAACCCTTTACAATATATATAATTTATTTTAGAGATTAAATAATGCTCTTATGACCTTTGTTTAGACTATTCATAGCTTCTAAACATGTACTTTATTATACCCCTAGTAGCATCTACAAAAATGAGTTGATCTTCCAAGTATTAATCTAGGTTATAGGTGTTTGTTTTTCTCATTTTTATTAGATATAATTTATTTATCTTTGTTATAATTTGACCTATTCTCCCTCTACAATCATAAATTTCATCTTAACCTTATTCAAGGTGTTTGTTTCAATATAAAAATTTAATTTTACCATTGGTTGATCAATAAACACCATGTCTTGTCTTCCTACATCTTATTATTGTAGTTATTGAATCCATGAGGGGACATTCAATAAAATGTGTTGCTCAATTTTTTATGTGTTTATTAGATTAGAAGAAGGAATAGTCCATGGAGGATGCATTGTTATATGGGAAGGTGTCCCTGATTTAGGGAAAGGAGGTATAGCCTTCTGCCATCTAATGACATTCTTATGTGTTGGGATATCAATGATATACTTGGTCTTCTTAGTTGCATTATGTACTAAAATTATAGAGGAATGTGTATAGGTAAGTTACCCAATGGGAATACTTAATTGTATAGATATCCTAAGAGGTGTGGTCTATGTAGTAAAAATAGAGGTAGATACCATATTTCAATAGAGAACATGAGTTGATGTCCCAAGGAACTAGGAACCATCTCCGCTAAAGAATGAGTATGTAACTAGAATTATAAGTAAATTTTGCATGTATAAGGTAAATAATCTATAAGTAACCCTAGTATTAATTGCTTTATTATGGGGTCCTTCATAGGTTGGATAAGGGAAGGGGAAGTGCAAATCATAAAAAAATAGATTTTAGTTGGAAAAATTGGCATTGTGGATACTTGAGGCTTATTTTCTAGGACTAATGAATACAAATAATGAGTAGTCCTTATTGAATAAATTATAGTATTGGAAATTGAAGAAGTTTCCAAATAATAGGGAACTTGTGTACTCATTCTGTAAGAGGAGGTAGTCAGGACCATTGTTGTTGTAGTTATCACCATGTTAGCTTAAGATGGAGAGTGACTTAATAGTTTTGGGAATATTTATGTATTATTAATATTATTTTAATAGTTTGTAGTAAAATAATTAGTAAAAAATATGAAATATTTAAGCTACTGATTTGTATAATTTGACTATGATTTCAATCTTTATAAATATATTAATAAGGGAGAGAAAAAAATGTAGCTAGAAATTAATTCAGACAACTAAGATAGAATATGGAATTCACTATGAAAGACTATGACACTATCAAATATTAGGATATGGCCTTAATTTTATTATTTGATAGGAGAACTAGAATAAAACACCCTAAGGTCCAATGATATATTCCTCTTCTTCTACTATTATCTAGGAGACCTAAGATCTCTAGGTTTTGTTTATTATGTCTATGTGAGTGTGCTTCTAAACATTAAACTATTAGATGTTCACAAAACTTCCTATAGAACTAATTTTATCTTCAAATCCTAGAAACCATTATGATTTAATAAACTATAATTAAGAGGGGGGTTTAGTGTGTCTAATATGCACTAAACGTGTATCCACACCCCTTGTGTGGGCATGCTAACTACATACCAATAACTCAAAGAGGGATCAAACAATATGTAGTTCTCCCACTTATGTGATCTATATAATAATGTTTATGGAGATGAAAAATTATAAAATTGGGTGTGTTTGATGTGCCTAGGGATTGGTGTAAGCATTTAAATAAGATTGTATTAATATTGGCTGGCTATATGCAAAAAATGGAGAAGATTGTCTTAGTAGTCTTGTTTGCTTTAGTATATTTTCTAACCCCTTGTAAGTGAACATTGAATGGTTATAAATAGGGATCTATTGATCATGGGTCAAATGTATTTGCATTAGTCCAACAAGAAAGTGGATAAAAACTAGAAATAAATGACTATTAATGATAAAAACTCACTTGGATAGGAGCACTAGAAAAATACACCTTAGGGTTCAACACTATAGTCCAAGTTGGGAAATATAGTCCTGAAGGAATGAAACCTAGGGGGATGGAATCATCTTTACAAATACTACCTATAGGAGGTGGTATCACTATCGAGAAGGCTATGGATGACTGAGAAATAGTGAAAAGATGCCTAGGAGGATCATGAGAGCAAGTAAGAGGGACCTATGGTTTGGGTATCAAAAGGCACACTCAAGTTAAAAAATTTCACATTTTATATAACTACATTTATTCCCCCCCCCCACCCCTTATTTTAGTGAGGCAACAAAGAAAAATACTAGGATAAAGGAAAAATAGAAAGCGTACCTAAATTTACCTATAAGAGTGAAGCTCATTAAGCTTTGTGATGTTGGTTATGCATAGAAAGAGCACGTTGTTAAGTATAAATCTACAATAGAAGCAAAGAGTAGATTAGTTCAAACTAGATATGCTTTATCTAAAATAAGAACATAAAATTTTGGTAAGAGACAAAAGAAGAGAAAGAAACGAATACCCCTCACTCGGTACGTGGACCAATATAAAAACTATTGTGATGCTGAGTGATGATGAGTATTGATGTTCATGTGTTGTACCAAGAGTAATATCATGAATGGAGATGAGTTCTCAATACCCTAGAAGTCACTCAAATTACAAAGGTTAGCCCCTTGGCACCATCATCACCTATTATGTGATAATCAATATTTGGACTATGTGTCTAATTCCTCTAAGTAGGTGGCTCAAGAATACAAATGTTAGCTACTCCTTTAGCTCCATCATTGCCCTATGAAGTGAAGCTATGAACTAATACTGATATAACTTTGTATCATATAAGATGTCTCTTGAAGCCCATGAATGCTATGTAATTTGACAATGTGGCATTAAATAGCTAAATGTATGCTGTAAATTAGGACACTCTTGGACACTCTAAAAGGTGGAGATTGGGCTTGTATGAAATCCACTCCAAAATTTGGGTACTAAGCTTCTATGAAATCCATTCCAAAAATTGGAGGTTATAATTGTATGAAAACCATTACAAAATGATACCAACCACTTGTAGATGGAATAAGGCATGCAACAATTAAGAATGCTTAGGTAATTTATTGAACTCAGAAAGAAAAGAAGACAAATATGTTGTGCACATTTCCCCAATCACTAGTGTTTGAAACATATATTTTGATCTAGAAGTCATACCAACTACTCTATCTAAAACTAGAAGAGAGAGGCATTATGTCATGCATGATGCCCCCTATATCTAGATTATTTGAGAAAAATTGTATAGAAACTATTGTATCTTGATGAGAGTGGTTTAACTCTTCATTTAATCAATCCTTTAGATTGATGTCTACAAAACTAGGGAAGGTGTCTAAAGCTATATGAATCAAGGGTTATAATGGTAGATCTATAGATTAGTCTTTTTTAGGTGGTTCATGATTCTATTCTAATGATTTTTAATGAAATAAATGATTTTAAACTATTTTTTTTTAGTTTTTAAAATAAAATATTAACCATTACACTAACTAATTCAATCCTTTGCTTGGAATAAAATGACACTTAATCTACTTCACAACTGCTTGGATATGTGTTGTCTCCCAAAAATATAGCTATCATTTTTGGGACAACATTTGAAATATTTTGGTCTTACAAACCAAAATTGTATCTTCCATTTTAGAAAATTTGTCTTAGATATTCATATTTCTCATTTTCAAAGCTTCTCAAAAAATCTACAGACTTTGCAAGTCAAGTTCAATGAATTTTACATGTTGATTTCTATGGACTTTGTATCTTCAAATTCTACAAGTAGGTTCATTTATATAGATTCAAAGATTTTTCCAGGTGGTTTCAGTCAAAGGGATCAGTTTTAAACACTTAGTCATTTTTTGGGATTGTTTTAATGCCTTGATTCAAATATAAATCTCCATCAGCAAACACCAGTAGCAAGTTCAATGTCTTTGGCAAGAGTTAAGCACTTTATCAAGGTTCAAAGTTCAATTGCTTCAATTGGTTCATCAGTTTCCAAACATTTGGCCAAATCAAGGTGGCTCGAACCATTGAACCATTTTAGTTCAAAGGTTCAACAAGTTGAAGGTTCAATGGTAGGTTTAACCAAAGGAACAATTCAATGGCTCAGTTCAACCAAGTTGTTCAATGCATTATTTCATTTAAATGGTTCATTCCCTTTGTTTCAGCATCTTTTGGTTTGATCATTTGGTTCGTCAGTCAGTTCAAAGCCTTGTTTGAACCATTGAACCAAAACTTGGTTCAACGTCTAGGTTCAATGGAAAGGTTCAACAGTAGGTTCATTAAATTGGTTCAACCATTTGCCTCATTGGATGGTTCATCGTCCAAGTTCAAAAGGGCTCAGTGCATTTCATTAAACTGTTGAACCAATTCAACAGATTGGTTCAATCTTTTGGTTCAATGTCAAAGTTCATCCAATAATTCATCGACTTTTTGGTTCAAAGGGACTTGGCGCACTTCATTGATCCTTTGAACTGGTTCAACTAATGGTTCATCGACCAAGTTTAATGGGGTGGTTCAATGCTGAAAGGAACTTTTTTGAAGGACAAGTGTCCTTGCATAGGACACTTAATCGACCAAAACACCCTTCAGAAGGGTTATTTTCAAAATAAATCTGAAGACTTGTTTAGATACTTGGCAGAACAAATTTTCACAGACTTCTTGTTTGCGGGAATTTTCCTTGAACTTTTTATCTGCGGGAATTTTTTGTGGGACAAATGTCTGTGAAATTACCCATAGGGAGCTTTCAAATCAAACACTCGGGAATAATCCCCAGGGAAATGTCTGTAGAGAAAAAAATCCTGGGGAAATATTTGTCCATGGGGATTGCTAAAACAAAGGGCTGCTGAAGGACCCTAAAGGACAGGTGCCCTTGCAGGGGACTCTCGGTGGCCAAAGTAAAGGGCTTTTCTGACTCAACAAGGATCATTTCTCAAGGCCCAAAAGGGTATGTCCAATTCAGAAAAGTGCTAAACAAAAATCCAAAATCCAAAAGAAGACCAAGAGGTGACGCCCACAAAGACGTCAAATTCAGCATAGTTGACTAACTATTGGAAGCATATTGATGGGCATGTAAATGTCGATTTTAAAGATAGTGAAATATAAGTTGATTCTTTGATTTACAGACACAAATGCATTTCCAAAATTCAAGACAAAAATTAGCTGAAAGTGAGAAAAGGCAAAACAATGGATAAATCCAAGGCCCGATTCAATTAATCTAGAAAGGAGAAATGATGAAGACAAGATTAGACCACCAGATGGACATTGAAAGTTTTAATCTTTCAATTGCATGACTTGTTTATCTTCATTGAAAATATCAAATGGATAAAATGCCCCAAAGTTCTAGCTTATCTTCCTAACATTTCCCAATGCATCATGACGTATTACTGTTCTCGAGTCCTTCTTGAAGTGGCTATATAAGGGACTTTATTTCATTGTAAAAGGATCCTCTTTTTGACAATCTAAATGAAACTCTACCAAAATTGAGAGGCATCATTGAGACTTTGTGCTCATTCTATTGATCATATTCTATTAATGAAAACAAGATACTTTTTTAGACTGTGTTATGATATCTTTTTTGTTTCATTAATTTAATAAGCAGGATTATTAAATTAGTCAAGAAGGTGTCCTGAAGAACCAACTATGCCTTTGTGCTCCCATAAACTGCCTTTAGTGTGTTTTCTTTTTATTGCTATGTAAAGGGCTTTGAGAAGACTTTGAGCTTTCATTGCCCTTCATATATCACTCTTGAGTATTTTAGGTGCAGACTTTGTGTTATGTCTTGATTTGCTGGTTACCATACTTTCAGTCATATTCTACTTTTATTTTTAGGAGTATTCTTGTGGCTAGTTGAACAGCTCTTCTAAAAGAAGAGGAGTGCTATCTATCATTCTCTTGAGTTTTTCCTTTATTTTATAAACATCATCTCTAAAGAAAGAGAGATGGATGTCTGGTCCTACCCTTGAGTATTGTTTTCTATTTATATGTATACATAACATATCCACAGGGAACCTCCCCTTGATGAGAGGAGAGAGAAGTCTCCTTTTGATGTGATAAACTTACACATTTTGATGACTAATCTTCTTGTTTTGGCTAATAAGACCTATTTTGTTTACCAGTATGCTAATAGACAAAATATTAAACCAATAATTTGTGGTGACTCCGCTGGGGGTATACCCATTATCCATTTATAGTCTATCCATTCCATTCACCTCCACACCATAGGAAAAGAAAGCACAGTTTAAAGCCTCAAGCTTTAACTGAAGCAAACTCAATTCTTTTCCACTTTTGTTTTACAATCTGGTAGATTCAAGGTATACACGAAGCCAAAGGGCTAAAGGTATCATTGATCTTATGTTCGAGTTGGTACAACAAAGTGATTTTGATTTGTTTCCTTCACCATCTCATCTCCAACAAACCAAGAGCTTCCCTCCTACTAAAGTCAGATCGCCATTACCAGACGAAGTATCTACTTCTGTTATTGATAAAGTTGTGCCTATAATTAACCCATTGAGATTTTTTATCCCTCCTTTTCAATATCCTATAATGGTAGTTCAAGGCCCCTAGGGTAATGATTTTGGTCCTCTCTATTTTACTCCTCCTCTACATGAGCTTTCACGTAGTTCTAGGAACAATTTTCCTAAATTATACGGTGATGGGAAAGTTCATCCTGATGAACACATTACAGCATTAAGTATAGCTTGTAGAGTAATCGGAGTAGAGTTTGAAGATGTAGTAGTCAAACTTTTTATTGAAACACTATAAGATCTTGCTGCAGATTGGTTTTACCATTTACAGGCTCGATTTGTGACTAATTGGAATACCTTGAAAGCTAAGTTTGAAGCCAGATTCAAACTTGCAAAAGAGGCACACACACTTTGGCTCAACTTACACAAATAAAAAAAGAGCCACATGAGCCTATGAGAGACATCATATCTAAATTTGACAAGTTGAGAAATAGAATTCCTATGATTGCCAGACCTACAGCTAAGAATCTCAAATGTTTTTTCATTAATTCTCAGCTACCCAAAGTTAGTTTCCTCTTGAGATGTGCTGGCCAAATAGATCTCACTGCAGCTCAAATTTTGGCCACTGAAGTAGAAGATGATCTCATCTTAACAAGGAAAATAAGAAGAGATCCCAAAAGAAACAGAGCTTCATCATCTTCTGAATTTACATCTATAAGCACCACAGATCCAATGGTGCAAAAATTAGCAAATGAGCTCCTTGCCCTCAAAAAGCAAATGGCTCAAGGAATGTCTTCTGCTCCTACATACAAAAGGACATTCTGAAATCAGTCATTTCAGGGCAATGTTGTAAGAAACCAAGGACAACAAAATGGCCTTCCTCCTCCACAAGGGAAACTTGCCCTAGAAGCTCCTCCAACTAATTCAACAATGGGATACCTTGAAATAGAATAAGAATTCTCTTATCAGCCTGAATTAAATGAAGAAAATGATGCTAATATCATTGAAGACAGTCAAGAAGAATCAGCTGGCGACTCCCATATTGGTTTCTTAAATTATCAGGATGAACGCAGAAGCAAAAGAGAACCTTCAGATGGATCATATGTAGTGTTTACTAGGTCTAAGAACCAATCAATCCAACAGGTTGATAAAGAAAAGATAGAAGAACAACCACAACCAACAGTCACAAATGTCAAGTGTGGGACATCTCTACCATTTCAATCAAAAGATATAGTCATTACTCAAAAGGTAAATACATCTATTGCACCTTCCCCTTCTACTTCTAATTCACAAACCAACCCACCTCTCATCCCTCCTAAAACTCAGAAAGCTAAAGTACCTTTATCTATACCTAGCTCAATTCAGCCATTTGATATAATTGATCATGTCAGAAAGACAAAAATATAGATGTCTAAATTTGAATACTTGCAATCCAATCTAGATCAATTAAACAAGCTGGTCCAATATTTTAAAAATCAGACCATCCCTGCAGGACAAAAGGCTATAAAATTAACTTTTGATTCTTCAATGAATACACCTATTCCAAATAATCTGATCATTACTCCTCCAGCTACTCCTAGAAAAATAGAACCCTTCTATGTTTCCTTATTAATCAATGGCCACAAGCTAAGTAACTATATAATAAACTCAGGTGCATCTGACAATGTCATGCCTGCCAAAGTCACTGAGTCTCTTAGTCTCACATTAACCAAGACGTTTGGGAGATGCTTCTCCATGGAAAACAAGCAAGTGCTATTGTTGGGGAAAATCAAAGTTGCTCAATTTGCATTCGCAACATTTTTGGACAAGAGGATTAAAATGACTGTATTAGTGGTTGACATCTCAGCATCTTATGGCATTTTGCTTAGATAGAATTTCTATAAGGACATGGGAGGAGAACTGAACATGGATCTATCTGAGGCAAGGATCCCTGTCTAAGGTGTGATGAAAAGATTACTTCCTAAAAAGGAAGCAAAGTATGTAGTTACCAAGATGTCAGCTCCTAAAGTTCAAATCCTCTTTGAATCTGCAGGTATGGGTAATTACTTTTTATATACAGATCATGAAGAAAGACCCTCCATCTCTGATGAGGGAAAGTCTAAAGTAAAACCAATATCTAATGAGATTTGGACTCTAGAATTTGATGGTAGTTGTTTCTCTAATGGTTTGGGAGTTGATATTGTCTTAATATCTCCTCAAGGAGATATGTTCCCTTCATCCTATAAGTTACAATTCAGCAACACAAATAATATAGCTAAATATGAATCATTGTTGTTGGGCATGAAAGCTGCTCAAGAAAGAGGTGTCAAGTTTCTTCATGTTAAAGGAGACGCCGAATTAGTGGTATATCAAGTGAGAAAATTGTATCAGACCAAGAATGAGAGGCTGTGCCATTACCTTAATCTTGTTTTGGACCAAATTGAAAGTTTTCATGCTTTTAACATTTCCTCCATTCTAAGAGAATCCAATGATAGAGCTGATGCACTTGCTATTTTAGGAACTCTTTTAGTTCCTCATTCTGATTTTAAAGAAGCCAAATATACCATTGAGCTAGTCTATAGGCCAAGTGTTCCTGACAATGTTGATCATTGAAAAAATTTCAATGATGATAATCAGATCATTGCCTTCTTGGAACAAAAAGACAATTTTGAACAGCTATATTTTGAAGGTAGCGAATCTTAGAAGTTTTAATTTGTTTTTGAATCCAGTTCAAATATAAATGAAGAGTTTCTACAGCTGAAAGGAAACAATATTCCTAAAGGCATGGTTTCTCTTGAGAAGTTATTCGATAAGCATGATAGATTCGTCAAGCAACAATAGATAGATTTAAATTTTTCTCAAGGATTTGACCAAGTGAATCTGACCAACAAAGAAAATCCCAAGATGGTCAACATTGGTAAGTGTTTCACCCCTGAAGAAAGATTCAGATTCACTTCTTTGCTCTGTGAATACATTGATGTCTTGGCATATTCATATGAAGATTTGAAGTCTCTTAGACCTGATGAAATCCACCATCATATTCCTCTCAAGGCTGATTCAATGCCTTACAAGCAAAAATGGAGACAATAAAATCCAAAAATTCTAGGTACAATTATGTCTGAGATTCAAAAAATGTTAAATGCTAGAATTTATTTTCCAATCCATCACTCTACATGGACTGCAAATATAGTTCTTGTAAGGAAGAAATATGGCAAAATCTACATTTATTTAGATTTTTAGAATCTGAATCAGTCATCTCTGAAAGATAATTACCCTATGCCAATCATCGACCAAGTGCTTCAAACAGTAACAGGATCAAAAATGTTATCAATGCTAGATGGCTTCTCAGGGTATAACCAAGTTGAAGTTGATGAAGCTGACCAACACAAGACTGTATTCACCACACCTTGGGGTACATTTGCATACAAAAGAATGGCTTTTAGATTAATAAATGTTGGTGTTACCTTTTAGAGAGCTAAGGACATGGCTGTCAAAGATGAGATTGGAAAATTCATAGTAGTATATCTTGATGATTTAACTATCTTTTCAAAGAGTCGATCTGATCATGTACGCCACTTACAACAAGTGTTGGAGCATTGTCAGTAGAATGGTATTGCTTTGAATCCTAAAAAGTCTATTTTTGGAGTGATAAAAGGGAAACTCCTTGGACACATTGTGTCCAAAGAAGGCATAAAGATTGACTCAGACAGAGTCAAGTCTATCCAAGAGCTGAATTTCCCTGGAAGTAAGAATGTTGTTCACTCTTTCTTTGGAAAAGTGATTTTCTGATAGAGATTCATCCTTGAATTTGTTGAGAAGACAAGAGACATTGTAAACATGATGAAAGGAAAGACTACCTTCAGCTAGACCAAATAAGGCAAAGCAACATTTCAAGATATCAAGGTCCCTATTGCTCATGCCCCTACCTTGGTCTACCCAGATTACAACAGATATTTCATTATATATAGTTATGCGTCTGAGCATACTCTTTCAATGATTTTTCTCTAACAAGACAAAGAAGGTATGGAGTCCCCTATCTCTTTCATGAGTTGCTCTCTAAAAACTCATGAAATGAAGTATTCGAATATAGAGAAGCACACCTATGTGCTGGTAAAAGTAGTCAAACACTTTCACTTCTATATTCTGAATTCACATACTACTACTACCTTAGTTCTTGACAGTACAATCAAGTTTATATTAACTCAGCATGAGTTTGGCACAAAGAGAGGTATTTGGATTGCAAAGATCGATGAATTTGATCTGGATATCAAGCTGACAAAGCTAGTCAGAGGTAAAGGCCTTTGTTAATTAATGGCTGACAATAAGCCAGAATCTACATAGTGTGAAGAAGCTAAAGTAGACAATACGCCAACAGTCCTTTTTGTTTCTACTACTAATGAATGGTATTCAGATATTGCCTATTTTTGACTTATGCAAAATGTCCTGCTCATTTGTCTTACAAAGAGAGAACTATTAGATTGAACGCTGCCAATTTTGTCCTTTGGGACAATGGCCTGTACAAAAGAAACATAGATGGAGTTTTCCTTCACTATATAGATAAAGAACAACAAACTCAGCTCTTGAAATCTTTCCACAATCTAGCATGTGGATGACATTTTTATGCCCCTATGACTACTCACAAAATTTTGTGAGCCAGGTATTATTGGTTGACTCTTTTCCAAGATGCACATAAGTGGGTAAGGAAATGTGAACTTTGTCAGCAATTTTTTTGAAAACCCAAGTTGGCTGCTCTGCCTCTCAAGCCAATAATCATAGAGGAACCTTTCTAGTAGTGGGGACTCAATTTTATTGGGACAATAAATCTATCTTCAAGTGTTGGACATGATTATGTCCTTATAGCGACTGATTATTTCACTAAGTGGGTAGAAGCAATCTCGACAAAGCATGCTACTTCAAAAGTTGTATGCAACTTCCTGAAAGAGAATATAATTTCTAGATTTGGAGTCCCACTCAAGATTGTTACTGATAATGCAACTTGTTTCACCTCTCAATAAATTATGCAATATTGTCTTTATTATGGAATTACGCTGTCTCATTCTTCTAATAATTTTCTAGAAGGGAATGGACAAGCTGAGTCCAGTAATAAAAATTTGGTAACTATTATCAAGAATCTTGCAGATGATAATCAAAGGACATGGCATAAAGCATTGGTTGATGCTCTGTGGGCTGACAAGATCATGCCAAAAAGGGCAATTGGTATGTCTCCTTTTCAACTTCTCTATGGGATTAACGCTGAGATACCAATCACCTTAGAGTTACCAGTGTTAAAATTGGTGAAAGCCATTGAAGATCAGACATATGAGAGCTCTCTTGACAAAAGAATCATATGCCTAACTCAGCTAGAAGAACAAAGAACCATGGCGGTGGACAGAATTGCTTTTCATCAAAGTTTGATAAAGAATTTATTTGATTAGAAGGCTAGAAATCATGATTTCTAGATTGGAGATAAAGTCTTGTTGTGGGACAAAAGAAGAGAACCAAAGGGGATGCATGGAAATTTTGACTCCCTTTGGAGAGGCCCATTCATAATTCATCAACACATGGGTGAAAATAGTTTTCTTTTGAAATACAAAGATGGCACACTCTTTTCTTTGCCCCATAATGGGTAGCATTTGAAACACTTCAATTCTTAAAGTATCAGATCTTTGCCTCCGTATATATGTATATTTGTACAATTTTATTTCTATTTTGTTTTATTTGTTTCCATTTTTTATGCCTTTCATTACTGGGTAGCATGACTCCGAAGCCCAGTGGCATACATGAAGACACTAGAGATTCTGGATTCTACTCCTTTTAATTCATTTTGCAATTGATAGAAGTTCCCCAATTTGAGCTAGCTGTTGTCTCCCATAAATATAGCTATCATATTTGGGACAACATTTGAAATATTTTGTTCTTACAGACCAAAATTTTATCTTCCATTTTCAAAAATTTGTCTTAGATATTCAGATTTCTCATTTTCAAAGCTTCTCAGAAAATCTACAGACTTTGCAAGTCAAGTTCAATGGATTTTACATGTTGATTTATATCGAATTTGTATCTTCAAATTCTATAGACAGGTTCATCTATACAGATTCAAAGATTTTTGGAAGCGGTTTCAGTCAAAGGGATCAGTTTTATACACTTAATCATTTTCTAAGATTGTTTTAATGCCTTGGTTCAAATAGAAATCTCCATCAGCAAACACCAATAGCAAGTTCAACATCTTTGGCAAGATTTAAGCACTTCATCAAGGTTCAAATTTCAATCACTTTAATTGGTTCATCGGTTTCCAAACATTTAGCCAAATCAAGGTGGCTTGAACCGTTGAACCATTGAACCATTTTGGTTCAAAGGTTCAATAGGTTCAAGGTTCAATGACAGGTTCAACCAAAGGAACAGTTCAATGGCTCAGTTCAACCAAGCAGATCAATGCTTTATTTCATTTAGATGGTTCACTCCCTTTGTTTCGCCATCTTTTGGTTCGATCATTTAGTTTGTCAGTCAGTTCAAAGCCTTGTTTGAACCATTAAACCAAAACTTGGTTCAACATCTAGGTTCAATAACATGTTCATTGACTTGGTTCAACCATTTGGCTCATTGGATGGTTCATCATCCAAGTTCAAAAGGGCTTGGCACACTTCATTAAACCATTAAACCAATTCAATAGATTTGTCCAACATCAAAGTTCATCCAACAGTTCATCGGCTTTTTGGTTCAAAGGGACTTGGCACGCTTCATTGAACCTTTAAATCAGTTCAACTAATGGTTCATCAGCCAAGTTCAAAGGGATGGTTCAATGCTGAAAGGAACTTTTTCGAATGACAAGTGTCCTTGCAGAGGACACTTAATCAACCAAAACACCATTCGGAAGGGTTATTTTCAAAAGAAATCTGAAGACTTGTTCAAATACTTGGTAGAACAAATTTTTGCTGACTTTTTGTCTGTGGGAACTTTCCCCAGACTTTTTGTCCATGGGAATTTTCCATGGGACAAATGTCCATGGAATTACCCATAGGGAGATTTCAAATCAAAAACTTGGGAATAATCCCTAGGGAAACATCTGTGGGGAACAAAATCTCAAGGAAATATTTGTCCATAGGGATTGCTAAAATAAAGGGCTATTGACGGACCCCAAAGGATAGGTGCCCTTGTGGGGGACTCTCGGCAGCCAAAGTAAAGGGCTTTTCTGACTCAACAAGGATCATTTATTAAGGCCTGAAAGGGTATTTCTAATTTAGAAAAGTGCTAAACAAAAAGCCAAAAGCTAAAAGAAGACCAAGAGGTGACACCCACAAAGACATCAAATTCAGCATAGCTGACTAATCGTTGGAAGCATATTGATGGGCATGTAAACATCAATTTTAAAGAGAGTGAAATAGCCGTTGATTCTTCGATTTATAGACATGAATGCATTTCCAGAATTCAAGACAAAAATTATCTGAAAGTGAGGAAAGGTAGAATAATGGATGAATCTAGGGCCTAATTCAATTAATCTAGAAAGGAGAAATGATGAAGACAAGATCAGACCGCTAGATGGACATTGAAAGTTGTAATGTTTCAAGTTCATGACTTGTTTATCTACATTGAGAAGATCAAATGGGTAAAATGCCCCAAAGTTCCAGCTTGTCTTCCTAACATTTCCCAACCCATCATGATGTATTACTATTCCCGAGTCCTTTTTGAAGTGGCTATATAAGGGATGTTTTTTCATTGTAAAAGTATCCTCTTTTTGACAATTTGAATGAAACTCTACGGAAATTGAGAGGCATCATTGAGACTTTGTGCTCAGTTTTTTGATCATATTTTGTTAATGAAAACAAGAGACTTTTTTAGACTTTGTGCTGTGATATCTTTTATGTTTCATTAATTTAATAAGCAAGATTAGTAAATTAGTCAGGAAGGTGTCTTGAAGAATCAACTATGGAGAGACTTTGTGCTCCCATAAGCTACCTTCAGTGTGTTTTATTTATATTGTTGTGGAAAGGACTTTGAGCTTTCATTACCCTTTGTGTATTACTCTTGAGTATTTTAGATGCAGACTTTGTGTTGTGTCTTGATTTGTTGGTTACCATACTTTTAGTCATATTCTGCTTTTATTTCTAGGAGTATTCTTGTGGCTAGTTGAATAGTTCTTCTTAAAGAAGAGGAGTGTTTTCTGTCATTCTCTTGAGTTTTTCCTTTGTTTTGTATACATCATCTCTAAAGAAAGAGAGATGGATGTCTGGTCCTACCCTTGAGTATTATTTTCTCTTTATACGTATACATAGCATATCCACAAGGAACCTCCCCTTGATGAGAGGAGAGAGAAGTCTCATTTTGATGTGATAAGCTTACACAATAGGATGACTAATCTTCTTGCTTTGGCTGATAAGACCTATTTTGTTTACCAGTATGCTGATAGACAAAATATTTAACCAACAATATGTAAATCCAAATCTAATTCACACTTAGATGAAATGTAAATTCTCATCTGGATAGATAATTCTAAGATAACTCACTCCTTTGTAGTAAATCAAAAGAAACACTAATACTAAGTCACACTTGCTTTGGAAAACGAAATATCTATTAGAATATGAATCTTTAATTTACTTCTTACGAATTACTAATGCATCCAAGTATTTAATATATTTTGATTATATAGTAATGAATAATTAATTCAAAATAAATATAAAATCTATAAAAAATTTCATAGTTCCAAGGAGAGTGGGCCCTTGCTCTTCTTAGAGTCATGAATGAAGTTTACTCAATACTAAAAGCTGAAATAATATTGTATTAAATTATGAAAGTTGGACCATTCATAATATGTTTGAAACTCCAAGTGTGTATGTATTTATTCTTATCATATTAAGATAAAAGACCTACATATTTATGATAATACATTGGATAAAATATAATATGTAAAAAAATTCAACTACTAGTCAATCTATTTATCCCAAAGATAGAAGATTCAGATTGAGTATAATCCTATAAAATCCAACCATCATCATGGAACAATTATACTATCCTTGTAATAGCTTTATGGCCCAAATATGTAGAAATTATATATAAATTAAATCTTTTAAAATAGGAAGAAAATATTTCTTTGGTGTAGTTCCATTTGGAGGAATTCTTCTTTTCTTGGACTATCTACAAACTTTATTGCTTCTTAGACTTCGGACCTAAAGATTGCATAAATAAAAGACTTAAAGCATCCATGGAAATGGAAGAATGGAGTCAAAATTGGAGCTTCTCCAAAATGTTTCTTCTTCCATCTTTCCCATGTATTCTTAATAAATAAAACTTTAAAACATGCTACTTGTTAGGTATAAATGACAAAATAGTAACTCAACCTTTGATTTGACATAAATGAGATAAAGTATCTATTTTCCATGCTGCAGTAAGCTAAAAGTCTATGATTTTCATAAGATTATATAATTAGAGATATGAAATGAAGGTAATACGATGTCATTAATGAGCCATATTTTGGGCCTGCCATCTCCCCTAAGCTTGATCTTTTGCATGTCCCATTGCTAAAATTCATCTAGATTCATTAGTTTTGGGTCTTTTCTCCACACCCTTAATTAGATCATAGTCATCAAATTCATCTATGATATGATGATTTGCACTAATTTTAAATCCTTTATACCTTTAAACTATTTGCTTCCAGATGTTAAATTATTCATTAGATTGAGCTTCCCAATTCTGCCATCCTATAATTGGTATAACTAACAAAGGGGGTCTGTAGCTCATTCCAATCCACATATAATCTCCATTATAATTAAATACTTCCACAATCTCATCAAGGATTGTGTCAGTGCTTCTCCTACTCCATCTTAAATTGTTAGGAGATATAACCTCACATCTCTTGAGAGAGATTGGTAATAGATCCCATATGCTAACACTAGTTGCAATAACTAAATCAAAGTTATACCTAGTGAAAAGGTCAAATCAGATAGTGTAGTTATACAGAGCCTCCAAAAAATGATTTTTGACATCAACCTTCTGGTAGGGAATCTTGAGGTTTTGTTTTACCAATTTGGGAATGTAAAAGTGTGGTCTCATGCATAACCCTGTAGCTTTAGCATGCTCTATATATTATTTAAATCTACTTTTCCAATCCAAAAAAAATTTGAACGTGGAATGGAGTGTTCTTAGTTAATCTTCTCCTATATGTATATTGATCAATAATTTATTATGATCATGATCTCTTATTATCAAGTCATGCAAAAAATATTTACAAACGAGATCTTGATTATCAAGCTCAGAACTGTAAAATATTTCTAAAAATGCAGATGGATCCAAAATCTTGTAGGGAAGATGGAAAGATATTCTAATAATTTTCTATCTATAGAATTGTTCAAATAGAAACAGACTATATGGAGGAGTAGGAATTCTACAGGCAAAAAGAGCCTCTCTTAATTTACAAGCATTCTACAAATCTTCTTCCAAAGTATAAGTTTTAGTTTCTAATATGTATTTTTCACTTTATAATATATTATTTGTAGTGAATAAAAATTTATTATTTTGTTTGAATGTTTGGTATTCCTCTTGAGCCTGATGCAACATTTCTAATGGAGTAATGTATGGATGGCTAGTTTGACATTCTTGATTAACAAATGCTTGAAGAGAAGAGGTAGTTTGACTATCTTTTTCATGAGTAGTGGTAGGAAGTGTCTAAAAATAATTCAATAATATTTGTTTTAATATTCTATTTTTTTCTCAAGACTCTCTATATAAATCCATGAATTGACTTCTTCCTCCTCTTTTTTTTTAGTTCACTGATTTTCAAAGCATAATTCAAAGATGTTGTTTCTAACTTTTGTACTAACATAGAATTAATCTTATCCTTATTGTGTAATTGGCTGACTAGAATTATAATATCTGATGCTTGTTATTTTATCAACTCTTGAGATTTAGAAAGTTTCAGTGTTAGCTACATGATAGGGTCCATTAGACGGGATGGTTCTTCTTCTTCAAATGTACACAGAACTTTTACTTTTCCCAATGGAACATCAATTTGAGCATTTTGTTCTTCTATTATGTTAGCTTTCTTAGGTTTTACATCCCTTATTTTGTCTAGAGATTTTTCTAGATTCCTCCAATGGTTATAAGGCAATGTTTTCCACATGTTCTTTTACAGGAGCTATTTTAGGGGTGTCTCATTTTTTAGTATTTTATTGCTCTGAAGGTTGAGATAGTTGTTTAAGACTATAAATTGTATTCACTACTTCTTATTCATCTTCATCCAAATGAATCATCTCCTTTTCTTAGTTCTATGGAATACACTTGATAGTTATTCTACTATAACAATGAAACCTTTAGCCTTCGTAAGTCCTATTAAGGTAGCAACTTATCTTTTTTATTTTATTCTTTCAGAGTAGAGGACTAGTTGCTCAATATGTTCTTGAGGTTCTTGTGGAGGCTCTAAAACATTGTGGGTTTGAATATCTTGAGATCTTGTAACCCTTCTTGAAGAGAGAGGAGTTTCCTTTACAACTAAAAGTTGTTTTTGCTTTTTCCTTGGTGGGTGTAATAGTTGTAAGATATTACCTTTATGACTGGATTGAACCTGATGTTCTACCTTCTTCCAGTAAAGGTAGAGCTAGAATTTATCTAATGACCATGTTTTTAAAGGCTTCCCAAACTTCTTTCCCTTGTTACAGTAAATGATGTTGAATAATAGGGTGAATGAGGCCATGATGCTTGAGCGAAGCATTAGGGGTTGTGGTCATCACTTGGAGAGCACCATATAAGAAATATGGAAGGTTAATTTTACACTGAGGGTTTTCCCTTCCATGTTTGAGATTTATCAATATTTTCATGGATTCTCCTCCAAAAATACTATATTTCCCCTCACAGATGATATACTTGATTATTCATAATGCCACGGACTACCATGGCTCTAGAAGTGAATCTCTATGGCTCCCTCTAACTTTCCCTTTTGAATTAATCGAGCATGCAACTCTAGTCTATTCATTGCCATTGAATTGAGTAATCAAGTCATTAAATGGAATTCTTCTTGTTAATTTCATTCATTCACCTGGGATTTCTACGATTTCATTGATAACCTAACTTGACAATAGAATAACTACTCATTCAATAATAGAAAAAGTAGGAGTAATGTTTTTCATGAATTCTCATATCAGTGTCTTATGAAAAACCTAGAAATTTTTGATGAATGGTAGCCAACCATTCACCTCAAACACTACCATAGAATCCCTATCACTAAGGAATTTTATTACCTTATTTGGTTTCGACCTTGTCTTTTGTTCCACTGTTGCTTGAATTTGTGAGCTCAAATCAAATTGATATCAATTCTAGTGGAATTGCTTAATTTAAACTAGGTTTGCACTTATTGTTCTTGAGATTTCAAGGAAATAGCTACTAATAGAATTCATAGAAATTGGAAAGCATGTGTTATTACCATCATTATTTCACATGTATTTTAGTCCCCTCTAATTTGTATGAAATAGGCCATCCAACTGCCATGATGACTTGGATGATGACATGGCATGGTGGTAATTTATTGCTCACGTGGGAGGGATGGTTATAACTTTAACCACCATATGATTTTACTTATTACATTAAATATTTGATAATTTGAAGCATTTATGGGATGTTTCCATAATGTCCCATCATAATGATTAATGATGTAATTGATTGCATTGGATATATGTATCCATTACGACATGTGTTCCCTCATCTCTTTCGTTTGCATGGTACAATTATTCCTCTGTTTAGAGGATAGATGATTATTTAGTTGTACTTTTTCATCTCCATAGGATTAGCCTTATTTAAATCAAAAACCTCTAGTTCACTAAAACATGATTAAATAAAACTTATCACTCACTTATTCTTACTTCAGATCTTGTTCTTCTCTTGCCATTTGTCCTATACAAGTAAATTTGCATGAATTACTTAGCATATTTCAAAGGAACAGTATAAATTTATATTGCATGGGGAAATCAATCAGGATTGCATGATCAAAATCCTTTTTTTATTGTTTATTTTTTATTTAAATTTTTTTAATTTTTAATTTTTAATTTTTAATTTTTTACTTTTTACTTTTTATTTTTTTATCTTTTATTTTTATTTTTTATTTTTTATTCTTTATTTTTTATTTTTTATTTTTTATTTTTTATTTTTTATTTTTTATTTTTTATTTTTTATTTTTTATTTTTTATTTTTTATTTTTTATTTTTTATTTTTTATTTTTTATTTTTTTATTTTTTATTTTTTATTTTTTATTTTTTATTTTTTATTTTTTATTTTTTATTTTTTATTTTTTATTTTATTTTTATTTTTTTTATTTTTATTTTTTTATTTTTTTTAATTTTTTAATTTTTATTTTTTATTTAGTTTTCTGCGTCTTGGCTAACCATTGTTAGTTGTCTAGCCAATGCCCTTTATGTAATGGATGACCAACCAACAAGCTAGTTTTCTAGTCATGTATTATCAATAGCGTCCTTGAAAAGATTTTCACTATATATTTTTATTTTTAATTTACTATTATTTTTATTTCCAAAAGAAAGCAATCACTAAGGAATACGTTCTTGTAGAAGAGTTACATCTCATTGCATTTTCTGAATAAATTCCTCTTTATTGAGGGGATTCTAGTAAAGTTTTAGTCTATTTCTATTGACTAGTAGAGTCCTACTATCATGAATGGGCATTATCTTGACAAAACCATTTTCAAAGACCTCGTATATTTGATGTTGTCCCAACCACCTTGTCTATAGTTTCCCTTTGAATTGTTAAAATTTTGAGTCAAACAATAATGCCTATTCTCCTTATTGAAACTTTCATTGTTTGATGTGTGAGTCATGCAAAATTTTCCTCTGATTTTGCACTAATTTAGTCCTCTATAATGATTTAAATCTCATTTCTGTAAGTTGATTGAGCTTTATGAGTCTATCCTTCTATGCTTCTTCTAATTCAATTCCCACTTCTAATGTTATTTTCAATGTTTGTAATTCAAATTAAATAAAGAATATAGTTTTCTTATCATAAACCAGCTCATAAGGTGAGAAGTTGGTAGTTGTTTTCCAAGTAGTATTATAAGCCCAAACTACTTCTTGTACTTTTTCTACCCAATATTTTTGGCTGATACTAACAATCTTTGTTAAAATAATTTCTAATTCTCTATTTGAAAATTCAACTTGTCCATTGGCTTGTGCGTGGCATGGAGATGACCTCCTATACTGAGCTTGATATGTCTTCATGAAGTATTATATCATATTTGACATGAATTAGGGTCCTTGATCTGAGATAATCTCCCTTGGAGCACTGAATCTTTGCATAATCTTGAAGTACAAGAAATCTATCACAACTTCTCTTTAAGCACGAGTTAAAACTTTTACTTTTACCCATTTGGTGACATAGTTTGTGCAAATGAGTATATATTCCTTTCCTCTAGAAGGGGGTCCATAGGTCCTACAAAGTCAATTCCCCAATTTTCAAATGGTTTCAAAACTAGTTGAGGATGGAGTGGCATCTCAGTTGAAAGATTGTGTTTCCCCATTCTTTGACATTCATCACATTGTCTAACATACTTCTTGACTTGTCTATGAAGACGAGGCTAGTAGTATCCTACTCCATTTATTTTGTGTATAGTCCTTTTGGTTGTGTAATGTCCTCCTCCTAGTTCATCATGATAAACCCTGATGATGTCATATGATTCATTGTTTGTCACACACCTATGACATAAATGATCAGGCCCAAGTTTAAACAACATTCCATTAATCCATTTAAAGGAAATTTCTCTTATTAAAAATTTTTATTCATTTTAAAAAAATGTCAAGGATACTTCCCTGTAACAAGGTAGTTTGCTATATTAGTGAACCATGGATATTTTTCTAAAGTGGAAAATAGTTGTTCATCTAAAAAATCATCTTCCACTAGTTTTTCTTTATCTGAAGTGTTGATTTTAGATAGTAAATCAGTGACCACATTAAATTTTCTAGGTTTATCTATGATAGTGATATCAAATTCCTGTAAAAGCAACAACCATTTAATAATCCTTACTTCCACTATCAGTTTGTTGGTAATGTACCTAATGGATAAGTGGTCTATATAGATAAACACTTTGTAGCCTATTATATAATGTTTGAATTTGTTTATTGCATAGACTACATCAAGGAGTTGTTTTTTAGTTTTCGTGTAATTTATTTCCATAGGAGACATATTTTTTATGATGTAGTAGATATCATTCATATGATCATATTCATCTTTCTATTCCATGACTACACCCATTACTATGTTGGAGGCATTTGCATATATGTGAAATGGCTATGTCTAATATAGTCATTTCAATAATAGAATAGTACTAAGCTTGGATTTGATTATCTCAAAAGATTGTTGGAAATCATCACTCCATATAAACTCACTATCTTTTGTAAGGAAGGCAAACATTGGAGTAACTATTTTTTTGAAGTTATCTATGAAGCATCCATAATAGCCAATAGGGCCCAAGAAACTCTTGACTTCTATTTTTGTGTGTGGAATGGGGAGGTTGGATATTATCTCAATTTTCTTTTGGTTTACCTAAATACCTTTTGAAAAAACATGGTGTCCTTGCACTATTCCTTGATCCATCATTAACAAGCAATTTTTAGAGATTAGTGATAATTAATGCTCCTCATAATTGTCAAAAAACATTCTAAATTGATAATAGCTTCCTCATAGGTTTCTCCACGGATAGTGAAATCATCCATGTAGACTTGTACACAGTCATTTATGAGGTCAAAAAATATTGCTAAAAATTTTATTTGAAAGGTTTTATGAGTATTACAAAGTCCAAATGGGAGCACTTGGTAGGAAAAGGTTCCCTAGGGGTAGGTGAATGTGGTTTTGTCTTGATCTTCAACTACATCTATGATTTTATTATATCCACTAAATCCATCTAGAAAATGAAATATTTCTTCCCTACCAAATTGTAAAGAACTTGATCAATGAAGGGAAAAGGAAAATAATCTCTTAAACTAACCTTGTTCATTTCTCTATAGTCCACACACACATGCCACTTCCCATTCTTGTTTGGTACAATCACCAATGGTGAAACCCATTGGCTATCTAAGATGGGATAGATAAATCTCATGTCCATAAACATTTGAATTTCTATTTTCACTGTCTTTCAATGGTTTATTTATTTTCTTTATGGATGTCTTACTGATTTCACTAACTGTGTGTGAATTTAATGTGTGTAAAAACTTTGGTAAATCCCTTTCATGTCAGTACAATCCCAAGCAAAGGACTCATTGTATCCTTTTAGGGCTTCAATGAGTTGAACCTCCTCATCATTTGTCAACCAACTATTGATTTTCAAAAAAAATTTAGGTAATATCATGAGAGGTTTAGTTCCTATATGATTAGATTGCACTTATATTCACTCATTAAGGAATTTAAATGGAATGTATAAGGAAGTAGCATATAGAATGTGGTGATGTTATAAATAAGTCCTTCTCCATGAGGAATAACTCATGCCAATGGGCAATGAAATGCACTCAAGATTTATGTTTGTTGTGTTCTTGTGTAATCCATACACATTTTTGGATCATCCAATTTTCATACGATGAAGAATCATCAAAAGGATTGAGAGAATATGTCACTAATAAGTGTACATGATCCATAGATTCAAGACTAGCACAACATATAGATTTTAGATTTATCTCTTCACTCAATTCTTATAAATGTTTTTTGAATGAAATCATTGCCAAGGTCGAAAGGTCATTTGTGTTTTTATCTAACTTGTCTACCCAAAGGTTTTCTATGTGGTTTACTAATGGTTTTTTAGCAGGATACAAGGAAATGCATTTAGATTTTAGACCATTACAAATGGTCATATCTCCTAACTTGCAATCAATCAGTGGTGCTACAGTAGCTAACCAATGTCTTCCTAGGATTAAAGGGTATCCCAAATTCTTTATTTTGGGTTATAGCACCATAAAATCAAATAGATATTCCCAAGAATCAATAAGTACTAAAACATTTTCTATAGTTCCTTCTAGTTTGGTTATAAACTAATCTTCCATTTGGAGAAAGGTAGATTGAGGCTACATTTATAAGAGGTACGACATTTGGAGAGTATTAGTTGTAATTACATTGATTGCTGCACCTAAATCTACTAGAAAATTAGGAATATTCTTTTCTCCTATTGTGACTATTATGACTGGATTGTCTGGATCTACATACTTGGGTATTAACAACTTTCTTGCTAACAATTCAATTACCTTACCATCAACATGTATGGTTTTTGGGTACTATTTCTTTCGTCTAGGTATTTTGACACATAAGTTCTTGATGATTTTGTTCAATTCAAGAATCTCCCTAATATATTATGGTAGGAGTACATCAATGTTAATCTTATATAGTTCATGGATCAAGTGTACTTTTTATTTGATTTCAACCTCTTTCAATCTGTCAGGAAAATGAACTACTAATGTAGTGGTGTTTTCCTTAGGTTTTTCAGAGCTTTCATTGCTTTTCATTTCCTTGTTTTTTGACTGAAGGAATTTTGTTTCTTCATGTTCATCAAGTATCTAAAAAATGAGAATTAGAGATTATTTTACTATTTTCCCTGAGCTTAGTTTTATATTATAACAATAAATAGCTCCCACATTTATTGTTTTCTCCTGTTCATTAATATAATTAGGTGATCCTGGTTTATTATTTCTATTAGATATTGAATGAGCATGGATTGGAGGCTGATTGACTTATTACAGATGTTGGACAATAAGGGCTGGCATTATGGTCTGTTGATGGGGTGGTCTTCTTGGTTGGTTGTATTATTGATGTTGAGTCTTTTATGGATTCTATTGAGGATTCCGTTATGGATGTGGATATAGAAGAGGAATCCATGGTTGGTGTGGAAACATCCATGGTTGAGGTGACACCCAATCTTGTCCAAGCCATGACATTTAAGCTAGGGGAATTTGAGTTTGATCCCACATAGGTGGAGGTGTTAGAACATTCCATGTTACTATATATGGATTGGTTGGATTTCATACACTAAATTATCCTTGGACCTGATGTTGTGAAAATAAATTATGTCTTTGGACATAGTCTACCTCTTCAATGGATTAAACATTTGTTTTTATCTAATTTTTAAAGGTAGGTAGGAGGGTACAATGATTTGTGTCATAGTCCATTATTTCATAGATTCCACAAGATGAAATGTTTTTTTGTCTAAAGGATTGTATCTAAGGACATGTTTCAGCCTACACTTGGGATAGTATATTGCCAATGGTTTTATGGCATTGGATTTAGCCTACAAGCCATCCAATGCTATGTTTAGTGTAACCAGAATGTTTGTTTTTAGATTACAAAATTCTTATATTGATTTGAATATCTCATTTATTTCCCTAATTTTCCTTTCCTCATGCTTGGTTTGGTTCAAGAGTATTTGGTATAGAGCTTTGATATGTGATGAAATAATAGTTTATTTATGTCTCCTTCACCCATTAAGTTCAATGCATCTCTGGTGTCCTCATCTAGTCCTTTCATGAAAAAAAGTTTTAGGTTGTCATCAATAAGTGTGTAATTAATTTGTTTGTACGTAAATAAAAATTTGTCCAAATAATCCTCCAAGGATTTGTCTTCATTTTGTTTGATTTTAAGGAATTCGTCATTTCTTTCTCTCACCTTGCAATAATCTTGATACTTATTCAAGAATTTAGTTTCCATGTACTACAATATATGAATGGAATCACCTGGTAAACCCATGAACCATCTCATGCTTGCATCTTTAATAGTTGATGGAAATAATTTCAAGTTTTGATTGTCTTTTGTGTAGTCATAAGTTTGACATAGTACCTTGAATTCAAACATAAACTAGTTAAGATCTTCCAAGGATCTTCTCTAGAAAATTGGAAAATTGGAAAGGGAAATATTTTTCATGGTAGTTTGATAATTAGGATCTATAACTATAGGAAAGTAAATATTCCTTGTGCAACTTGTCAGTCTTGTTGATCATCCATGTCTTCCTCTTTTGATGGTTCTTCAAAGCTGGGATTGGCTTCCCAAAGGATGTTTGTATGATTTATGGTGGGTTGATCAAATTATTAAAAACTATTTTAGGCTATAGTGTGTTCAAATTATTCTTATAGATGTTTTTCATCCTCTAGATAGTCTATTCTTGTGAGTGAGTATAGGTGAATTCTTATATGACTTGGTTGTGGCAATGTTCTAGTTCTAAATAGGATTTTAGGACAATCCTAAATATGTGATTCACCATCTTATTCAAGAATATTATATAGAGATGGTGAATTACTTCTTTCTCTATGTTCAAAATAAGGACTCTCAAAAAAATATGTTAAAAGATATTTTTCTTGTTTTTGGAGGGAATCTAGGAACAAATTGTCCTTTTGAATCTCTAGGTTGAAATATAAATCGATTGATCTTTTTATAATTTTATTTTCTTATAATTTATCTCTACTATAGATCAATAAAATATACCTTAATAACACTTGTGTGTCCCCAAAATGGCATAAAAAATTATGAGTGTCATTTAACTCTTCATTTAATCAAACCTTGAGATTGATGTCTATCAAACTAGGGCTAGTGTCTAAAGTTGTTTGTAGCAACGCTTATGATGGTATAACTATAGATTGGTATTTTGGGGGGGTTTGGTGACTCTATTTTAATGATTTATAATGAAAAAAATGTTTTTAAAATATTTGTTTTACACTTCCCGAAAGAAAAGATTAACCATTACACTAACTAATTCAATCCTTTGCTTGGAATAAAAGCACACTTAATCTACTTCACACTTGCTTGGAAATGTAAATCTAAATATAATTTAGTCTTGTATAAAATGTAAACACTCATCAATAAAGATATTTCTAAGATAACTCACTCCTTTTTAGTAAATCAAAAGAAACACTAAGACTAAGTCACACTTTGGAAAATGAAATAACATTTAGAATGTGAATCTTGAATTTACTACTTACAAATTACTAATGCATCAAGTATTTAAGATATTATAATTATCTAGTAATTAAGAATTAATTAAACATAAGTATAAATACCATATAAAAATTCTTTGTTACAAGGAGATTGGGCCCTTGCTCTTCTTAAAGTTAGGAATGAAGTTTACTCAATACTAAAAGCTGAAATAATGTTGCATTAAATTATGAAAGCTAGAACATTCACAATATATCTAGAACTGCAAGTGTGTCTATATTTATTCTTCTCATCTTAAGATGAAAGACTTACATATTTATGTTAATACATTGGACTAAATATAGTATGCATAAAAATATAACTAATAGTCAATCCATTTGTCCCAAAGATAGGAGATTCAAATTGGGTATAATCATGGAAAAATTCAACTATCATCATGGAATAGTTATAATATCCCTATAATAGTTTTATATTCCAAATATTTAAAACCTATATCAAAATTTAATCATTTAAATAAGAAGTGGATATTTCTTTGGTGTAGTTCTAGCTAGAGCAATTCTTCCTTTCTTGGACTATTTACAAACTCTATTGCTTCTTAGACTTTGGACATCTAGAGTCCGTATAAATGGACCTAAAGAGTCCATAGAAAGGGAAGACTAGGTTCCAAACTAGAGATTAGTCAAAATTCCACTTCTACCATCTTTCTTGTGTATTCTTCAAAACCAAAACACTAAAACATGTTACTTGTTAGGTATAAATGACAAAATAGTAACTGGACTTTTGGATTGACATAAATGAGATAAAGTTTCTATTTTTCATGCTAGAGTTAGCTAAAAGCATATGATTTTCATAAAATTATATCCTTAGAGAGATGAAATGAAGGAAATTCCATGTTACTAATCAGCCATATTTTTGGCTTATCATATATGAACTGATTTGAATGTGCAAAACTATAGATAAACATACTTTTCTACCTATTTTTGGATTTTTTTTTTTTAATATTTGGATAGGATCGTTAGAAATAGACACTGTATTGTCCAGCGCTATAGGCCAATCTTGGAATTATTAATTTAGGAAAAATTTGATGAGTATTTTATAATTATCACTATCTACCTAGTCTATTCTACCTAGTTTGAATTTTGGTGTCTATATTGGGTGTTTTAAAAATTACATTTTTGAATATTAAGAGCTTTAATTTCTATGATAAAACCCTTGTTTATTTTTCCCTCTTTTGAGGGTAGAAATTAAGACCCTACAATGATTGCTTCCAAAAGAAAGAGCCTTGTAATTGTGTTATGCTAAAAAGATACATGATATAACAATGATAATCAATAATATATCTCAAGATATAACATGTTTTTTAATGAGAGATTTTTAGATCAATAGGGTTATGCCTGGATAGATACAATAATGTAATATCATGTACAATATACTAAATTAGAACAAAAATTTTGCTTAGTTGTTAGTTTTTTGTTATTAAGGAGGGATAGAACATGATGTCCAACATGGCATCCAAAAAGCAAGATAATGCATGATGTGGATCATGGCATTACAAACAATTGAAAAATCAAATAGGTAACAAACATGCAATGCAAGAAGGAAGAAGAATATAAGAGTAGCCAAGTGGCCAATAAAATTAGGGGCATGGGCACATGTCACTGAAATTGGAAAGCAAGCATACAAGGAATGTTCAAAAACCACATACACATACTCATACAATTGAAACAAGCAAGGTTGGGATGATGGCCACAATTAAATAGAAGAGTATAGGTAAAGTAAATTTGTAAATGTCCTAAGGTACACACATGGTTAAATGTAAAGAGCATTGGTAAATGTTTTAAGGAATATACAGGAGATAATTAGGAACTGAGAAATACAATCACATCTACCTATGCAAAGGAACAAAGAAAAGCATATAAATGTTGGAAATATAAATGTATATAACTAATCAAAGAAATAAGTCAAATTATGTAAGACATATACTAAAAGACTAGATATATGCTAAGAAAATACACAAGTGCCATATATTAGTGGAATGTTAATAGAGTAATCTATATAAGCTAGTAAATAATGTATATCAATATGATAGCTATAGTGTTTGGTGTAGGGATGACATAACCTATATTGTGTAGTCATATAGAATATGCCCCCAATGGGTAGATATATCAATCTATGTCTTGAATGTAGAAGTGGCATGCCCTCTCAGTGGGTAGAGTGAAGTAGTCAAAGATCTAGATGTCACTACACACACTCAAAGAAGATTAAGTCAAGTATGGTAATGTAGATAAATCAAAAAATAATAGCATATAATAAAAAATTTAAGTCTAGCATAGTAGTAGAAATGTAAATCATGTATAATACATATAATCTAAATATTTTTGATGTTTTTGATTTATTTGAATGTTTTAAGATTTCAAAATTTTATATTGTTTTTGCTATTCTTGGAATATTTAAATGTTTTTGTATTTAGAAATATTTGAATGTTTTTATGTTTTTGATATATGATATGTACAATCAATTATAATTAGTTTATGTATAATAAATATTGAGAAAAAATGATACTAACTAATAAGTCTCATGGAAGACTCTATATCATGGTGTCTTGTATCAATGAGAAGGATTATGCATGATTGTGAAGCATGATGGAAGGGCTGAGACTTTGGCTTTAAAAGTTGAATATGTTGTAAATAATGTAAAATATTTGAGGTGGAAATAGATTTTGGGGTCCCCCTATAACTATAATAAGTGGACATAACTATAGGGATCTTATGGACCCATTTGGTAGTAGAAGAATCTCTCTGGATATTTGCTCTATGTGTAGATGTGTGGGACCTTAATGATACAACCCTGGGTGTGAAAACTATAGTTAAAAGCTATCTAGAATCTTAAAATCATGGTTTTACTAAAAGAGACCTTTATGGAAGTGTATTAACTCTCTATGATGGTCATATAGGCCTCAACTATATTTGAATCTAAATTGAAAGAAACACTAAAACTAGTGGAGAAACTAAAATTGGTGGCTGACCTAAAATTGGTGACTACATTTTAGAAGATGGCTCTGAAGTAGGCAGTGGTATCTCATATATAACTCCACCAAATATAAAAAACTAATTAGCATGAATGAATTTCATTCATCTCTAAACTATAGAAGGCATTGCTCAATTTTTTTGAATCCATTGTCGACCAAGTAACATATTAAAAAATCCTACATTAGGAACTATAGTAAATGGTGTGGCCATATGTGTTGGACCAATAGGTAGAGGAATTAAAATCTCTCCCAATGAAATCTATACATGCCCACTTAATCCTTCGATAATTTTTTCCATCAGGGTAATATCCTACTCTTAATATCCTAAATGCTATTGTAATTTCATGATGCACACGTTCACACTAGATCCATTGTCTATGAGAACAATATGAATATGATGATTATGTATGTAAGATATGATAAATAATGTATCATAATCTGAATCATCCTCGACTATCTCCTATTTTGAGAAGGAGATGGATGGTATAATTGGAATGCTATAATATTATAAACCAATCATGTTACTCAAAGGATGTAACTCAACTGAAGGTGCCTTGTATGTATTTGGTGGGGGATATGCATGATATGCATGGTCAAAACCTAATATATCCCTTATTTCTTATTTAGAATGTTGTGGAAAAAGGACATGAGAATATTTTCAAAGCTTTATACTATATTTTCATTACCTGAGGAGGCTCAACTCAAGTGCCAAGATCAAAAGCATTACCATCTATTTGGTCCTATATCTTTTGTCTCAAACTGATGCATTTAATTTTTATATGGCTTGGTGCCCTATAAAAATCACAAAATGCATGTTGATCATATTCATATGGAAGAGACCTTGTTAGATAAACTCCATAAATAGGAGGGAGAGATATGATATTACATTATAAAATCTACTATAACACTCTAACTAGAGGAATTGGTAGATTGGCAAAGGTTTTCTGAGGAGGTGCTAATCAAACCACATGTTGAGGAGGCATAAAATCTACATTGACTATAGGTTGATTTTGACCTTTTTTAATCTTTGACCTTGACTGTTTATGGGACTTTGATGTTACTCTCGTTTGTTTTTTATGATATACTTGTGTACCAAAGCTTGCCCATTAAAATAAGTTTGAATTCCCTTTCCTTTAGTGTTTGACATAACTTAGTGAAAGAAGAGAACCTTTTAAACATTATTGATTTGTGCAAAGCTAGTAGAAGACTCTAGTTGAAGAGATCTTATAACTCTTGATTAACGATGGGATTAGTCATCCTAACCTAGATAGTCTTATATAGAAGAACATAATCTATGAAATGTTTATTTTACATTTGTTTTTGTTATGCAAATTGGGAATATGAAACCATATCACCAATGTTAATGTTTAAATGAGCTAGGAACATGTTAGTTAAAAAATTGAGTGTATTAACTGACTAATTCAATAGACTATAGAACCATTGTAAAGCATAATCTTTTAGATTCCATGGAAATAGCTTGGTAAGTAGCTAGTTATTTGTTACATAGTCCAATCACGGTGTGTGAAAATCTCTCAAGTGTGTCTCTGGATCACCCTTGCCATCATATAAAGTAAGCTTGGGTTGAATAAAACCTTATGGCAAGGGTGTAGAAGAAGTGAGACGTCACAAATGGTGTATGCAGTAGAGAAAAATAATCTAAGGCCTATGCAGCTCTAAAATTACCTTTATTAATATGTAACACCTTTGATTGAAGATATCTTATTTCTTACACAAGGGCTGCTACATTAGGAGACAAAGATGTACTAGTTGTAGTTGGTGGCATAGAGGATTTACCATTGTACTTGTTACTCTATGGTTTGAGAAGATTTACCATTGTTCACTCTCTGTTTTTCTTCTTGTAGTATTTTAAGCATGCCATCTTAAATATCCATAGGTTTAGTTAAGAGTTCTTGAAGTTGCCTTTTATTAGTTTCATCAAAACTAGTGTATTAGGTCATTATTAATTTAGGAAAATAATTTTAAATTTGATTGAATTTTTTTTCAAAATTTGTAATAATGAAGGTGCTATATAAGGAAAATAATGAATATAGGAGATGTAAAGTCCTAAAAAAAGCAAACTAGAAAGTACATAAAAAGCATAATATGCTCAAAAACATGTAAAGTGATACCTCAAAAGAAATGTGACCTAATATGTGTAGCTAGGGTTTTGAAAATTTATATTTTTAAAGTTTGAAGTGAAATTCTAATTTAAATATGTAAGTAAAAAATTAGAAAATTATTGGAAAATTCTAGATTTGAAAGGACCTAGTGTATGAAACTAGTGTTTGGAATAAAAACAAAATTTTGAAATTAATAAAGGATTTCAAAATTTGATGCAAATTTTTGATTTAAATATTTAAGTAAACAATCAAAAAAATATAAGAAAAATACTAGAAAAATACAGGGATCTAGTATGGGCAACTAGGGTTTGAAAGAAAATTATTTTAAAATTAATACAAAGTTTTAAAATTTAATGCTTGTTTTTTATTTTATTATGCATGTGAAAAATTATAAAAAATTATAAAAACTAATAGGAAATTTAACCTAGGGTTTCTAGGGTTTTTATGCACAAATGAAGTAAGTCGGGTTCACCAAATGATTTAATAGTTTTAGGAATATTTGTGTATTATTCTTAATTTAGTTAAGAGTATAAAGTAATATAATTATTAAATAAATATGTAATAATTAAGCTACTAATTTTTATAATTTGATTTAGATTTCAATCTTTGTAAAAATAATAGAAATGGAGAGAAAATAAGACTTAGCTAGAAATTGACTAAGACAACTGAGACAAAGACTAGAATTCACTATGCAAGATTGGGATATTGTCATAAATCAAGTCCTATCCTTTATTTTATGATCAGATATGAGTGTTAAAAAAAGACACCCTAGGCTCTGGTGATAGTTTTTTTTTCATTTTTTTCCGTGAGACCTAAGATTTCCGAGTTTTGTTCACTATGTCTATGTGATCTTACCTATGAAATTTTAACTATTCAATGTTCACAAAACTCCTTGTAGATATAATTTTGTCTTAAAATCCTAGACTCAATTATGCTTTGAAAAAAATTAAAGAAAATTTGGGTTTTATTATGTGTAATATACACTAAATATGTATCTACACCCCTTGTATGGGTACTCTGAGGAAGGATCAAGCCATATGTAGTCCTCCCACTTGATGTGATTTATGTAATAGTGTGTATGAAGATGCAGAATGATAAAACTAGGTGTGTTTGAGGGGGCTAGGGACTAGTGTAAGGATTTGAATAAGATTATAGTAATATTGGCTAGCTGTATGTAGAGAATAGGGAAGATTGCCTTAGTAGTCTTATTTCTATTCTTGATTGCTTTGTTATATTTCCAAACCCATTCAAAATGAAATTTGAATGGGATTTTATAGGGATTTATTGGTCATGGGTTGAATGTATTTAAATTAGGCTAATAAAGAAGATAAAAACCAGAAAGAAATGACTGTTGGGTGCAATAGTCAAAGTTAGGTGATATAGTCCTAAAGAAATGAAACCTAGGAGAATGGAATCATCATTAGAAATTCTACATGGAGGAGGTAGAATCAGTGTCTAAAAGGCTATAGATGATTTGGAATCAATGAAAAGATGGATATGAGGGTCATGAGAGTAAGCAAGAGGGATCTATGGGTTGGGTATCATAAGACACACTAAAGTTACCAATTATTACATTTTATATGATTACAAAGAGTATGGTGGTGTAGTTAATGATGACATTGAACTAAGGCTTGCAATTTTGACTCTCTTTCACCTTCCATATCTCCTTATTTTTTTGATAACAACGTGGTGGCTACTTATACCTAAATTTTCCCTTAATAACTTCCTCATATTTATATAATATCCTAGTTCCTCTATATTCAGTCTCTTCTTATGTCATCCACTCATAGTATTCATGTCTATGGTTTCCTCAAATGATCATGTCTCTTCAATGTCTATTTATCCACCCATTATTATTTTTTTGCCCATATCTTATCCTCTTCATTACTATCATATAATTAAATAGTATTTATTTCTTTTTAGCCCTTTATTTTATCACTTCCTTTACCTCAAAATTTGCATGTCATTTCTCTATTTTCACCTTATGATGTGAGATTGGATGATTTTTGGGATTTACCTTATAATTAATTTTTGAATTATTAATAATGGAGGATTACCTTATATAAGGTGGAGTTGGAAATGAAGGGATTAAATTTATAGTAGGTGGTAATAAGGTGGCAATGTTAGTGACCATTAGGGGAATAATGGGAGATGAAGATGATTTCTTAGGAGGTTACGAAACTAATATTGGTGATGTTGTTAAAATAGGTGCTGAAAAATTAGGGGAAACAATATGAAATTGATAAAGTAATAAAATAATATTTACTTAATAAATTTTGCTTAGTGGAGCTAGTGATAACATAGGGAATATCACAATTTTTCTACTAGAATTCATAGAAACCTGCATATTAATTATATTCTAAGGAGATTAAACACCAATTAAATCTATAGGCGAGCCTTGGGAAACCTTAGACATGTATTTAAAATATGTTTCCATAGATGAAATAACTTGTTACTACATATTTGTTGTTGTTTTAGGAGGGGCCCATTGAAGAGGAGTTGAAAAATCATTATGCTCTTTAGATCCTCTTAGTGTCTTCCATAGTAATTGTAGGATCATATTTGATACATTAGGATAAAATAATTGACATGTTTACTTGATGCATCATTCTAATGACATTTCCATTATCCCAGGCCCTCATGAATATCGTATCATGACTATATGATTGGTGCCTAAAGTTGATTCTTAACTTCTTTTCATCTATCTTTATATGTTCCCTAAAAGTATTCCTTGGATATAATTCTATAAATGATCCCCATTTCAATCCATAATCTACCCTAATTTTCCTCACCAAATTATTGTGTTTCCACCTTATGTATTACATTCAACCAATTCTTAAAGGGGTTAGGTGTACATCTATTTTATTTGAATTCTATAACTGAACATCCACATTACAAACCAATTGAGTGGTAATTTCGTGTTCAACAATATTGTCTGGAATGATTTAAGTTAAATAAAAGGGGCATGGCTTGGTTCCTTGTATCCTAATTATGGTACACTCAAGATAGAACTAATAATCACCCATGTTTTGAATATTTTTCTTTAAAGGATCTAATAGTCTAGGAATATTCTTCTAATAGATAAACTTATACACCATAGGATAAAATGTCTCCATCAACATTTGTATTTGATTGCTAAATTTTTTAACATTGAGGATACTGAAATCATCACAAATACTACTCTTTGGATACTTTGCACTATTGTATTTATAATGTGTATAACAAATAAGATAACATATATAAGTTGTCATCTATTAATTTTCATGTATTAGTGATTTAATGAATCATATTAAAGCTAATTATCTCCCCTAGGGTAATTATTTTTTTAAAGTAAGGATGATATCCAATAAT
>JARHVA010002361.1:2300000-2317500 GCA_037957365.1 Torreya grandis | reverse complement strand
ATTATCGTCATGTGTTTGACAATATTTAATCTTAAAAGCTTTACCCTTGGCCAATTCCACATGGAACATTCATTATTCCATTTTATTCCTTATATTACTTGATGATATCACTCATGTATCCCTATTATACTTATATGGTCTCATTAGCCAAATCCCAATAGACGTTGTCCTTATGGGACATTGAAATACAAGGAGGAAAGGGACATATTGTGTTTTCTCCACTAGTGCAGCCTCATCTCTCATAATATAATAGTATTTTTGTTTAAATATGAGATGTTTCATATTTCTCCTCCTACAATTTTATCCAGGTTAGTTAACATAAATATTCAAAATATTTATCTATATAATCACATCAAGGTCAAGAAAAATATATCTACAAATCACTTGGAAAATCTAATGCATATTGATAAAAATAGAACTAATATTTCTAATTTAAATTCTGATTTATTCTAATAGTCATAGGCCAAGTATGCATTTGTTTCATTGTATATAAAGCAAAATCATTGTGAAACATTTAGGTAAATATATATAATTTAATTCTTACATAAAATATAAATATTCACACATTAAATCTATAAGGTATAACTACATTGTCTAAGGCCCTTTTGGTCTATGTAGTAAGCACACATATTACCCATGGTTTTTTAAGGATAGCTAAGTTAGTCCCTCTCAAAAAATAAACCCTTTGTAATTTACCTTAATTTAATTTATTTAGATGTGGATATGGTTTGAAATTTTTAGGTCTTCCATTAATATAAATATGATAGAAATTAAATTAGTGAACCATCTCATATATCTAAAGGTTTTCATATATAAAAATTAATCACACTATCAACTACAATTCAACCAAAATCAGCATACAAGCTACAATGTGGCATTGTCCTCCTAGTATATCCCAATCCAAAAATAATTTTAACTTTTAATTTTATCTACAACATTTTTCATGGGTTACTAAAGTCGATTTTCATTAGCAATTTTCCTACATAGTCAACATAAATTTAGTTTCAAATAGGATTTAATATCTACATGTCAATTTACTATTTATAACTAATTTAAAATTATGCAAACTAATATATTTTACACTTATGTTATGTATAACTAAATCAATTTTCAATAGTTTAATGTTTATTAAATTTCATTTTCTTATAACAAATAATACTAAACATTTTGGTAAACCCATATTTTATTTATAAAGTTACTTGTTGTTTTCTTGATTTTTATCCTATGAATTTATTTAATATTTTATGAATTCGTAACAGTCAATGAAAACAACATTCAACCTTTGATATAAAAATGAAACCATGTGTCAATATTTCCGTTCTTGGATTTAATATGATATTGAATATATTATCTTGTCACCTTAGATATCATTTGACACTAATATTATTTCTTTTGACCTCAAGATAAAATTTATTGAACTATATAAACAAATATTTCAAATTTATTTTATATTTATTTTATGTCTGATTATTCTTTTTTTCTTATAAAATTTATTCTAGTTGTTGTAAAACTATTGGGTGATTGTCATTACAGATTAAGTGGTTATCTATTTTATAAACACCATGGTGTGAGGGTTATTACCACAATACTCAATCCATTATATGTGTTGGGTAAATATTTTGTCACTAGCTGACTGAAAGTAAAATGGGTATATCAACCACAACACAAGGAGATTCATACGACAAAGTGTGCAAGTTTAACATATCAAAATGGGATATGTCTCTCCTCTCATCAAGGGGAGGTTCCCTACAATCTATAGTATATACATAATCTGAAAGTACACACAGGGTTGAAATCACACCATTTGTCTCTCTTTTTTTAGAAATGATGGTTACAGAACAAAGGACAATTCTAGTGTATTACTGAATGTACTCTTCTTTTAGAAGTGATATTCAGCCAATAGCAAGATTCTTCTTGGGTAGTAACTATAACCATAAGAAACCCATAAAATCACAAAGACTTTCATTGCTTCTCCCATTGATTAGGATGCAATAACATAGTATAATTAAGTGTAACCCAAAGTTTCCACCTAAAACTACAATAGAGTAAAGATTACGAAGGATAAGGAGAGCTCAAAGTCTCTATAGTATCTTTTACACAAAACATAGACTAAAAAAAATTATGGCATCACAAAGTCTCCCATAGTCAGCTTCAAGACATCTTCCAGCTTAGTTCCACTAATTCTATTTGTTTGATTAAATGGACAAGACTATATTTAGAATACAGACATAAGAACAATTTGCTAAATAACACAAGCTATTTCAACACAAAGTCTGAAAGGTCACTTGCTTTCTCATTCAAATAACAAAATATGATTAACAGTCTAAGATCAAAGTCTCAGGAATGCCTTTCAATTTGGGTAGAGTTTAACTTCTGATAACAGAGAGATCTCTCCTATACCAAATGAGAGATTACAATATATAGCATTCCAAGAAAGACTTGCGTAATTGTTTTCATGAAAATGGCCCATGCTAAATTGAATGCCTTGAATATCTATGAAAGGGCCATATTGAAATAGGTCATCAGCCTTGACTTTGGATTTTTGAATCATTTCAAATGCCTCCTCCTAAGCATGGGTTGTTTGGTCTTCTTTATGATGCTTACATGACTATGCACTCATCTTTACTTAATGCATAAAAAATAGGCCACACCTTTGAATGTTCGCACTCTCTGATGTCCCCCTAGTGGACTATTCCACCTGCTAGAAATAACTCTCCTATAGATATTTCTAAATTCACTGTAAATTTTGTCTCTTTCTAGTGATCTGAGCTCTCGAGCTATTTTCTCACTTTTGACTAGCTCCTTCAGCTCTTTCTTTGGCTATTCACTGAGTTTGTTCTCAGGGTCCGTGCCACTTTTGAAAATCAATGGATATTTTATTACCCTAAATTTGATGTCGATGGGGACATCATGGTCACTTAGTCACTTGAACTACTTTGAACATTGAATCTTTGAACCTTTGGAATGCACTGGTTCAATGGTTCAATAGTTCAGGTGGTTCAATCAGCTCTTTAATTCAATCAGCTCTTTGATTTAATGTTTTGTGAAGGGCCATGTTTGCTTTATTTTTCTTCTTTAGTTGAACCATTTTTTTAAACCCTTTGGTTGAACTTCTATTTGGAATCTTCCATTTCTTTCATTCACTCAAAGCTTCCTTTTGAGCTTTGAACTCTTTGAACCTTGAACCATTTTGATTTAAAGTTCAACGGTTCATTCTCTTTCTTTAAATCCTTTCATTTTCTAAGTCCATCAAACTTATTAAACTCATTGAACCTTTGAAACCTTTTAACTCTTTTTGGTTCAAGGTTCAACGGTTCAACAATTCAATATTCACTCTTTGAAGCCTTCTTTTATTTAAGTACATCGAAGTCGTTGAACCTTTGAAGTGGTTGAAATTCATTAAACATTTGATGCACTTAACTCTTTTTAAACCTTTGAACTCGTTAAACCATTGAACCTTGTGGAGGTGGGGTTCAATGGTTCAATGTGGTTCATTGCAATTGTTTGAAGCCCATCGATAAGTATTTTGGTTGAACTTCGGCATTGAACCAACCTTAAAACACTAAGAAAAAGCCTCAAGTGTTTGGAAGTTTATTCTTTGTGAAATCCCACCGATTGACCCTATGGAACCTATTAAACCTAAGAGTCCCTTAACTGAAAATCATTGAATAATTGAAAAACTTGGCTTCACTTGGCTTCTCAAAAAAAATTTGAGAAAAAAAGAGAGAGTTTTGGTCTACCAGACCAAAATAGTTGATATGTTGTCCACAGAAACAAGTGACAAATATTGGGAACAACAGCTGACTCTAGTTGGGGATCTTCCATTGATTACAAAAATAATCAAAGGGAGTAGAATCTAAAATCTCAGTGCCTTCAATTATTGCATTGGGCTATAGAGTCATGATACCCAAAAATAAGGGTGCCAAAAACAAATGAACAACATAAAACAAATAGAAAACTATACATATGTACAACTGATCTTATCTGATACTTCAAAGATTGAAGTGATTCACATGCCATCCACTGTGAGGCAGAGCAAATGATGTGCTTTATTGATAATTTAATCAAAAACTATTTTCACAATTGAGCAAATTAATAGAAAATGGGCCTCTCCATAAGGATTAAAATTTCCCATGCATTCCTTTTGATTCTCTCCTCTTGTCCCATAACAAAACTTGATCTCCAATCTGGAAATCACGAATCCTTACTTTCTAGTCAAAGAGTTTCTTAACCAGGCTCTGATGTGTGCTAATATGATCCACCACCATAGTTCAATGCTCGTCTAGTTTAGTCAAGCACATGATCCTTTTTTCAATTGAACCTTCAAAGGTTGGATCTTTGACTGCCTTCACCAACTTTAGTGCCAACAATTCCAAGGTGATTGGTATCTCTGCATTGAGACCATATAGAAGTTGGAATGGTGACATACCTATTGCCCTCTTGGATGTAATTCTATCTACCTATAAAGCATGAAATAATGCTTTGTTTTAGGTTCTCTGATTGTCATCTACCAGCTTCCTGATAATGGTCACTAGGTTTTTACTGCTTGATTTTGCTTGGCCATTTCCTTGTGAAAAATAGTTAGAAGAGTTAGAGAGGATAATCCCATATTAAAAGTAGAATTGGGTGATCTCATGAGAAGAAAAACATGTTGCATTGTCTGTTATAATCTTGGTTAAGACCCCAAACTTGGAAATGATGTTTTCCTTAAGGAAATTACGTACAACTTCTAAAGTAGCATGCTTGACTGGAATGGCTTCCACCCACTTGGTGAAGTAGTCTATGGCTGTGCAGACATAATCATCTCCAGCACTTGAAGATGTGTTTATAGTGCCAATGAATCAATTCCCCATTGCTAAAATGGCTCTTCAATTAATACTGGCTTGATAGGTAATGCATCCAATTTGTGTCTTCCAATGAATTGTTGATAAATTTCACATCTATACACCTATTTGTATGCATCTTGAAATAGATTAGGCCAAAAATTCCTAGCTGGTAGAATCTTATGGGTAGTTACATGTACAAAAAAATGTCCTCCACAAGCCAAATTGTGAAAGGATTCCAAAAGTTTGTTTTGCTACACTTTATCCATGCAACGAAGGAATACCCCATCAAGGTTCCTCTTATACAGACCATTGTCCCATAGAACAAAGTTGGTAGCTTTCAACTTAAGAGTCCTCTTTTCTTTATGATATTGGTGAGCAGTAAACTCAAAATATGTAAGGGAATGAGCAATATTTGAATACCACTCATTCATAGTGGTGACAAAGAGAATTATTGTTGTGCCTTCAAATTTTGTTTCTTCATGCCCTATTTCTTCTATTCTGTTATCAGTAATTAATTTATAGAGGCCCCTTTCCCATAAAAGCTTTGTAGGTTTGATAACAAGATCAAACTCCTAGATTTTAGCAATCTAATTGCCCCTTCTGGTACCAAACTCTTGTTGAGTTAGTATGGACTTGACTATTGTATTAGGGACCAAAGAAATAATGCATGAGTTTAGGATGTAAAAATTGAAGTGTTTTACCGCCTTGACTACTACATAAGCATGCTTCTCTATGTTTGAGTATTTCAATTCATGAGATTTGAGAGGATAATTCATGAATGATATAGGATATTCTACACCTTCTTTGTTCTACTAAACCAAAATTACTGAAAGTGTATGTTCAGAAGCATAATTGTAAATTATGAAATCTTTGGTGTAATTCAAGCAAACCAGGTTCAGGGCATGGGTGATAGCTTTCTTGATATCATAAAATGCTGACTTGCCTTCTTCAGTCCAGTAAAAATTAGTTTTTCCCTTCATCATGTCCACAATTTTGTGAGTCTTATCTATGACCTCAAGAATGAAACTTCATAGGAAATTCACCTTTTCAAAGAAAGAGTGAACTGCAGTCTTACTAGTGGGTAGAGTAAGCTATGGATTTGACTCTTTTTGAGTTATTTTGTATGCCCTCTCAGGATACAGGGTGACTGATAAGTTTTATTTATGTAACCCCAAAAACTAACTTCTTAGGATTTAGAGAAATGTCATTATGTTGACATCATTCCAGCACTAGTTGCAAATGATGCACATGATCAGGATGATGATTGGAAAAGATAGTCAAGTCATCAAGATATACCACAATGAACATCCCCATTTCATCTCTAAAAGTGAGGTTCATTACTCTCTAAAAGATGGCACTAGCATTGATAAAACCAAAGAGCATTCTGTGATATGTAAAGGTGCCTTAAGGTGTAGTGAAGGTAGTCTTATGTTGGTCTACTTCATCGACTTCTACTTGATTGTACCCTGAGAAACCATCTAACATTGATAACATCTCTGAACCAGTCAATATCTTAATGACTTGATCTATGATGGCTAGATGGTAGTTATCCTTTAAAGAGGATTGATTCAAGACTCTAAAATCCACATAGAGGTGAATTTCTGCATTCTTTTTACTTACAGGGACTATGTTCACAATCCATGTGGAATGATGGATTGGAAAAATTATCCTAGCTTTTAATATTTTCTATATCTCAGAAAGAATAGTACTTGATATATTGGGGTTGTACTACCTATATTTTTGCCTATGAGGCAATGAACCACTCTTGAGAGAAATTTCATGAAGAATTTCTTCAGACCTGAGGGACTTTAGATCATCATAGGGGTACGCTAAAACATCTATGTAATGGCAAACTAGAGCAGTGAATTTGAGCTTCTCATCAGGAGTGCAACACTTCCCAATGTTCACCATCTTGGGAATTTCCTTGGTACTCAAATTTATTTGATCAAACTCCTAGGAGGAGCTTGAATCCATTTGTTGTTACTTGATGAACCTATCATGCTTATCAAATAGTTTCTCAAGGGAAACCAATCTTTTTCAAATTTTAATACTTTTGAGCTATAGGAATTCTTCACCCATGTTTGAACTTGTTGTTTGAGATGATTCTCACAGTGCAGACTCACTTCCTTCAAAATACAACTCCTCAAAGCTATCCATTTATTCTACAAAGGTAATGATTTGATTGTTGCCATTGAATACTTGGTAATGGTTGGCACTATAAGGAACACTTGGTCAAAAGACTAGCTTGATAGTATACCTATTCCCTTTAAAGCTGGAGTGAGGAACCATGAGGATCATATAAATAGCCAATGAATCTGCTGGATCATTGAACTCTCTAGACATAATAGAAGTATTAAAAGCATTAAAGCTTTCAATCCAATCCCGTACTAGATTGTGATAATGGTGGAATCTTTCATTCTTGGTTTGATATAAGTTCCTCACCTAACAAACCACTAGGCTAGCATCTCCTTTGGCATGAAGGAGTTTAACACCTTTGTCTTGAGCTACCTTCAACCTGAGTAACAGAGATTTATACCTAGCAGTGTTGTTGGTGTTACTAAACTGCAACTTATAAGAATAAGGGAAAATATCTCCCTGAGGAGATATTAACACAATTTTAGCTATTGAATCGGTAGAAGAACAACTGCCATCAAATTCCAAAATCCATACATCATAAGAAATATATCTTTCTTCAAATTTTTCTTTGTTTGGAAGGGAGGATTCTTTTGCACTTTGCTCTATCGTTGAAATCTCTTCTGTTGTCATGTCTGAATCAATTTTTACATTGTCACCTATAGGACGTTCATCAAACGACATATGAACATCATCTATGGATAGGAAGTAATAACCCATTCCTAAAGACTCAAATAGAATTTGAGCTTTAGGGGATGATATTTGGGTGACAATGTACTTCTACTCCTTCTCAAGGAGTAGTTTCAGCATGACACCTTTTATATGGATCCTCATCTTAGAAAGGTCTATGCTCAATTCTCCACCAACATCCTTGAAAAAAAAATTCCCAAGAAGGATGTCATATTAGGCTGGGACATCGGCTACCAAGACTATCATTTTAATTCTTTTATTTGGAAATGCCACAAATGTAAACTAGGCATCCTTGATTTGTCCTAAAAGTGGCACTTGTTTGTTTTCCATGGAGAAACATATCCCAAAGGTCTTGGTCAGTGTGATACCAAGAGATTGTGCCATCTTGGTGGGCATGACATTGTAAGAAGTGCTAGAATCTATAATGCAATTTTTTAACTGATGATCGTTTATCAATAGGGAAATGTAAAATAGTTATATCTTCCAAGGGACAGCTAGAGGAGTAATGACAAGGTTATTTTGGGTGGACATGTTCCATGGGGGATCATGAGTTACCTTTCTAACATATTATCCTATAGGGATGGCTTTATTCTTCACACATTCAACCAACCTATCCAATTGCTCATAGTTGGCTTGTAAATATTCAAACTCAGTCATTTGAATTTTGGTCTTCTTGGTATGGTCAATCATATCAAATGATTGAAATGGACTAGGGATATGGGAAGGAAGTTCATCCTTCTAGTTTTTACTAGGTGTAGGACTGATCTATGAATTTGAAGCAGAAGATGAAGGAATACTTGAGGTACTTACTTTTCTTGTGCTCACCGAGTCCTTTGATTGAAAAGCAAAATTAGTCCCCCATTTAGCAATTGAAATTATTGGTTCAGATCCTTCCCCTATTTTTCCTTTATCAGCTTGCTGAGAATGACTAGTTTTGTGACCTAGTAAATACTGTGTATGATCTATCAAATGCTTCACGTTTACTTTTAGGTTCATCTTGGTAATTCAAGAAATCAATGCTAGAGTCACCATCTAATTCTTCTTCTCTCTCTATGAAGAGATTAGCATCATCTTCATGGTTCAACTCAGGATGGAAAGAGAAATTTGATTTAGTTTCAAGGTATCCAACTACTGAGTTGGCTATTGTTGCTTCAATGGCAAGCTTCCCTTATGGGGGAGGAAGATGACTTGGTTGCCCTTTATTTTTAACAACATTGCCTTGATATGACTGATTGAGAAAAGCCCTCCTTAGTATATCTCAGTATGAAGGAGGAGTAGAAATCCCTTGTGCCATTTGATTTGTGAGAGCTAGCAACTCATTTGCCAACTTTTGCACCATAGGATCAGTGGTGCCTGGAGAAAAATTCTCAAAAGATGAATAAGGTTTGTTTCCATTAGGATCTCTTCTAATCTTTCCTACTAAGATAAGGTCATCTTTAACCTTAGTGGCCAAATATTGAGCTACAACAAGGTCTGAGTGGCCAGCCCACCTCATGAAGAAACTCACTTCAGGAAGCTGAGAGTTTATGAAGAAGCATTTGAGATTTTCTAGTGTCAGCTCAGCAATTATGGGAATCATGTTCCTCATATTGTTGAATTTGGCTATGAAGTCCCTCATAGGCTCATGAGGCACCTTCTTCATCTATGTGAGATGAGCCAATAGGGCATGCACATCTTCTATAGGCTTAAACCTTGCTTCAAATTTAGCTTTGAGGGTGTTCCAGTTAGTCACAATCTGAGCCTGCAAATGATAAAACCAGTCTGTAGTAGCACCTTGTAATGTTTCTACAAATAGCCTTACTGCTATGTCCTCATACTCTATGCCTATCACACCATAGGCTATGCAAAATGATGTAATATGGTCATCAGGATGAACTCTCCCATCACTATAGAACTTGGGGAAATTCTTCTTGGAACTATGAGGTAGTTCATGTAGAGGTGGAGTTAGATTGAGAGGACAAATGGTATTACCCTAGGGTCCTTGGGGTGCCATGATATGACTATCAAAGGGAGGGGTAACAAATCTCTGAGGGGTATGTATTGATAAATCTCTGTTAGTAGACGATAAAGAAGCTTTGCATAGTAATCGAGACTTGAATTTTATAAGAAGAAAACTCCTAGTTCACTGAAGGTGAGATGGTGAAGGAAATAGATCAAAATTACTTTATTGTACCAACTCAAATACAGGGTCAACAAAACCTTTAGCTCTCTAGCTTTGCGTGTATGATGGATCTGCCAGAGTGTAACAATGGAAATGGATAAGGTACAGGAAGTGCTTCAAACTAAATCTTGAGGCTACAAATTTCTCAGAACATCTGGAGTGAAGTCACCAAAAACTATTTAGAACTTCCCCAGTGGAGTCACCAAAAATTGTTCAAAAATTCCCCAGCGGAGTCGCCAAAAATTATTGGGTGAATATTTTGTCACAAGCTGACTCACAACAAAATGGGTATATCAACCACAACACAAGGAGATTTATATGATAAAGTGTGTAGGTTTACCACATCAAAATGGGATAAATCTCTCCTCTCATCAAGGGGAGGTTCCTTACTATATATATATATATATATATATATATATATATATATATATATACACACACACACACATAGGGGTGAAATCATACCATCCATCTCTTTTTTTTAGAGATGATGTTGACAGAATAGAGGATAATTCTAGTGTAATTACTGAATGTACTTCTCTTCTTTCAGAAGTGATATTCATCTTACAATAGGATTCTTCCTAGGTAGTAACTGTAACCACAAGAAAACCATGAAAGCACAAAGTATTTTGTTGCTTCTCTCACTGATTAAGATGTAGTAACATAGTAGAATTAAGTGCATCCCAAAGTCTCCACCTAAAACTACAATAGAGTAAATATTATGAAGGATAAGGGGAGCTCAAAGTCTCTCTAGTATCCTTTACACAAAACATAGACTCAAGATAATTATGGTAGCACAACGTCTTCCATAGTCAGCTTCAGGGCATCTTCCATCTTACTTCCACTAATTATACTTGTTTTATTAAATGGACAAGACTATATTTAGGAAACAGACATAAGAATAATTTCCTAAATAACACAAGGTATTTCAACACAAAGTCTGAAAGGTCACTTACTTTCTCATTCAAATAACAAAATATGATTAATAGTTTGAGCTCAAAGTATTAGGAATGCCTTTCAATTTAGGCAGAGTTTTGCTTCTAATAGTAGAGAGATCTCTCCTATACCAATGAAAGATTACAATATATAGCATTCCAAGAAAGACTTGGGTGCTTGTTTTCATGAAAATGGCCCATGATGAATTGAATGCCTTAAATATCTATGAAAGGGACATGCTAGAATAGATCATCAGCCTAGAATTTGGCATTCTAAATCATTCCAAATGTCTCTTGCTAAGCATGGGTTGTTTTTGTTTATGATTCTTACACGGCTGTCCACTAATCTTTACTCAATGTAGAAAAATAGGCCACAACTTTGAATGTTCACGCTCTCTAATGTTTACCTGGTTGACTATTCCACCTACTGCAGATAACTCTCCTATAGATATTTTTGAAATAACTATAACTTTTGTCTCTTCTTAGTGATCTAAGCTCTCAAACTATCTTCTCACTTTCAGCTAGCTCCTTCAGCTCTTTCTTTGGCTATTCACTGAGTTTGTTCTCAACGTCCATGCCACTTTTGATAATCAATGGATATTTCATTACCCTAAATTTTATGTCCATGGGGATGTCATGGTCACTTAGTAACTTGAACTAATTTGAACCTTGAACCTTTGAACCTTTGGAATGCATTGGTTCAATGGTTTAATAGTTTAGGCATTTCAATCGGCTCTTTGGTTCAATTTTTTGTGAAGTGTCATATTCACTTTCTTTTTCTTCTTTGGTTGAACCATTTTTTCAAACCCTTTAGTTAAACTTCTTTCTGAAATATTGCATTTATTTCATTTGCATGAAGCTTCCTTTTAAGATTTGAACTCTTTGAACATTGAACATTTGAACCTTAAACCATTTCAGTTCAAAGTTCAACTATTTATTCTCTTTGTTTTAATCCTTTCATTTTCTAAGTGCGTCTAACTTATTGAACTTGTCGAACCTTTGAACCTTTGAAATATTTTTGGTTCAAGGTTCAACAGTTTAATAGTTCAATCTTCACTCTTCAAAGCCTTTTTTTTTAAAGTCCACTGAAGTCATTGAACCTTTGACGTGGTTGAACTTCTTTGAACTTTTGAAGCGCATAACTCTTTTTAAACCTTTGATCTCATTGATTTTTTGAACCTTGTAGAGGTAGGGTTCAATGGTTCAATGGTTCAAAGTGGTTCATTCCAATTGTTTGAAGCCCGCCAATAAGTCTTTTGATTTAACTTTAGCATTGAACCAACCTTAAAACACTAAGGAAAAGCCTCAAGTATTAGGAAATTGATTCTTTGTGAAAGCCTATCAGTTGAACCTGTGGAATCTATTGAACCTGGGAGTTCCTTAACTAAATATTATTGAATAACTAAAAAACTTGGCTGCTCAAAATATTTTTTAGAAAGAAAAGAAAGAGTTTTGGTCCACAGGACCAAAATAGTTGATATGTTGTCAACAAAAACAAGTGACGGATTTTGGGAACAACACTATGATACCTAACATGGAGTTTAGTTCAATTTTATCTCATGGTATATTGGTAAAAACTAGGGCCCCTTTTTGATAACATATTAACCTTGTTCCACATATTTGATTTATGGTTAACCTAAAAGGATTATATCACCTAGAGAAATTAATCCCACTATAACATTAGATATGAGACAATCATCTATAGGAATAATTTTGCCTTTATATTTAGAGATCATAAATTGTGGTTTAATACTAATATTTAAATGATAAAGTATATTTGAGATCCCACTCGATCATTAAAACAAAGGTGTAGATCACACTTTATACCTTTATTTCTATTTGTATTGTATTCATCATGGCATAATTGAGTGAATCTTTTCTTCGTATCTTATAGAGTATTATGCAGAACATTGTTACATATTTTTTTAGTTTTTATCATAATATTGTTTATTGTTTTACATGGATTCAATGTTAAATTAATAGAGAAACTATTCTAAACAAGGCCTAATCTCATGGCCTTTTTAAAAAAATGGTTGCACTACTATATCATGTCATTATTCTTATCTAATAGCTTTTTTCAAATTTTAAATGAATTGGTAATAATAGGTATCTTATACTATATATTGTATCAAATCTAAAATTTCAAAATATCATCGATTTATTACTTCACATGCTCTTTAAGTGTCCATTATGGCTCTCATTTTATAACTCAATACTCAATAAAATTCCCATGAAATTAATGAAGAAAAATTTATAGAATATCTTCGTGGTCATCTTGAAAAGGTTGAATACTTATTATATGTTATTATATATGATCAAAATAAATGTGATAAATAAGTGTTTTCTAATATTTTCACTTCTGTTAATACATTCATTCCTATTTATACACCTTCAATTGCTTCTATAACATGATCCCTTTAATTTGGATCTTCAATTGGTTTCCAACAAGTATCCATTCATATTACTACAATTGTTATTTAGAATTATTTGATCACCTCTATAAATATTACCCTTTAGCATATGATTATTTAATTACATGCTAAGCTATCTAACATTGAGAAAACTGTTTCTCATGCTAGCCTCTCTGTGGATTCATGCTCATTTTTACATTACTCTTTGACATCAATTTTCATCTTATTCATTACTAGTCATATTTTTTTCGTTGAGTTTCACTTAAATATTAAATCAAATGTGATCCCCAATAAAATTTATGTGCATTCCATGCAACATGTTTTAATTATGTAGAAATGATTTTTTTTTACAAATATTTTTCTAATAAGTGTCAAAGAACATTCTCTTAGATTGTTTTATGATATTCTTACTCAATTAGTAAAGGCTTTCTACAAATTATTAAATTAGTTATTAATAAATTTTTCTATAAAATGGGGGAAAATATATCATATCCTCCAATTGTAAATGTCAAGGAAGGTTCTAATGAAACAACTAGTGAATATGTTTTAGATAAAAGACTATGGTAGAAAAAATGACAAATTAAATGGCTTATTATAAGATGCAAGATATCTTTAGTAAGATTTTCTTTCTCCACTTCAATATTCAATTAATTTTTATAGGTTCAAATATTTCGATGAGTTATTCAATACAATCAAATAACATAAATTTAAATTTCTTACTTTAAGAAATATCATTTGTACTTTAAATGCTCCTTCTACTTTGAGTGTTAGCTTTTAAATCAGGCTAAAATATTAGAACAAACCCAATGGATGCAAAAGTGAAGATAATTTTATATTTTTTCTTATTTAAAAATCAAAATAAAACATCCATTGAAAATCTCTAATAAGGATTAAATATACAAGGCTACCATTACATACTCATGTATTGTTCCAAAATATACTTGCATGTAATTTCAAAAATGTTCCTCCATCAATGGAAGTGAATGTGTTTATACCATTATATATATATATATATATATATATATATATATATCATTGCATATTTTGACTACCATATATGTATTTTCCATTCCACAAATATATATTTTAGGCTCGATAGAAATATTCAATATCTTATTGATGATAATATTGTTTATATTGAAACACCTACCCAAGAGACTAATACATAATAAAATGTTAATTAAATATTTAAAATGTAAAAATATATTTTTTGAAATCATGAAGATAATAAGGATATTTTCTAAGTATTTTATATATATAATTTTGATCTGACTCCTAAATATTCCAAATAATTTTATATCATCATGGAATAGTTACAATTAAACATAATGACCTATGATTGCGTTTTAAGATAGCGAAGTTGATGATGTTTTAGATAGACATGGACACTTTATTTGAGCATATTTTTACAATAAATCCATATATAGTGTTATGATAGATAATGGATCAAGTTAAAATGTATGCACCATAACACTCATATACCCTCTTGGTTATACAAATAATGATTTACAAGAGACTTCTATAGTTGTCAAAGTATTTGATGGTCAATCACATGATACTCTTTTTCATATAATATTACCTATACAAGTGGAACCTCTCACTATTTCCACTCCATGATTAGTTATACCAAGCATATGGGTGTTTTATATGTTATTTGCATGTCATTTGATACAAAAGATTATATTAGTATGTTATACAGTGTGTAAATATATCAAATATATTCATGATAATCAAGTATTCAAAATTTTAGGAATTCAATCTGATTATCCTTTGGAATCAATGATATTTAATCCTCTTACAGAATATTTGTTTGGTACATACATTGAGAAACATTGTAATTAAATAGTCTAGAAAACTATTAAAGATAGTATTACATAATTAGTTTATCCACCATTTTATGATCATTATTCAAATACACATAAGCATGATATAGAATCAATTGCTCCATGTACTTATGATCATGATATAGTTAGAAATCAACATTATTAGTTAGTAAAAAATGATTTGGTACAATATCCTAAACAAAAAGTGGCACCTAAAAATGAGGTATTCATCTCCTAAAGCCCCAAAATTTATTAAGATAACTTCATGATGGATACATAAAATTACATTTTCGCCAATTACTCATGAGGATACAAGTTCACATGGGTATATGAGTAGTGATTTAGATGGTTATATTCTAACATATGATCTCAATTATATTCAATGGCATATATAATTAGAACTTATTAAAATTAAGTAATTTCATCATATAGTGCAATTGATAATACATATTTATATCTTCTTGATGAAATTCTTGGTTGGGCACAACCTCATGCTTCATCCTAACTCACTGATTGGGTTTATTCTCTTACTTAACCTACTAGTATTTTCATTTCTACATAGCTTATTTTAATTTAATTAATTACTACATACTATATCCCTTATTTCAAGGTTTTTTATATCCCTTGAAAGTATTTTATCTTTGTGTGCACATTCCCTCTTTAATTTTCAAACTAATTTTAAAAACAAAAACAACTATATTATAGTGCTTTCCATGCTTATTGTTTATGAAAAACCACTATCTTATTGTTGTATATCTATCATGATTTGTATTTCATTGGATTTACATGATCACGTATATCTACTCCTATATTATACATTATCACACATAGATTATTTCGCATTGGGAGCATGATCATAGTTATCTACATGATTATGATTCAAATCCTCATATATTGAGGTCATTTTAATTTCCTCCCTTCTTACTATATGCTTTATCACCTTGTATTATGTTTTTTGAGTCCATCCCTTTTCTTAAGTTATACAATACTTGATTGTTACTCAATTAAAAAAAATCAAATTAGAGAATTTTAAAAATTGTGTGTGTGTGTGTGTGTCCAAAAAAAATTAAAAAAAAATATTTCAAAAAACTTAAATTTAAGACTTCTAATAATTTTCTTATGTTTCTCTTTATTTATTTTAATTTATATAAATAACATATTTAAAATTTAAATACATGTTGATTTTCATGAGGTATGTGAGTGTGATACAAGAAATAATTTTACATGGTTCTTTGATGTTGATTTTCCCTTTTTCCCAAAGAATGTCACTAAGTTGGGTACATCTATTCATTATCCATGATCACTTCAACATGTTGTATCTATATATAATAGTTTTACCATTTTGGGATACATATCATACATATGCTTTGATAATCACTAATAATTTACATTATCTAACATGGATATGTTACATTTTAACAATGGCATTGATACATGTGGTTTATATACACTATTTCAATTTTTATATGATTCTTTTCACATTCTAATTGTACTACATGATAAGTAAAAACTTACTTTATTTTTGTCTATGGCCCTTGGCCTTGTGTGTACAATATATATCTATTTGCTCTTGCATGGAATCATCCTTAAAATTAAGTATGAACCTTTGCCTTGGTTGTTTACGTGACATTCACATGTCCCTTGTATGTTACCTTTGGGCCTTATGTGTAAAATTATAGTAAAATTATGTGAAATTGTATGACATTACTTGTATGATAATTTCATGTTACTAATGTACAATGATTCATATCATTAATTACATCTATTTTATACTTTAATTTTGCTCCATTATACATATAATGCACATCATGCTTATATTATTCAATGTTATATTTATCTAACCTAATTTTCATATTCAATTAAATTTTACATTCAATACAATGATGCATTATAATTAGAATATTCATATCATAAATTATGACTTCATATTTCATATATTTTACAATTTGTTTTTAAGATAAGTGATTTTTAGGCTATGCTTATTATATCAAATGAAGGCATCACAATGGGTTTGTCTTGAGAAATCAAGTCGTCATGATCAACAAAATTCAAATTTATTATAGTTTACAAGTTTCAAAATTCAATCATGGTTCAAATTATCATATTGTGAGGGAATTTGACATGCACGTGCACTCATTCATAAATTTATTTAATATAGATTTGAATATAATTAATGTATATGCATGGAAATATGGGAAAACATTATATGATACATGATTAAAATACTTAAAATATTTAAAATGAAATTAATATTCATTTAATACATAAATAGAGGGTATGATAACAATTTATTTCATGTTTTTAATTGGATATTTTCAAATTTCAAAAGTGTAAAAGTTAATTTTTTTAATTTTAAAAAAAAAGGAATCTAGATTCATCTACAGCATTTTGATTTGTTTAATTTTTAAAATAAGACATGTTATATTTTATTAATAGTAAATTTCTATTGTTTAACTTTAGAGAAACACATTTGGTTATTTAAACTTCTTCTCCTATCACATTTTAGTCTTATAGTACTCAA
>JARHVA010002361.1:2175000-2295000 GCA_037957365.1 Torreya grandis | reverse complement strand
ATTACATGGAGGAAGCTTATTAGTTACCTTTTTAGTTAGAAGAAAGTTTCTTAAAAAAATTAAAAGAACATCCATTGGGCCAATAATAACACAATCTCCTCCAATAAGGGGAGGAGGTAGATTTAATAAAAACATAAGTGGCTTTAATACCAGTAGAGGAGAATCCTTATGTGGTCCAAAAAGATAAGTAGATAACAGATAAGGGTTTCAAATTTAGCAAAGAGGAAAAGGATTTCATAGAGGGTAAAGGTATGGTGGTGGTATAGGATGGTTTCTATATCTACATAGGTCATATGCTTGTTACAAATGCAAAATAGGTCATATCTAAATTTGATTGTACACATTACTATGATAAATAAAGGAAGCAAGAGGATCATCCAAAATTGAATTTAGTTGAAGCTAAAATATAAGAAAAATATACTAAAGTTATAATAGTAGTTATTAGACAAAATCTCATGATGAGAAGAATAATGATTAATCCATGAAAATAACATGTGTAGAATAAAAAAAGTGGTGATGCATATATATGAACAAATATATTTCAAACAAGATGTAGTTCAGGGGGTAAGTTAGGAAAGGTAATAATAGATGGCAGTAGTTGTGAAAATAAGGTTTCTAAAAATATGATCGACAAACTAGGTTTGAAGTGTGAAAAACATCTTACTCCTTATTATTTTTCATGGTTAAATAAAATGAATGAATTTATAGTAGAGAAAAGGTGTTTAATCAAGTTTTATATAGGTAAAAATTCCAAGGATGAAATATGGTTTGAGGTTATACCAATGGATGCATGTCATGCGATATTGGGATGGCCATGGCAGTTTGATGAAAAAATAGTTCATGATGGAGCAATGAACACTTATATTCTTTGTAAAGGTTATATGGATTTTTTTTTTACCACTTAAATAATAAAGGTAGGGTGAAATAATGCTAACTAAAAAATAACATATGAAAGAAATCAAGATTACAGGTTACTATTATGCATTAGTAGATAAGAAACAAGACATATAAGTGTTGTAAAGAAGAACAGAAGTAGAAGTCATATTGAATGAATATGAAGATGTTAGCCCTGATAATTTATGAAATGGTTTACCACCAAAGAGATATATTCAACATCATATTCATTTGATTTTAGGATCATCTCGAACCAATCAAATAGCTTATAGGATAAGTCCAATAAAACATGCATAATTGAATAAGTAAGTTGTTGAATTGGTGAGGAAGGGTGTATTAAGGGAGAGCATGAGTCCATGTGCAACACAAGAATTTATAGATCCAAAAAAAGATGGATAGTGGAGAATGTGTATAGATAGTAGAGAAATCAATAAAATTATAATCAATTAAAAGTCTCGTATACCTTGTTTAGATGATATGATGGATTTTATTATAGGAGGAAAATATTTTACTAAGATTTATTCGAGTGATTACTATCATATTCAAATTTATGAAGGGGATGAATGAAAAATAGCATTCAAGACTAAAAATGGTTTATATTAGTGGATGGGGATACCATTAAGGTTATATAATGCACCCAAATTTTTTTTGAGGGTGATGAACATAATACTAGAAGAATATAGTGGTATGTTTATGGTTGTTTATTTTGATGATATTTTAATATTCAGTAAGACTAAAAGAGATCACTTACATATTTTGAGAATGGTATTTTAATTATTAATAAAAGAGAAACTATATACAAAATTAAATAAATTTTATTAAGAATTTTATTAGTCTTGCTTCACCAATAACAAATTTCATGAGATAAAAATAATTTTCATGGATAAGGGAAACAATAGAAAGATTTGAGTTGTTGAAGAAGGAAATTATAGAAAATCCTATTTTAACAATAATATATTTTTAAAAAGTGGTTAAATTTTATTGTGATGTTTCATTTGTGGTAATTGGTGCCATTTTGAGTCATAAGGGAATCCAATAACATATTTTAGTGAAAAAATGAATGAGGTAAGAACAATGTATTTTATATATTATGTTGAATTTTATGTCATTGTAAAATCATTAAGACATTGGAGGCATTAACAGGTGGTTAAGGAGTGTATCCTATTTACTCATTATCAGGATTTGAATTATGTGAATGTTGAAAAGAAGTTAAATAAAATTCATGCAAAGTATGTGTCTTTATTTTAGGGTTGCAATATTGTGTTGAAGCAAAAATCAAGAAAACAAAATCAGGGAATTGATTCTTTAAGCATGCAAATGGGGTTGATAACTACTATGGTAAGAGAAGTAGTTGGATCTAAATTTTTTTTAGAATTAAATGATATTGAGCTAAATGATACAATATATGTTACAAGGCACATGATATGTCATGTGACAAAAGGACATATACAAAATACGGGCATGTACATGTTATTATAAGTTTCAAGAGGACCATGGATAAATTTAAGTATGGATTTTGTGTTTAAATTACCAAGCACACCTAGAGGTAACACTTCAATTTTTTTTTTATATATATTTTCTAAGATGGCTCATTTTATTAAATTTTAGAAAAATTCCACTATAATTGTAGAACTATTTTTTTAAGATATTATGAGATTGCATGGTGTTTTAAAAAACATTACATTAGATAGGGACAAAAACTTTATAATTCATTTTTTGAGGAGTTCAAGGAGGAATATGGGGACTAAGATATAATTCAATAGTGCATACCCTCATTAAATAGAAGGATAGACAAAAGTTATAAATAGGTGCTTGGCAAATTTATATAGATGCATAGTTGAAAAGAAGTCCAAGAAAAGGGACTTGGCTTTACCACATGCTGAGTTTATATATAATAGTTCATTGAACAGATCAAAAAGTAAATCAAAATTTCATATTATTTATGTGAGAAATAATATGAGTGGTTTATATTTGGTAGAGTTGTCCATTACAAAATGAGTTATTGATGATGCAAAAGCATTTACTGAACATATACAATAGTTACAAAAAGAAGTAAGAATAAATTTTTAGGAAATTAATGAGAAGTATAAAGTAGTAGCATATGTCAGAAGAAGGTTAAAGATATTTTAATAAGTATATTTACTAATATTTTAGCTTATGAATGAGATATTTCTGAAAGGCACATATAACAAGTTGAAGTATAATAAAATTGGACCATGCAAAGTTATGAACAAAATCAATATCAATGATTACGAGGTGAGTTTAATATAAAAATTTGATATCTCTCATGTATTTAATATTTTATATCATATGATTTGCATGGATAATATAGTTCATGTGAAGAAGATGAAGAACTATATTTGAAACAACAAGTTCAAAATAATAAGAAAGAAAAGATAGTACAGGTTATACATAAGAAGATATTAAGTGCAAGGCAAGGAAGTTATGATAGGTATTTGGTATAATGTGATGGATTATAGCAGGAAGACAAGACATGAAATATAAAGTGAGAGCTAAATAATATTGATAAAAATAAATTAAAAAAAGTATAATCAAAGCAACTCATAGGAACTGAGTTACTTTTAACTAGAGGATAATTATGCATAATAAGTGGTCAAGATTTTGGACACCATAACTTTGGATCCATATATCCATTTGAGCCCATCTTCACACCAACATTACTAGATTGAAAATTTCAATGCTTCCATAAATGGCCCTTTAGTTATGGTATGTTTTCAATATTTTATAGAGGCCAAACATTACCATATAAGGTTTCAAAATTATAGTTTAAAGTTATTTTCAAGTTTTTAATAAACTATTAAATTATCTATTTTTGTAACTAGACTTACATCTGATATGTAAATTTTGGTGTTTAATTTAATTTTAAATATTTTTAGAGTTGCACATGCTCCCATGTGAAACTTAGTAAAAATAGTAGCTACTAAAAATAGTAGGTTGAGTTTTATTTATTTTTAGAATCTTGAACTTTATATTTTAACTGTGATTTCATGTTGAGGCTTATTTATGCATGGTTTATAATTATTTATATTATTCAATATGATTCAATCTTAGTTATTATTTAAAATCTTAGCCTATTATATTTTCATTTGCCTTGATAATAATTTCATTCATTATCAGGGGTAGTCATTGTCAAGTATTCAAGTTAATCTTCCTAGTTACATTTGTATATAAAACATCAATATTCTCAAACTCAATCAATAAGGAATAAACACATAGGTTAGAGGACCTTTTAGACTATGTATGATGTAGGGACCAAACATTCAGAGGCCATAACTTTTGATCTGTAACTCCATTTGAGTTATTGTTTATGCCAAAATGAACTTCTAAAAATATTTAGTTCAGTCACAACCTACCCTATCCAATTATGTATATTTTGATTTTTTTTCAAGGAAATATGTGACCCTCTAAGGGTTGAAAAATACATATTAATTTTTTTTAAGGTTTTTTCCATCTCTAAAAATAACATGTTTTTATAACCAGACATGAACTAGAATTGAATTTAATCTTTTTAATTAATATTAATGTTTTGAATATACGTGGAAATTTATATGCCCATCTGAACTTGCATGCAAAACTTAATTAAAAACACTATTAAACAATTGCTAGAAGATGAAAGTTACTAAAAATATATATATCTTTTAAATCTCATTGGTCAATTATATTTAGGTAGATTTTGAAATATTTATCCTTTCTAATTATGCATGTGAACTCCAGTTCTAGGTTGAGATTTATTTGAGGAGTATTATGAAATATTATATTCATTCAATGAAAATCAAAAGAGAAATTTGTTTTTATTCAATTTATAAGTTTATGCCTATTTATATTTTGCTTATCTATTATGTGTTTTCATCATCTAGTATCAGAACAAGGTTAAATCTTGTAGGTAATATATTTTTGAATTTTTAGTGGGTTTCAAAAATTATATGTTTAGATAATATTATCTAATTGCATATGTGTAAGATATGGTGAAAGGACAAGGGAAAGGATGAATTGCTTAGATAAATAGGAATATCTAAGAGTTGTAGAGACAAGTAGAATAATTAATCACAATAATCATAAATCATAGATTAAAGCACGTAAAATATGAAATAATATTAAAAAACATATTGTGAAGATGAAATTTAGTAATAAAAGGAATGAGAATAACCACCATCAACTGAAAATAGGATGGTTAGGGATTTAGAGAGAAGAAATGAAGGAATAAAGGTTTAAATTCTAGATTATGGAGGTATTTTAAAAAAAGATAAGTGGATAGATTAGATGACAAATGTTAAGAAGTTTTTTAATGGAAAACTATAAGAGATAAAAAAAAAATTAATTTTATATGCACAAAATTGAAGAGTTATGTAATAATTTGGTGGGATCACTTGTATAAAAAAAAGAAAAAGAAACTGTAAAAAAAAGATCAACACGCAAGGAAATATGGAGACGAATTTGAGGGAGATATTTCTTATAAATTATGCGCAAACCATAAATAGAATATTTTAAAATGTAAAAGGATTATAGTATACAAGAGATTAAAAATGAATTTTAAAAGCCTACTATATGATGAAGCATAATGAAAGAGAAGAATAAATGGATGCAAGGTAGGTAAATGGTTTGAAGTTTTCTATTCATGATGAATTGAGATGCATAGAATACTTTCCATGGAGTAGGATTATCAATCATCTTTAAATGTAAAATAAAAACAAAATAGATATAATTTCAGAAGATCAAGTAAGCAAAGGAGAGGGAAATCCACTTTATTAAGGGGATGATGTAGGTTTAATACCACTAGAGGTCGGTTTAATTCCACTAGAGGAGCATCATGACATGGTTCAGAAACCCAAGAAGACATACAAGGGTTTCAATAACAAAAATTAAGTAGAGGATTTTATAAAGGATGAGGCTATGGTATTGATACATGGTGGTTTAAAAATTAATATAGGTCTTATCTTTGTTAAAGATATGGAGAAAAAAGGGCACATGTCATTTGAGTGTCCATGGTAAGGTGAAAAAGAAAGGAGGTAAGAGGATCACCTAAGAGTGAATTTAGTTTAGGCTGAGATAGAAGATAAAAATACAAAGTAAAAATAACAAATATTGAGTAAAATATCATGATGAGGACAATAGTGATTGCTCCTAGGAAAGAACATCTTAAAAATAAGGAAGGTAATGATGCATCGCTGTGATCAATTTTTTTAAACAAGGTGTTATTTAAGAAGTAAGTTATGTAAATTAATTTAGAATGTAGTAGTTTTCAAAATATGGCTTTTAAGGACATGTTTGAGAAACTAGGTTTACAATGTGAAAAATATACTTATCCTTGTTAGATTTCATGGTTAAATAAATGTATTAAATTTATGCTAGATATAATGTGCTTAGTTATTTTTTTATAGAAACACTTTCAAGGATGAAATATGGTGTGATATACCAATGGATGCATGCCATGTGATATAAGGAAGGCCATGGAAATTTTATATTAAATTAATTCATGATAGAGTAAAGAACACACATTCTAGGAAAGGTGGTACAAAGATAATTTATTACCTCTTAAAGAATAAGCTTAGTCTAAAATCGTGTTATCCACAATAGTATTTATCTAAAACATAGAGATGATAGGTTGTTGTTATGAATTAATATAAAATAGACAAGACACATAATTAGTTATACTTGATGAGTTACTATATGGTTAACCACTAAAGACAAACATTCAACATCATATTGATTTGATTCCAGGATCAATTGTACCCAATCAAGTAGAATATATGATGAGTCTAATAGAACATGTAGAATTTAATAAATATGTGATTGAATTAAAGATAAAAAGTGTATTAAAGGATAAAATGTGTCTAGGTGTAACACCAACATTGATAACTCTAAATAAAGATGTAGGTGGAGGATGTGTGTGGATAGTAGAGAAATAATTAAAAATTTCATCAAATACAAAAAATCTATACTTTGTGTATATGATATGATGGATGTTCTTATATGATAAAAATAATTTACAAAGATTGATCTAAGGAGTGGTTACTGTTGTATTCCAATTAACGAATATGTTGAATGGAAAACAACATTCAAGACTAGGGATAACATAAATTAATGGATGGAGATGCATTTGGATTATCTAATGCACCCAAAACATTTATAACGGTGATGAACATATTCATATGATATTACAATGAAATGTTTGTTGCAGTTTATTTTAATGATATTTTGATATTAATTAGGAATAAATAAGATAAATTAAGGAATTTTAGAATGATAATAGAGTTGTGAAGAAAAGATAAGATCTATGCAAATTTTAATAAGTGCATGTTTATGAAGAATAATTTGGTATTTTGAGATTTGTTATTTCAACACAGTGTGTAAGGATGAATGAATAAAAGGTAAAGGTAATTATTGAGTGGAATATTCTAAGAAGAATAATACAAGTAAAAATTTTCCATGGTTTAGAAACCTTTTACAAAAATTTCATTAAATTGTTTAGTAGTATTATTCTACCAATAATAGATTATAGGAGAGAAAAATAATTTTTTTGGAAAAGAGCATCAATAGAATTCTTTGAGTTGTTGAATAAAAATATAATATAAAAATATACTTTATCATTACCATATTTTAATAAAGTGTTTGAGGTGGCTTTTGATTATTTATATGTGAGAATTCATGTTGTGTTGAGCCAATAAAGAAGGCCAATAGCATATTTTAGTGAGAAATTGAATGAGCTAAGAAAGAAGTAACCTACATATGATTTTCATTTGTGTGGCATGGTATAAGAATCAAGACATTAAAGGAATTACATAATGCCTAAGGATTTTATCATATTTATAGACTATGAGTGTCTTAAATATGTGCACACTGAAAAGAATTTAAATATCAGTGACTCAAAAAAGGTTTCTTTCTTGCAAGGATATACTTTTATTTTGAAAAATAAATCAAGAAAGCATTATTACATTATTGATGTTTTTAGCAGGAGAGAGACATTTTAAACAAATATGGTGAGTGAAGTAGTTGGATTTAAATTTTTTAAATTTATATTATATTGGTACATATTTTGAAAGGATATCTATTCATTGTAAGAATCAATTATCAAGTGAGATAGGTACTATTCCTGATGAGTATCTTATATATTATCGTTATCTATTCAAGGTAAAATAACTATGTATTCCATTTAGGTCTCTAAGAGACAATATTATAAGAGAAATGCATAGTGGTGGTTTTGTTGGACATTTTGGTAAGGTTAAAACAATAGCTTTGGTGGATGAATAGTATTTCTAGCCAAAGGTGAAGAGAGATGTTGGATGTATGTTTAAAAATGCAAAATATGTGAAGTGGAAAAAGGCCATGCACAAAATATAATGTTGTACACAAAATTATCAAATGTAATAGGATCATGGATAGATTTGAGTGTGGATTTAATTTTAGAATTAACAAACACAAAAAGAGGTAATGATTCAATTTTTGTTGTTGTAAACAAGTTTTCAAAGATGCTTCATTTTATTTCATGTATAAATATCAATTATGCCCCTAAAGTTGTAAAACTATTTTTTAAATATGTTGTGAAATTGAATGGTGTTCCAGAAACCATAACATTAGATAGGGACACAAAACTTATAAGTCATTTTAAAGATATTTATAGAAAAATTTCGTATTTAGGATCAAATTTAGTAGTGCACAACCCTCACAAATACATGGATAGACAAAATTTTAAATATGAGCTTATGGTTGTTTTGAGATGCATAGTTGGACACAAAACCCAAGCAATGGGACTTGGATTTACCACAAAATGAGTTTACATATTACAAATCTAGTGCATAGATAAATAGTAAAATTACCATTTAAGATTGTTTATGGGAGAAATCCTATGGGTGTTTTTGATTTAGTACAATTACTAATTGCATAATGAGTTAGGGATGATGATTAAACATTTTTAGATCATAAAAAAATAATTTCAAGAAAAAGTGAAGAGAAATCTAATGAAAAGTAATGAGAAGTATAAATCAACATGATATCTAATAATAATGTCACCTTTTTTTTAATAAGGATATTTATTTATGGTTTAATTGAGGAAATATAAACTTCAAATAGACACATACAACAAGTTAGAGTACAATAAAAATTTATCTATATATAATTTTGAAGGAAATTAATGACAATGCTTATGAGGTTGGTTTATGACATTATTTTGATATGTCTCTAGTATTCAATGTTTTAGATTTATATGATTTCTATGGAGAATATGGGTAAGGGGAATAATTTGAATAAGTAAATTGGTAACATGTACCAAAAAATTATAAAGAAAATATAACATAAGATATCGATGAGAAGATAGTGCACAGAAGGTAAATAAGTTATAATATGTATTTGGTAGAATGAGAAGGAATAAAATAGGAAGACAAAACTTGGATTTTAGAATGGAAGATAAATATTGACAATAATAAATGACATGGTTTCAATTAGGGAAACACATGGGTAATTGATTTGATTTGGACCAGACTAGAATGATCCATAGACCAAACTTATGGATGTCATAAATTTTGATGTGTAACTCCATTTGATATCTCATTTTCACCAAAAATACCATATCAAAAATATTAATTCATCCTAACTTTAACTATTTGGTTACATATTTTTTCATAGCTTTTTAAAGGCCATATGTGACAATATGATGTTCTAAAAAAATAATTTAATATTTTTTAAGTATTTTTCCATTTTTAGAAATAACATATTTTTGTAACAAGATATGAACTAGAGTTGAAATTTGTCCATTTGGTCAAGTTTATCTTTATTTTTTAATATATGTGGATATTTTAAGGTCCATAAAAGGTTTCTTGTAAAACTTATGAAAAATAAGAGTTGAAAAATTGTTAGAAGATAAAAGTTAATAAAAATAACATTTTTTTAAAAAATTGCATGGGTAAGTTAGCTTTAGGAATGTTTTTATTTATTTATATTATTTAATTATGCATATCAACTCTAATTCTAGTTTCATATTTATTTAATGACTCTTCTATAATATTTTATTCATTCAATTAGAATCTTCAAATAAATTTAATTTCATGCAATTTTTTAGTTTATACATATTGATATTTTTCTTTGCTACATTGTGTTTTCATAAATTTAGGTAGTAATCAATTTACATGGGGTTTATAGAGGATAATTAAACTATTTCATTTGCATCATCACTCTTTTTATATATTATATCTATTTGGTTTATCCTGAAGGAACTAGTGTTTTGATCTTGCATGTCTTCCGCATGGTAGAATAATACACATAGTCAATCAATAAACCCTTTCATACAACTATAGGTTTTAATGTAGAGAAATCAAGTCATGATCAGCTAGTACATGGATTTAGTCAATAGACAAGCTAGTATTTTGGCCTTGAATTCTTAGTGTGGTGTTATCCCAATGTACTTTGGAATTTAATGAACCCAAAAACTAACAAATAAAATTACTAATGGGACAAGATTATAAGCATTAACTTATATTGATTTGTATTAAATGAATTTAAATAATTATAACCCCAAACGTTTGTTAAATAAGCCTCAACTAATTATTTAGAGTTGACATGCAAAACTTTAAAAAATTAAAATATATCTATTTTTAGTAGCCACTATTTATAGTAACTTTTGTATACAAACTCACGTGGATTTGAAAATTTCCCAAAATAGCCTAAATACTAAAATTAGATTATGGGATGAAATTCAACTGAATTTGATATCTAGATCTAAAAATATATAATTTTTAAAAGTAGAAAATTCTTTAAAAAATCATTAAACATTAGTTTTTTACTCTCAAATGATCACTTTTAACCTCTAAAAAATATCAAAATCATATATAAGTAGATAGAATAGCTTAGGTTAGCATCAAGCTTTTTGATATGGTTGTTTTGGCATGCAAAGGAGATCAAACAAATTTATGTATCAAAATTCATGGCCTCTGGAAGGTTGGCCTATTTCTTTTGCATCGTTCTCCTCTAGTTGAAATCAAATCTATTCTTATGAGTTACCTTTATTTTACTACTACCATTTTTCCTTGTTTATCTTCTTCAACTCTCATTCTATAATCCAAGTGTTATCTTCTTATTAAAATTCTTCTCACTGCATCAAATACCTGTTATAATTCCCTTGCCTTTTCCTCACTATTTTCATATCTAAAACTTGTGCTATTTTTTTATTTCCTCTTCTTTAGAACTTGTTGCTCCCAATTTACTTCTTCATATTTTTCATATTCACCATCTTCTCGATGAAATTTATATAAATATTAAACATTAAATACTGGAGATATATAAAATTATTATGGTAAACATACCTCATAAGCATTAGCATTGGTTTTTTTTACAATTCTAATTGATCTAATTTTCTTATACTTCAACAGATTATATGTGACTTTTGGAAATATCTCTTTCCACAAGTAAACCATTACTAAATATCCTTGTTCAAATACCTTGGATCTTCTTCTAGCATCTGTTGTTACTTTATATTTCTCATTAATTCCTATAACTTTCTTCTTACTTATTCTTGCAACTACTACATATGCTCTACAAATGCTTCTGCATCATCACTAATTATATCTATAATTAGTAGTTGTAATAATCTAAAATACTCATAAGATTTCTTTGATAAAAAATTATAAAATGTGAATTTCTTGTTGATCTATTTACTGAACTATTATATGCAAATTTATCTTGTGGTAAAGCTAAGTCCCATTGCTTTGGCTTTTCTTCCACTATGCATCTTAATAAATTTTCCAAGCTCCTATTCACAACTTCTGTCTATCCATTTATTTCTAGGTAATATACACTAATGAATTATATTTTAGTACCCATCTTCTTCCATAAGGTCCTCCAAAAATGATTTAGAAATTTCATGTCCCTATCTAAAGTAATAGTTCTTAGAACACCATGCAATGTCACAATATTGATAAAAAATAATTTGACAATTCTAGTGGCATCACTAGTTTCTTACATGCAATGAAATGAACCATTTTATAAAATATGTCCACAAAAAAAAATTGAATCGTTACCTCTCTATTTGCTTGGCAATCCCAACACAAAATCTGTAGTCTAAACTATCTATGGCCCTCTTAGAATCGGTAATAGCATGTAAAGTCTAGTATTTGGTGCATGTCTTTTATCCACCTAACATATTCTACACCTTGAAACATACCTTGTCACATCTCTCTTCATCTTTGCCCAGAAATACATTTCCTCCACCAAAGTTATTGTCTTCATCTTACAAAAATGTCTAGCCAAACCATCACTATGTAATTCTCTTATTATATTATCTCGTAGAGACCCAAATGAATTAGATAATTATTTACCTTTAAATAGATAACCTTATTGTATAAAATACTCATCATGAATACCATCTATCCCAAATATTAATGGATTCCTACACTGATCAACTACCTTTCTCAACTAAGGATCAATTTCATATAATTGTTTAATAGATCCAAATCAAACTACTTCACTCACCATAGTAGTTAATAATGTTACCCTCCAGTTCAATGCATCAGCTACCTCATTCTATTTCCCTGATTTATGCTTCAACACAAATGTATACCCTTGCAAGAAAGAAACCTACTTTGCATGCCTACTATTCAACTTTTTTTGTGTATTCACATATTTCAAAGTCTCATGATCTGTAATTAGTAGAAATTTATTAGGAGACAAATAATTCCTCCAATGTCTTAATGCTTGTATTATTAGATAAAGTTCAACATCATAAGTAGAATACTTTATTTTTAGCTCATTCAATTTATTATTAAAATATGTTATTGGCTTTTCTTCTCAACTCAACACAACACAATTTCCCACAAATGAGCAACACAATTAACCTCAAACACTTTTCTAAAATGTAATAATGCTAAAATTAGTCTTTCTCTGATCTTCTTCTTCAAAATTTTAAAAAAAATTGTGGTTGTTCCATTCCATGTAAATTCCCTCCCTCTCATGCAATCTATTATTGGTACCACAATACTACTAAAATTTGTAATAAATGTAGAAAGCTATTAAATCGTGGAAATTACTTACCTCTTCAATTTTTCTTGGAATAGGCCACTCAATAATTGTGTTTATCTTTTCCTTATCTATTTTCACACCAACTTCTAGAATAACAAATTCCCAAAATACCAAACTATTCTTCATAAACCTACACCTCTTCAAATTTGCATACAAATTATCTTTTCTTAGCAAATCCGTTACCATTCTCAAATATTATAAGTGTTCCTCTTTAGTCCTATTGAATATCAAAATATCATCAAAATAAAACATAATAAACTTAATAATATCTGCTCACAACACTATATTCATCACCCTCATAAATGTGGTAGGTACATTAGATAATCCAGATGGCATCACCATCCACTCATATAAGCCACACCTAGTCTTGAATGTAGTTTTCCACTCATCTCCTTTATAAATTCGTATATGAAAATAACCACTCCTTAGATCAATTTTGTTAAAATATTTTTCTCCTGCAAGCACATCAATCATATCATCTAAATAATATATAGGAAACCTATACTTTATTGTAATTTTATTAATTACTCTACTATCCACACACATTCTCCATCCTCCATCTTTATTTAGAGTTAAAAACATTGGTGTTCTGCATTGACTAATACTCTCCCTTATCATTTTATTTCTTAGCAATTTAATAACATGTTTATTTAATTCTACATGTTCTATTGGACTCATCCTATAAGTTTTTTGATTGGGTGGAGTTGATCTTACAATCAAATCAATGTGATGTTTAATATCTCTCTTTGGTGGTGAACTATCTGATAAATCATCAAGCATAACATCTGCATATTGTTTCAACACTCTTTCTACTTCTATTGGTATTAGCACCATTTTTGTTTCTTCTAACTATGCTACTAATGCATAAAAACAACCTACTACATTCATTTATTGGATAAATTGTTTATTAGAGAGCATGTTTTATGTCTTCTCTTCCTCTTTAGGAGGTAACAAAACTAGCTTTGTACCACCTTTCTAAAAAGTGGGTGTGTTCTTTGCTCCATCATGAACTAGTTTCCTATCAAATTTTCGTAGTCTCCCCAATAACACATGACATGCATCCATCATAATAATATCACACCATATTTCATCATTATAAGTTGTTATTATATAAAACTTGGTTAAACACATTTTATCTACTATAACATCATTCCCTTTCTTAAACAATGAAATCTAATAAGAGTTAGGGTAATTTACACATTGCAAATTTAGTTTCTCAATCATTTCTTTAGAAACCATATTTTCATAACTACCACAATCTATAATTACTTTGCATACCTTTCCACTTTAAGTGCATCTTATTCTAAAAATATTTGATCATATCCATGTATCACCACCTTATTTATTTTTCACTTGATCTTTCCTTGGAAAGATCATGGTTCTTCTCATCATGATATTCTCTCCACCATTAGCTAGTGCAACATTATTATTTTGATCTTCTATTTTAGCCTCAAGTAGATTTACTCTTGGGGGATATTCTTGTCTACTTTCTTGATCTTGATATTGTGGATATTAAAATCATTCATGCCTTTCTTTTCCACATATCTATGCTTATTCAAAAACCATCCTCTAGTACCATCATAACCTTGTTCTCTTTGAAATCCTCTTCCTCTTTGTTGGTATTCAAACCCTTACTTATTATCATCTTGGCTTTCTGTACAATGTGATGATTCACCTTTATTGGCATTAAGTCCACCTTTGGTGGTCTCAAACCCACCTCATCCCCTTATTGGAGGGATTTGCCACTTTTTGGACCAATAGATGTCCTTCTAAAATTTTGTCTATTTTGTTTTTTTTCTTCCTTCAAACCTAATTGGTAAGCTTCCTCCATGCTAAGTATTATATACATGCTTAACTTGTCTTGAATAGAAAATTTCAAACCATTTACATATATTGTATCCATCTACTATTTTGTTTCATCATGTTCCACTTGTATAAAAATATTATAAAATTCATCTATATACTCTTGTATATTGTGATCTTTTTCCTTCAAATTCTAAAATCATTTGTATAGTTTTATGCATAATCCATAGGAAGAAGTTTCTCCCTCAGTTTCTCCATATTTTTCCATAAATTAATATTATCTTTACATTTTATCTATCTCTCTTTCTACAGGTGATCCCACCAAATCATTACATGACCTTTCAATTTCATGCATACAAACTTTACCTTCTTCTCTTCTCTCATAGTCATCCACCTGAAGAACTTCTCCATGCTATTCATCCAATCTATCAACCCCTATGGTTTTAAACTACCTCTATAATCTAGAACATAAACCTTGATTCCTTGATTTCTTCCTTCTAAATCCAAAACCATCCTCTCTTTTGTTGATGGTGGTTTCTCTTTCTCTTCTTATTGAACCTCTTCATCATGATTTGTGTCTTCCTCATCACCACCTAGTCTTCTCTATTGATTGATGATAACCTCTATTAATTATAAAACTTGCCTCTATAGGTCTTGTATAGTTTATTTCATCTTCAAAACACCTTCTCATCCTCTCACCATTCTTTACTCCTCCAAGATTTAGACTTGCTCTGATATCGTATAATGAAGCCAAAAAATAACGTGACAAATAAAGTTACCACTAAGCCAAGACTCTTACAAATAACTTGTATTGATTCATACTAAAAGACTTGAAATAATTAAAAACCCAAACCATGCTTAAATAATCTTCAACTCAGAATTCAGATTTGACATATAAAATTTTGATAAATCTAAGATCCAAAAAATGGCTATTTTTAGCAGGAACTATTTATAGTAACTTTCACATGCAAGTGTGTGCGGATTTAAAAAATTATTGAAATAAATTTAATACTAAAATTCGCCTATGGGACAAAATTCAATTGATGTTGATATCCGGTTCTAAAAATATATAATTTCTAAAATAGAAAATTCTTAAAAAAAAAACATTAAATGTTAATCCTGACCAATTTTTTCTACATCAGAATTATAATTTTGGATATGATATAGTTCATTACTTTATATATATTTTTTTAATCAATATTATTATTTCATAGTAAATAAAAAATGATTTTAACATAAGTTTTCACATCTAATTTTTAATTTACAACTCATATCACATTTCATATTCTATAAATTACTATATTATATATTTAAGTTTTGTATATTATAAATAACTAAATCAATTTTCAATATTTTAAGGCTTATTAGATTACAATATTTAATAAATAAAAAATTAAACACTATAAATAAACATAATATTTAAAATTAATAACCTATTTTTACATAAACCATAAGAAAATCTGTAAGTAATTTATGCCAGTCTATTTACATGAAAATAATTATTTGTGTTATTTAGAGGATAGATATTATATTTGTCTCATGCTAACTCAAAACACATTTTATTCAAGAAAAACAACTTTGAAAATAACAAAATTATTACCATATATACCTGTATATAATTTTAGGAAATGAAAAAAATATTGATAAAAAAATTGACATCATTGTAAAAAATAATTCTCTAGAAAATAAAATATACTTGTCACATTCACACATAGGAACTAAATGGTGCTTAATTCACCTCACAATGATTGGATTCCTATTCTACAACCTATGCCCATTGCACCTTCAAAATGAATCATAAAACTTTCTCTCATATATAGATATCTCATATATGGATTTGATTTTTTTAGGATGTCATTAGAGGAAATATTTGTTTAGTTTAATAACACATAAAATGAACATCTTTATCCTTAAATGTGAATTAAAAAATCAACATAAAATAGTTTAATGACATTGAATTTAATAGATACATATAAAGAAAACATACTTCTACTATGGCAACAAGTATCCTAACCACTCACCATTATGTTAATGCCACACAGTCACTAGTGGGATAACATATCTCCACTACAAGACTTTGGCTCATATGACATGGGCCTATTTTTTTTTATAGTAGTAAGGCAACACCACTATACTCACCCTTCATTTTTGAAATGCAATCGTCAATCAACTACAGAAAAAAGGCCTCAATCATGTTAGTAAATGGAAATTCTAGTAAGAATTTAGAAAAAGGCCTCAAATACATCTAATTTCAATTATGACTTATTATAATAGTCATAATCTAATTATGAATTTATATTATAGTAAATCAAGTGTAGTCATTTTCAAGTATTAAATTTAAACTATCTACTTGCAATCATATTAAAAAACAATATTCAAATACTCACTTTAGGAGTAATAATTACATCGAATTGAGGCCCTTTTAAGATATCCAAGTCATGCCAAAATTACAAAAAGGTTTTTGAGGATAGTGTAACTATTTCCTTTTGTTGATAACCCCATTTAAATTTAATATCTATTTGGTTTATTTTGTAGGAGCTAGACTTTGGACGTTATAGGTATTTTTCATGGTTATATAGGACATAATCAATTAGTGAACCTTGTTAGATAGTCACAAGTGCTCACATAGATAACTCAATGCACACTAAACCAGGATATGGTCATACTCAACAAAAAATTAAATATTATGGCCATGTGCCAACATAATTTAAAATTAGAAAACTTTTTATAACATAGTTCAAGGGTTACTATTATAAGTTTTCATCAATAGTCTTCATACATAAATAACATAATTTCCATTTCAGATAGGTTTACATATGTACTTGTCTATTTACTTGTTTATATCTCATTTAAAATTCTATAACGTAGTGTATTATACATTTAAGTTTTGTATATTGTATAGATATAAGTAAGTTTCAATAGTTTGATGTTTATTAGATATCATTGTTAAATAAAAAATAAAATTAAACACTACTAAAACAACACAATATTTTAAACCAACACCATATTTTTAAATAAATCATAATAAAAGCTATAAACCATTTACATAATTTTATTTACATGAAATTAATTATTTTTGTTATTAAGATAATATATCATACTTTGATCTCATGGCGACTCTGAAGACCTTTTAGTCATGAAACATAAGTTTGAAAAGAAAAATATCATAAACCTATACACCTATATAGAAGTTTAGGACACTAGGAAACATATTGATTTTAGAAAATGACATCATTATTAGAGAAAAATATCATACAAATGAAATATACTTGTCATATTCATGCAAAGATAGTAAATAGAGTTTAACTCACCTCACAATGATTGCATGCCTATTCTCCACCCTATGCATGTCTAATATTAAAATAAATTATAAAACTTACTCTTATATAGAGAGAGCTCATATATGGGTATTATTTTTTAAGGATGTCATTAGTGGATAAATTTATTTGGTTTAATAACAAATAAAATGAACCATAAATATTTCAAATAGAAGAATCAAATTACCCCTGAACTTCCAAAACCACATAAAAGTAAAGAGTAAGTTAGAAAAGTGAAAAATATTTGGATTAAATATTTGAAAAGTAATACTTCAAAGGATAAAGGTTAAAGTACCACTAGGAACCCACCAAAATCTCAAGGCACAGGCATTAAGACTTGACTAAGAAGTAGATCTAAGGATCCTCCTACTTCTAGACAAAATATTGTAAACACTGGAAAAACATGACATTTATCTAGGCATTCTATCATGGTTGAGGATGCAATTGAAGGTAAGAATATACCAACACATAGTAGGGTTCTGAAAGGGAGAAAATCAATTCTCCAACTAAGAAAACTAATAAAGGCATGATTAAAATGAGGGATGGCTCTAAGGAGAAAGAGGTGGAAGAATTGGGTACCTAGTCTCATGATCCAAATAAAAATTTCAATGTTATGGTTGACTCTCTTAAAGGTAAGCAAAGCACTGATAAAATTTAAGAACTAGACTTGAAAAAGTTGATAATGAGGTGGTCTATGAGGGAATTGTCAGAACTCAAAGGAATTGTCAAAATGCTAGAATAGAATAATGATAAATTGATATAGAAAGACTCTAATAATGATCACATCATGCAAATTCAATAGCCCGGAGATAGTGTTAGTGTCCTAAATCATGAAAATGACAAACTTAAAAACAACATCAATTCAAAATGTGGAAACTCTAAGAGCACATATGGGGGAATTCTTTGACACGTGGACCTCTTCTAAGGGCAAGGGGAAACACATTCAATATACTGTATTATTTAAATACATAGATAAGGAAAAGTTTCTTATTTAGATTGACTCAAACCTAAAATGCATGAAAAATTACTAGGAGGATGTTGTAGGAAACTTAGATATGTATAGTTTTTTTTAATTCTTTTCTATCTAATTTTTATTTCTAGCATTATTTTTATTATTTTGGGGTTGTATTTTGGTAGTCTTTAAGCTTTTATTATGACCATTTTGCTCTATTTCCTTAGTTATTCCTTTTGTTTTATTTTTGGTCGTACTCTTTCTAGGGCTTGGGGTCCCTAGTCAAAAAAATCCTCACCTTTAATGTTAATTAAAAAAACACATAAAATGAACCTCTACATCCTTAAATATGAAATAAAGTCCAGCTCAAAAGTGTTTAGTGCCATTGAATGTAGAAGGTAAATATAAGCGGAACATGCTTCCAATGTAGCACAAGGTACCCATACCACTCACCATTTTGTTAATGCCACACAGTCGTTGGTGGGCCAACATATCCCTACCAGTAGATCTTCATCCCCATGGCATAGGCTTGTCATGTGTCAATAGTAGGGCAATGTGATTGTACTCATCCTTCAACTTTGACTAGCTTTGTGGATCAGGGATTAAAAAAGCGGTTCAATCCTATATGTGAATGCTTATCAATGTAACTAAACCATTTTGTGTATATTTGATAAAAAATTTACCCATTTTTCATTTATATCATGTTAATTGAGTTTCACATAAAACCACTAAATCTATCATAAAATATTTTTAATGTAAGGAGGCATAAATTATTTACATTAATATTAAATGGTGCCTATGGGAACTAAGGTTTCATTGATTTATGTTGCAAAATGATTGATGTAGAGAGTCTTACAAATTTAAAAGTGATACAAAATTGACCAATTAAAATCAAATCATTTGAAAATTTTCAATTTAACATTCACATTTTATAATTCTAATGTTTTAAATGATCCATATACATGTGAATCTCAACTTAACAATCACTACTGATATCATAAATAAACCATACATATATTTAAATACATAATAATATATTCAAACTTGTAACCCCCCTTTTGAAAATACAAGTACGTTGCCATTACTATATAAACTTGTAACCTCGCTTTAAAGAATCTCGTTAAGCTATTGGAGATTAAAAAGGCCCATGGAAGAAATAATATCTACATCTTTTCATGTTAAAAAGGTTTCAAAATTGACACAACGATCTTCGTATTCTTCTTTTACACCTGCCATGTGCAAAATTATAAGATAATAAAGAATCCTGTCGACAGACAGAAAGTAAAAGCTTGATTCCCTATGTTAGGAGTGTAGATGCTTTCAATTTCCTAGGGGATGTCACATCTGTGTAGTGTATTCGGTCGACAGGACAACAACTATTCAAGGCCAGACAATCCCTTCAAAATTAGATCTTCTTCTCATTACGTGATAATTGCTTTTATAATTATACCTGCGCTTTCTGACAACTTTATCAGTGCCCTGCAATGATAATGACCACACATTCGATGGCATCGTTTTACCAATGTGAACAACTATATGGCATCTATTCTATCCACTTTCACCCTTCAAGCTTCTCTGATTATTTTATTTTATTTTTCCATAGAACAGTTGTACTTGGAAGGCAGTAGCGGCTGAAGATTCATGTCTGAGTACACAGACACCGACTCCGATCTCATGTGTTACATTCGTTGCAAAAATTGCACCACCGTTCTAGCGGTAAAACACTTCCAAATCAAATAAAATAAGCTTTTAATTTTTTTCTTGTTACTTTCAGATCTGTGACTGTCGTGCGGTTTCTAAACCTTAGGAGAATCATTACATTGGGGGATGTGAATTTTTCGCTCCAATACCCATCTGTTTAAATGGTTTGCTCCAATACGCATCTGTTTAAATGGCTATATATTCCAGTGCAGTAATACAGATTTAACTACATCTTGGCTACGTTTAAATGGGGATTCATTAGGATTTTAAGGAACGACAAAATTACTACATTTAATCCATAATCTGTGAGATATACAGTGTGAATGAAATTTTTCCATATTTTCTTTTTATCTAAGTCTGATATAAAATTGTCAGCTATCCAATTTATAAACATTGCTGAGATGTATTTAACTCCGACACAATTTGAAAATATTTCTAAAATTTATATCTGCTACTTGTAATAAAGTAGGCAGGTATGGAATGAAAGATCCTCCTTGCTTCCTCCTACACGAGACAACACTCATTTCTTTTAGGAAAAACCCTTTTGTCAGTAACGCCTGGGCAAGACTGCGGTGTAGGGTGGCTTTCACTGAATATTTCTAATAACTAGGGTAGTATCATGATATACCATTTGTTAGATATGTGACAATAATGTTAAATGTTGTATCTCATTGCAACGTGGTTTGTAGTTTACTTATCGATAAGGGTGGGGTGAGGAACGGCCCTCAATAATGAAAAAAATGAGTCAAACCCTTGTTTTTTGAAATAAAAATTTCATTAGATTCTATTTTTAGAGAGGAAAGTCCTAATGATGTTTTTCTGCTCTATTTTTAGGAAGAGGAATCTTAATGGTGCTTTGCTAATTAGATTTATTTATCTTTGTGGAGAGCCAAAGTGGCTGATAACTAGTTCATATGTAATTTGTTCATCTTGAATTAATAAAAGCTTTAATATTTACACCATGAATGTTTCTTTAGCTCTATTAAAATTTTACCACATAATTTTATTATTTTGTCTCATACATATTTAATATTCTATCTACTTAAATTATCTCTGTTATTCCAAACTTATATTCTGTTATTAAAATTACTGATTATTTGGATGTATTTAGTATCCTAACACTATTGTGATGTGTTTTCTACGTTTTAGCTTTCAGCCTAAGCATCTCAATATACACAAAAATAAAACTTGGCTTATGCTTATTTCATACAAAACCTAACATCAAAATAAAGCAAATTTGAGAATCTAATACTATTCTATCGTATGTAGAGGGTTTTGATCTAAATAGCAGGTATGGTGTTTATTCCATTATTGAATATAACCTGTAGAAATATTTTTATGCTCTATTGGAAATTTCTCTGTCCCATTAACTATAACGAGGATACTATAGTTTATGACACAGCAGAAAGATCCATAATAGTAGCGAGCTAACTGCAAATAAAATGCAACCAGGTGAGCGTTCCCTGCAAGAGATTATTCAACGTGGTGACAATAAAATGTGGCCACTGCAATAGCCTTCTTTGTGTGAACATGAAGACATCGCATCTTCAACAGCATTTACAACTCATTTTGGGCCACGTCCCGACTTTCATTCCCAATGGAATTCCTCCTTTAAATGGGGTAATAAAACCTGAAAAGCTTCTATGGTTTATATTAAACGTGGGATGTGTAACAATCATATACGGAACGATTAATCCTTCAAATACATTTTATTAGGAATCTATCAGTTAGTACTCCTCAATATCACTGTTTTTCTAACAGATTAACTAGGTTGTCTCGCAAATTTGTTTATGGGCATGTATTAATGTCTTTATGAATAATACAGACCTTCAGCTCCTTTGAAAGTTCTAATTATGAGATATCGTCTTCCCACAACGGAAAGAAGGAACAATCGACTTCTACAACTTACAGAGGCAAGTAAACTAGTAATCAAAATACAAGGAAACCACTGTCATTTTGTACGACATTGTTTCCCGCAATTATGGGTTTACTGGTTTACAAGTTGTTAATAATTATTGTTATTGTTTTTAGCAGAGAAAAGGCACCGGGCTCCATCTCTCTATAACCGTTTTATCAAGTAATATTTTAGAATTTTTTTTTTTTTTTTTTTCCTTTATCATAATGAATTTACCACTCGGCGCTATTTTTTAATTAGTAGTGAGGCACAGAGAAACTCTGACAGAGAAAACTCATTCTGCTGAATATTGTTTAGGGAGGAGATTCAAAGGATTAAGGCGACCAATCCTGCTATAAGCCACAAGAAAGCTTTCAGCACAGCTGCCAAAAACGTGAGCATAAATTTACATTAATCATCCACAAATATATTTGTGTTGGTTTCACAATGTTTTTTTAATAATTTGTTATAAACAGCTGATAATTTCATATGCTTTGTCAGTGGTCCCTTTTTCCCTACATGCACTCTGGTTAGCTCTGGATTGACGGAGGCAAGCCCCGATTTGAGGTAATTGTTATTATTTATCTTTGGCCTTAGATTCGACAATCTTCGAGAAATCTTCATTATTCTAAAAATAGAGTGTCTATATCGACTGTATCTTAGTTTTAAGACAACATATGTGTCTCTATTTTTATGGTTTGGCCCATTTGATGTATACTACACTCTCACCACGTCTACAACAATATGATACTCATTATAACATGTATATCTTGTCTCTAAATACATTCCAGTATTATGGTTTGAGGGAACCTCATTTTGAACCAGATTGCATTATTTCTGCTATATAATTATGTTTCGCAGTAAATCTCCCTCTGTTAACAGTTTTGTACTAAAAAGGTAAGGCATGTTTTCATGCTTTAAGGAAAGTGGTTTCTGTGTATGTTTTACAACAAATAAGGCAAGAGACAAATAGGAGGTGATTCGGATAAGTAATACATTTTGACCAAGAGAACATTTCTATACCAGTATATCATTTATTATAGCATGTATGTCTTGTCTATAAAGATAATGGAGTATTATGATTTGAGATACATATAGCTTTTATCTTGAGTGATTAAATTAGGTTCTGAATCTTAATAGTACAATACTGATGTGTTGAGCTAGGGAGGAGAAAAATTGGACGTGGTTCAGATATGTACTACATTTTGACAACATTTATACCACTATAATATATAACATGTGTATCTTATCTCTAAAAATAATCCAGTATTAGGATATGAGAACCAGACTGCATTATCTTCTGTCAATAGGGTATAAATCTTTATCCTTCAAGACTGTTGTGTTGAACTAGGTAGGAGAAAAATTGTTGGTGATTGAGATATGTATTAAAGTTCTACCCACATCTAGGTGGTGATTCAGATATGTATTACATCTTTACCAACATCTATTTCAATATAATATTCATTATAACATATTTGTTGTATATAAAGAAATATGGTATTATGATCTGAGAGAACCTCAATTCAAATCACATTCCATTATCTTCAGCAACGTAAATTAGGGTACGAATTTTAATCTTACTAGATTGTTGTGTTAAGCTAAGGAAGATAAAAAATGGTGGTTATTCGGCTTTGTAAGACATTTTTAACACATTATGACCTACATCTGTCCGAGTTTAATATTCATTATAACATGAATATGTTTTCCCTAAAGATGTTCCAGTATTAGGATCTCAGAGAGCGTAATTTTGAACACTGAATTACCTTCTACCATGGAAATTACGGTATGAATCTTGATTGCATTACCTTCCGTCATGTAAATTAGGGTATGAAGCTTGATATTATGGTATGTTATTTTGAGCCAGCGAAGAGAAATTTTAGTAGTGATTCAGCTATGAAATAAAGGGTAGTAACGTTTCATATTGATATACTGTTAAATTTATTTTTTACTGGATTAAGTTTTTATATGAAATCAAATAAATTGAACAAATAATATATTTTATTGACAACCTGAAATAATATATTAACCAGTTTCCATAGCACGTAATTATTTTAGTGGAACATAATTTTTTTAGAGACTTTGTTTATTCTTGTATAAAATCATGATTTTAGTTAAAATAATTAATAAATATTGGTTTATAAATCATTAAGACCATGTTTCCATCTATATTGAAGCTGGCATGGAAAATGGCTATCTGGAATCATCTATATGCAATGTGCATGAGATTATTCAGGGTATAAACTGAACAAAAAGCGCATGTGCATAAGATTCCTTATCAATCCGTCACCAATGGGCAACCAACAATCTCAAGATAACATTAAAAAATGATTACTAATAATGTATTGATTCTCCTTAACTTACATTTAGATAATCTGACAAGTTCGTTCTTAAGCAGATGCTTTGGTTTTGTAGTTTCATTATTATTGGAAAATTATAATTACTCATAGCTCGGCATTTATTGCCCAAATATTTTGTTTGTCCTTTCTAGATTTGTATCATCGTTCAAGAGGATTTGCATTAAATATATTTGTATTAATTCCTAAAAACTTCCTAGTTGAGTGTAATGTTGTCCAATAAAGCTCATTTGACATAAGGTATTTGGATTTTGATTGTAGTAATTACATGACAAGAAATCTAAATTTATTTTCTAGATTGGATGAATCAGTTTAAAATGATGTCATATTTTGTAATAACAATAAGGTTACTGTTTTGGGTAAATGTATAATTAATATTCTAACCAAAACGGAGGAGCAAAAAGTTATGCATGATGTGTATTATGTTGTTGGCCTCAAGCATAACTTAATTATTATTGTTCAGTTTGTGAAAAAAGGCAATAGAGTGTACATAGAAAATAATGAGTGTGACTTTGGACATGTTTCCAAGGAAACAACTGATTGTCAAAGTGCAAATGACTAGAAACAGGTTGTTTTCCTTGAGGATAAGGCCAAATATGAAGGTAAAAACAGACCAAGCTGTTCATAATACAAACAATGTACATTTTGGAGTTGCCTTTAAGGTTAAAAATACAAAATTAGGAGCTGAAATGAATTGTATAGATTTAATAAATTATGGAACAAACCAATTCAATTTTAGAGAAGCAAAAAGTAGTGATGGACAAATTCAAACAGCATTTTAGCCAATTCTAAAGGATGAATCTTACTTGTGGCATTTTATATTTGGGCATTTGAACTTTGATGGCTGAAGCTACTACATATGAAGAACATGGTGAAAGGTTTTCCATTAATTGAGAAACTAGAAAGAGTTTATGAAGGTTGTATCTTGGGAAAATAACATAGAGAGTCTTTCCCGGATGGCAAATCAATAAGAGCAAGAGCACCACTTGAGATGCTTCATTTAGATACTTGTGGGCAAACTCAAACACCTTCTATAGGAGGCTGCACTTATTTCCATACTTTTATTAATGACTTGAAAAGGAAAACATGGGTTTACTTCTTAAAAAAAAAGTATGGTGTATTTACTTATTTTCCACAATTCAAGGCACTTGTGAAGAAACAACGTGGCTACTACATCAAGGTCTTGAAGATGGATAGAAGTGGTGAGTATATTTCTAATGATTTTCTAATTTTTTCTAGATTACATGGCATACACAAGGAATTTAGAACCCACTAAACACCTCAACAAAATGGTGTGGTGGAGAGGAACAATAGAACCACTATGGAGATGTCACATAGTATGTTGGCAACCTAGCATTTACCCAATGAATATTGGGTTGAGGCAGTGGTAACTTCTTTTTACATCATGAATAGGTGCCCAACAAAGAGTGCAAAGAACAAAGTCCATCAAGAGGCTTGGACAGTTAAGAAACATAGTGTTTCTCACTTTAAGGTATTTGGCTATGTTGCATATGCACAAATTTCAGATGAGTTGAGGAAGAAGTTAGATAATAAAGGACAAAAATGTATATTTGTTGGCTATTCAGAGAATACAAAGGCATATAAGTTGTTTAATACTATCAAAAGGAAGGTTACAATTAGCTATGATGTTCAATTTGTGGAGGATAAAGCATGGGATGGAAGTGTAAAGAGGAGTATATATGTTATAGATTATGTTTCTCATGATGATATGGTGGATGTAGGTTTTCCATCATCAAGTACAACATAAACAACATCTCCTTCCACTCTTTGGATAGCACCACAAATTTTAGCTAAAGCTACACCTCCATTCCCTATAATGAGATCTTCAAGGTTTCCGCCCACACAAAGAGTACAATAAAATCCAAAAGTAACCACAACAACATCTACACCAGATGACAAGCTTGGAGTAACTCTAACTAGAACTCCAAGTAGTTCTACATCTTCAGATCTAACAGTAGCAAGCATGCTACCATGAAAAACAATGAGTTTGAGTGAGTTGTGTAATGTTGAGACAACAAATTTGTTTTCAGTCTTTCCTTTATTTTCTCATGTAGATGATCCATTAAAATTTGAAGAAGTTATGAGTGATGATACATAGGCACAAGACATGGATGAAGAGATTGAACCTATTGAGAAGAACCAAACATGGGAGTTGGGTGAATTGCCTGAAGGCAAGGATGTAATAAGTGTAAAGTGGATTTATAAGAATAAACAAGATGATGATGGAAAAGTGAAAAATCATAAAGCAAGGCTAGTTGTAAGGGGCTTCACACAATAGCCTAGAATAGATTTCAATGAAACATGTGAACCTATTGCATGGTTGGACATAGTTAGGACTGTATTGGTTATTGTTGCCATAAACAAATGACCTATGTACCAAATGGATGTGAAGCTAGCATTTTTAAATGGATATCTAGAGGAGGAAGTGTCTGGTGAACAACCATAAGTATATTATATAATGGGTCATGAAAACAAAGTATATAGGTTGAATAAGGCACTTTACAGATTAAACTAAGATCCTATAGGTTGGTACAGTCACATTGACTCCTATCTCATTCAAAATGGTTTCCAAATAAGCATTTATGAGCCAACTGTGTACATCAAACTTAACAAGAAAGGTAACATTCTAATTATTTGTTTGTATATACATGACTTAATCTTTAAGGGTGATCTTATCATAGATGCTTTCAAAATAGTAATGAATAGTGAATTTAAAATCCCTAATTTGGGGCTTATGACATATTTTTTGGGCATCAAAGTCCATCAATCCAATGCTAGTATATTTATTTATCAATCCAAATATGTAAATGAAATCTTGAATAGATTCAATATGGCAAAGTGCAAGGTAGCCCCAACATTGGTCATGATTGGATTGAAGCTAAACAAGGAGGATGATGGATAATGTGTGAATATTAAATTGTTCAAGAGGCTAGTTGGAAGATTTATATATTAGATGGCCACAAGGTGTAATATTCTTTATGGTGTAAGATTAATTACATAGTTTATGGAGTCTCCAAAATACTCTCATTTCTAGGCTGATAAGAGAATATTAAGATATGTGATTGGCACAAAGGATTTTGACATATTTTATTCCACTTCAGTTGATTTCGGTATTGTTGGCTACATGGACAGTGATTGTGGGGGTAGCATAGATGGTCAAAGAATCACTTTTGGGTATGCTTTTCACTTTGGTATAGGTGTTATGTCATTGGCTTGAAAGAAATTGCCCATTGTGACTCTTTTTTCAGCTAAAGTTGAGTATGTCACAACAACTAGTGTAGCTTGTCAATATATTTAGATGTAAAGGATGTTGAAAGACTTAATGCATGGTCAAAAAGAAGCCACTATAATAATTTGTGACAATAGTTCAGCTATTGCAGTGTCTAGAAAGCATGTTTTTCATAAGAGAGCTAAGTATATTGATACTAGGTACCATTTTATTAGAGAGCATGTCAACAATAAAGAAATTTGCTTATATTTTTATGAGTCCTATGATCAATTTGCTAACATATTTAGAAAGCCATTCATCAAAGAGACATTTCAATATTTATGAAGTTGTTTAGGATTTTTTTAATAATGAAAATGTATATAGCTCTGAAGATAGCTCTAAAAATGTATCTCTGAAGATAACTCTAAAAATGTAGCTAGAAAGACAGAAGCTCTAAAGACTACTCAAAAGATAGATTCTCTGAACACTGCTTTGAAGATAATTGCTCAAAAGATTGTTTCGAATATAGATGCTCTAAAAACTGCTGCGATGAAAGATGCTTCAAAGACTACTCCGGATATAGATGTTCCAAAGATAGATCCAAAGAGAGCTCTAAGAATGGCTCCAAAGATAGATATCTCTACAAATAGCTCCGAAGATATGTAGCAATAGCTCTAGAGTAGTTTGATGCAAAATAGTGATGATCCCCAGTAGATTAAATTAAGGAGGAGTATTGAAAAACTATAATTACTCACAGCTGGGCATTTATTGTCCAAATATTTCGTTTTCCCTTTTTAGATTTCTGTCGCCATCTAAGATGGTTTGTATTAAATATCTTTTTGGCTGATGTTAGTTTTACCTTGTGTGAGCTATAGCTACACATTAATTTCTATTTATTAACTTATGTCTTGAGCCCAGCGTAACCAAGCAAGAGAAGAGAGGAGTCATTTTGCTTGGGTGTAGAAAAATTCTAGAACAGAGCATCATTCAGTAAATATACGTTTTTATGTGCATAGGTAGTTATTGGCCTTTGTTGATAAATATATACATACATTTGAATCTAGTTTTATGTGTAGATCTGATTTCATAAACTGCTGTAGCTGTTCTTTTTCTCTTGCTCTAAATTTTTTAGCTTGTTCTTTTTATCCTCTTCTTTGTTTGTGCGAATTAGATCCTCTGTTTTCAGGCATTCAGTTTGTATTTATCTCCGATCCTCCTCTCTTAATACCTTTAGTTATCAAATATTCCGTTTGACTTTATTATTGGCATTGACCTTCATGTAAATAATTTGTATGTAGATGTTACATAAGAATTAAGACCTTAATGTTGCCTTGTTCTATGGAGAGCTCACCCATGGAAGAAAAATATTAGTAAAAAAGAACAACCCTTCGGAATCTTAATAAAAATAAGGATATTTTCATTCTGAAAGCAGATTAAGGTAATGCAATGGTCATTTGGATAGAAGTGATTATGAATGATAGTGATATTCTTATTATTTTTTATGTTGTTTCTATAAATATAATGAGATACATTTTATGAAAATATGAAAGTCATCTGAGATGTAATATACTCCCAAATTGATGACTTTTTTGAATTGTGCATCAAAGCTTTATAGTTTAATCCAATAAAAACAGGTTGGTAGGATATATTTGCAGATAATATAAATGCTAAATACTCTCATAGTGGTGATGAAGTCGATATATTCTTCAATCATTTAAATGGGGTGATGAAAACAAATTACTTTGCCATCTAAAAAAGAAGATGATTAAAAAATACCTTTTTTCGATGTTTTTATCTCAAATAAATTAAATGGTAAAATAAAAAATATTAATCTATATCTACAAACTGACTCGCACCATTACATTTACTTCAAATTATATTTTTTAATTTCTCTAGTAAGTAGGCCCAGCAAAGCTTACAACCTGGAGAACTTCAAGCGTGAGAAAGATCACTTCATGGAGTTCTTATTGGACAATAGGTACAAAATTTGGGAAACTGAAACAACTTTTTATAGTGTTGGAGCTCGATAAGAAAAAAATAATGATAAGGACTTGAATACTGCAGGGATCAACATTTTTTATGTAAGGTAAATCTCAAAAATAAAATAAAATAAAAATAAAAATAAGAAATTGTAACCTCTACTATACAAACTGATTTGAAACCTAGATTACCTTTCATTCCTCATTAGATTTTTCTAAATATCTTCTACATCCCATAATTAAAAAGGGCATATATTTGGTTCATTGTTCTTCTGGTAAATCGTTTATATAAAATAAGGATGTCTTTCCGAATTAAAATTAAATAATATTATAAAGATATTAATAACTCTTGAATTGAATTTATAGTTTAATAAAATACTTCAATATTACTAAGCACCAAATGAGTATCAAAGAAGAAAGATTAATTGTAAAAGACAGAATAAGAAAAAGACGTTGAAAATTAAATAAAAAAATATTTAATCCAAATAATGGCCTTGATATTGGCAAGTCATGGATATTGAACCATATAAGTATATGACACAAAACACACTTCAATAGCGGTGAATAATCCTTTGTGTTTTTCAATTTGTATTGATTATGTATAATGAACTATTCACTAACCTAATTATATTTTATAGTTTGGGGGACCTCTTTATGTATCATTAAAAGTAATTAGTATTTAGTTAATTATTTATTTCTGTTTTGGTTGTTCTTTTTACAGATAAAATAAGCGAACTACTTATACTATAATTATTGTGGATTTCTAGATGATGATTATGGAAGATTACATCGAAATAGAAAAGGGACACATCATGCTGGAAAAAAAAAAATGTAGAGAATTGGATACACAGTGACTGTGGTCGGACGTTTGGGACCGATTTATAAACTGTCGCGTGAATATGTTGAAAAGTTGTTATAAGAAAAGCTTTTCACAAGAGATGAATGATTAAATCAATACGGTTGAGTTAATCGATAGTTCATTGATTATGTAGATTTTGTAGAATGCGAATGATTAGTTGTCAATTTTTTTCTTTATTGGTAAGTCCAGATAAACTGACAACGCGAATGATTAGTTGTGTATTCAATTTTTTCCAAAGTTATTGGTATGTCCAGAAAAACTAACTTCTTGAATTTACTCGAAGAAAACCGATTAAAGAGGTAAGAGCCTAATTATGTATCATGAAAAAATCCAATTATCTAATTATGCGTAAAGAAGTCTGTAAAACTTTTGACTCATACAAATAGGTTATGGAATTTCTATCAAAAATAATTTTCAGGATTAAAAAATTATATGTGTAGGCCATTGGACAAACAATTAAACTGGTCACAGGTTCGAGTTAAAATCTAGTGCAATCCCGGTTAGAATTTCGAGTGAATAGAGGTCTGCCAGGGTAACCTAGATCCCCATCTGAAATCAAAACAAGCAAGTAGTGACGAATGCAGGCCAAATATAATGCATAAGATTGACAATAAACACCTTCAAACTGGTTCAATAAAAGGACAGGAAGATTTCAATCGTTCAGGACTGAATCAATACAAAATAATGCTGGTTCTGACCCAATAACAAATTTGAAGAAGAACGCCTAGTCGGACATATAACAACATTATTATTATTTGTTTGTTTACTGGCTGGAATAGTGAGTTTTATGCTGTTTAAATTACCAACAAAAACATCAGAGAAAGGAATACCACTCCATTGTGGCTGTAACTAGTTAAAAGCGACTTGTTTAATACTTCCTAATGACTGACATCACAGGTCAGTCTCAATATGCTATATCCCAATCAGACAACGTTTCCTCCAGCCAACTCTTTCGAGTGGGTCACTTCCGAATTTGTGGCACACTTCAAAACCAATTAGATTATGTGTTAGGCCTGCAGATGGGTCTCAGTGGGGCAGTCCTCGGTGTGTCTTTATCTGAACACTGGTTGCTGCATATAAGTACAAAACAGACAACGTTTTCCACCCTGCATGGACTCATCCCTTCTCAGTTTGACGTCGTCCTCTCCTGTTTGAGGAGTAACCTCCCCTGTTTTAAATATGCGCTCCCTTTTTTTATTTTTTCCCTTGGCTATTGCATAGCATAAATAACTCAACGTCGTAAATTCCCGCTCATTTTATAGTTTGAATTGAAGGTAGGATACATTGTTTGTTAGTAGCGGTCGGTAAGCTTTAAAAAGCAGTAAAATCCGAAGATTTGAAACTATGACAAAATGAAACAAAGTAAATTTGGATTATATTGGTCATGAGATGCCCCTACATCATGACTGTATGTAGACAGCTATCTTCTGAAGGTCAAAGGAGCCTGTTCGAGTGCTCGTTTTTTCTAAATAGATGATATCGGAGAGGAAAATGCAGGAATAACTCGAGACCTAGCTGGGGTATTATATTTTGGTAAGGCCATAGATTACCATCAATGTGTTTGAAATTTTATTGTAATTTTTTTTCGGGGACAATTTTAGAATTTTTAAAATTAGATATAGCTGAAATTCATCCATTAGTGTGACTTCAGTGTTTAGAGTATTAGTTAATATTTTTGGGTTCATCATAGCATGTATGTGAAGTATCTAAAAATAATAGTTGTTAAAAAATAGTAGGGTTTGTTAAGTATAGGTAGTTTTTTTTATTATTTATATTTTTCATGTTAGTTTTTGAGTTGAATTTTATTTAAATAATTTTAATTTATTTATGTTATTTCTTTCATGATGAATCAATAATGATTGGTTTTGACAAAATTTTATTTAATTTTTACTTATTGTAATTTTATTTTGTTAGTTTTTAGTTTCATCATTTGGTATTAGAGTAAATTCAGTTTTTGTAGGAAATAATTTTATGAATTTGTATTGGGTTTAGATGTTATATTTTGTGAGAAAATCACATAATTGAATAATTGGTGAAAAATATTACAAGAAGACTACGAGGAATTGCAGAGATGAATCAAGCTATGCAAAGTGATAAAAGAAAGTGGAAGAATCGACTACAATTGTCACATGTCAAAGATGAATATGAAAGAGACATGAAAAAGAGGAAGAAACACATCTTGAATAAAAAATATGCAAGAAGAGGAAGAATAACAAAAACCAGAATGAACTAAAGAAATGATCATTAGGACCATAGAGAAAAGGAATGAAGGAATCGAGGTAGATGTTTTAGAGTATGGGGGTGGTTTATAACTAAAAGCATTGATAGACTAGTTAAGATATATAGAAAAGTTTTTCAAGTTGAGAAGTTTGAAATAAGAAAATAAGGTAAACTTTGTATGCAAAAAATTAAAGTGTCATGCAATGATTTTATGGGATCACATATAGAAAGAGAGACAAAAAAATTGGTAAAGAAAATATCAAGACTCAAAGTAAGATGTAGAAGAAGGTAATAGAGAATTTTACTCCTATATATTATGCACAAACCCTTTACAAAAATTTTCAAAATTTAGGGGAAAAATCTCACCATGTACAAGATTATACATATGAGTTTTACAAGTTATGCATATAAGTGGAACATGATGAAACATAAGAAAAAAATTGCTACAAGGTATGAAAATAGTTTAGTGTTTTGTATTCAATATGAGTTAGATATGCATAGAATAAATATAATGGAAGAGACTTACCAATTACCATTTAATGTAGAAGAAAACTAAAATAAATAACCTTTTAGAAGACCAACACAACCCAAAATAGGTTAATCATCTCCAATAAAGGGATGAGGTGGGTTTAATCCCACTATAGCAGAATGATCCCATGGTACAAAAAAATGATAGAATAATGAATAAGGGTTTAAAAATCAACAAAGAGTATGTGTATTTTAGAGAGGTAGGGGATATTGTGGTGGTACAGGATGGAATAGTCCACAAAGGTCTTATGTTTCTTAAAAATGTAAAAGAAAATGGCATAACATATTTGAGTGTCTGAACTAACATGAAAATGAAATAAACCAAGATGATTGATAAAATAATTGGTTGAGGATGAAACATAAGATCATAATACAAAAGTTTCACGAAACATATGGGAAAATCTCATGATGACGAGAACAATGATAGCTCAAAGGAAATGATAGGTATAAAGTAAAGAAGCTGGTAATTCATGGCTATGTACATATATTTTTCAAACAATGTATACTTTAGGAAGTAAGATATTTAAAGTAGTTATAGATGATGGTATTTTTGAAAATCTGGTTTCTAAAGAAATGGTGAAAAAACTAGGTCTCCAATGTAAAAAACATTCTTATCATTAACATATTCTATTGTTTTAGAAAAATAATTAAGTTACAATAGATACATATGTTTAATCATTTTTTATATATGGAAAACTTATAAAGACTAAATATGGTGTAATGTTACCCAAATGGATGCATGTTATCTGTTATTAGGAAGTACATGCATGCCAATATGACATACAACACTTCATGATGGAACAAAAAAATAAATAGATATATGTTTCTGAAATATAGTATAATGTTATTTTACTACCTCTTAAAAAAAGGGACTAGTAGATATCATGTTGCTCACCAAGTGACTTATTAAAGACATGAATATGATAAGTTGTTTTAATGCATTAATAGCAAAAAAAGAAGAAAGAAATTGGAAAAATACCAAAAATAATAATAAAAGTATTGAAATAATATGAAAATTTTATGCCTGATGAGTTTATAGATGGTTTACCAACAAAGAGGAAAATTAAGCATCATATTGAACCGATTCTTGTATCAATTCTAATAAATGAAGTAGCTTAAACAATGAGCTAAAGAGAACATGTACAATTTAATAGTCATGTTATTAAATTGGTGAGAGAAGGGGAAATGAGGTAGAGCATGAGTCTATGTCCAACCCCAACCTTATTGACTCAAAATAAATATGGAACATGGAGGATTCATGTAGATAAGAGAGAAATCAATAAAATCATCATCAAATATAAGTTTCATATACCTCACTTAGATATTGTGACCAATGTGCTTGGAGGAGAAAAATACTTTACAAAGTTTCAAATAGGAGTTACTACTATTAAATTCAGAATTATGAAGTAGATGAATGAAAAATGACATTTAAAACTATGTATGTTTTATATGAGTGGATGTTGATGCCATTCATATTTTCCAATGCACCCATCACATTTATGAGCATGATGAACATAGTTTTATAAGATTAAATATTGCTTACTTTATGATAATTTAATTTTTTGATATTCAATAAGAGTAAAGAATTGAAAGTATGGTATTTGAGAATGGTATTATAATTTTTGAGAAATAAAATGATTTATATAAAACTAAATAAGTGATGGTTTATACATAATATATATATTTTTTTGTTAATTTTAGTTTCAAAAGATGTGTAAGAATGGACGAAGGAAAGGTAAAATAAAATGTTGAGTCATCTATTCTAGAAAACATGTGAGAGGTAAGAACTTTATATATTTTAAAAACTCTTTTTATAAAGTTCACTAATAATTCTTTTGGTGTTGTTTGACAGAAAACATATTCCACAAGCTGTAAATAATTTGTGTGGATAAGGATAGCAATAGAAAGTTATTAACTATTGAAGAAGAAGGTCATAGAGAAACATTTTTTTATCATAATCATATTTTGAAAAAGTGTTTTAAGTAGGTTTTAATGCTTCACATATGGGTATAGGTATTGTTTTGAGTCAATAAATAAGGATCATGACATATTTAATTGAGAAGTTGAATGATGTAAGAAATAAGTATTCGAATATAGTTTTGAATTTTATGACATTATGCAAGCATTGATAAACTTCAGGTATTACCTAGTGCCCAGGGATTTTATCATATTTATAGACTATAAGACCTTCAACTATTTGAACACTCACAAAAACATAAATAGAATGCTAGCCTAGTGGGTGTATTTATTTCAAGAATATACTTTTGTTTTGAAACATAAAATATGAAATAAGAATAAAATTGTTCATGCTTTGAGGAGGTGAGTTGCACTGTCAACTACAATGGCAAGTAAATTAGTTGGGCTTCAAGTTGTTAAATAATTATATCATATTGATCTAAATTTTAATAAGATATTTGAGGGATGTAATAGTCAATTATTAGGGGAGATCGGTCCTATTAATATGATGAATATACACGATAGTTATCTCTTCGAGGGAAAATAACTATGTACTATAGGTGGGTATATGAGAGACATTATTATAATATGAGTGCATACTGATGGTTTTGTTGGACACTTTAGAAAGAATAAGACAATAGTTTTAGTGGAGGAGAATATTTTTTGGAAAAGAAGTGAAGAAATACGTGGTAAAGTATATTTTAAGATGTAAGATATGCCAATTGTCTAAAAGATAATGATAAAATACATGGATGTACATGTCATTACCAATTTAAAGAGGAACATGAATAGATTTGAGTAGATTCTTTGTATTGGGGATGTAAAATAAAAAGAGATAATGATTCATTTTTTTTGTTGTAGATAAGTTTTCTAAGATGGTTTATTTTACTTCATGTAAGAAAACCAATGATGCCGCTAGTGTAGTAGATATATTTCTAAAAGGTGTTATGAGATTGCATGTTATTCCAAAAACCATTACTTCATATAGGGATAAAACACAATGAAGTCTTTTTTGGAGGACTCTATAGAAGCTAGGAACTAAATTTTAATTTAGGAATGTATGCCACCCACAAATAGATGGAAAAATATTAGTAGTAAACATGAGGATTATAAATTTGTTGAGATACATAGTTAGAGGAAAGCCTAAGCAATGGGACTTAGTTTTACCACAAGCTGAGTTTGTAAATAATAGTTTTTTGAATAGATGAATATAGAAATCACCATTTCATATTATTTATGGTAGAAATTCTAAGGGTGTTTTAGATTTAGTGTAGTTACAAATTTTATAAAGGGTTAGTTATGATGCAAAATCATTTATAGAGAACATATAATAGTCACAAGAAAAAATAAGAATAAATTTATGAGAAAATAATGACAAATATAAGGCAAAAACATATGCAACAATGAAGCCAAAAGTTTTTAATTAAGGAGAATTAGTGATGGTGTATTTTAGAAAATAAAGATTTCTCAAGGAACACACAACAAGTTGAAGTATAATAAGATTGATGCATGCATAATAGTGAAGAAAATCAATGACAAACATTATGAGGTCTATTTACCACTTATTTTTAAATTTTTATATAGCATTTAATATTTTAGATTTATATGATTTTCATGGAGAATATGATGAATGAGAAGAAGTGGTTTAATTGGATTGTAAGTAATAGGTACAATGGAAAAATAAAGAAAAATAGTTTAGGTTTTGGATATGAATATAGTGAACATAAGACAAGGCTATTATAATAGATATTTGGTACAGTGTGAAGAATTACAACAAGAAGATGACACTTAGAATTCATAATGATAGTTTAAGAGTATTAAAAATAATAAATGATAGGAGAATAATCAAATCAATTGGTATGAGATGAGTTATTTTTAACCATAGGAGAATGATATAGACACTTATATTATGGAGGCCATACATATTGATCATGGAAGTTGTTAGAGCTCTCTTTTTATTGAAATGAAAGAGAATAGATAGATAAATAAGGTTATCTAGTTAGGGTCTATTTTTTTTGTTATATAAAGACCACATCTTAGCATCTAAGGGTTTGAATCGCATTTTCTTTATAGAATTTAAAATTAAATATCTTTGTAACTGGACATGAACATGATTTTAAATGCATCCTTTAGTGTAACTTTAGTGTGGAAAGTTTAAGTGGATATTCCATCTGAGCTTGCATGTAAAATTGATAAAAATAGTAGTTTCTTAAATATAGTAGGGTATGTGAACTCTAAGTAGTTTTTAATTTATTTATATATTTTAATGTTACATGTCACCTACAAATTTGAGTTGAGATTTTTTTTAAACAATTTTATAAGAAATTATTTTATCTTATTTCTAAAGAGTCAATAAATATTGGTGTTCACAAAATTATAAATAAATTACACCTACTAAAATTTTGGTTGTCTAGTTTCTAGTCTCATCAGACTCATAGGTTGATTGAAATATTAGACTCTAATAAAAGATAGGGTTAAAATTCTCAATGATCAACTTAAAAAAAATAATCTTAACTAGGATGAATCATGAAACATATTTATGAGGTGTATTACAACATTTTTATACATATCCCTTATACTCCCTTCCCTTGGCTAGATTTACTAATCTTTAGTCAATAATTTATTCAATTTTTGCGCTCTCTTTTAGGGATTTTTGCTTACCATCACTGCATATGTGCTTAATTTTTTTCACATTCTTGTCATTCCTCTCCTTCATGATATACATATAATTTTGAAACATTAAAAATCAGAAACATAATCAATTCAATTTTTAACTCCTCATATGAGTTTTCAGAAAACTTCCTTATAATCTTACAAGGCATGGTCATCTTCCACTTTAGCTAATTTTAAGTCTTCCTTAAAAATATTTATTTTCTAAGATAAGCAATGAGTATGTCACCAAATTCAAATCAATTCTCTCATCTTAAGATCTACATGTTCTTTATAGATTTTGTTCATATGCTCAAACTTTTCCTTTCCTTATTTATGCAAGTCTTTCATGTATTTATAAAAATCACCTTCAACACTCTTTAGGTGGTATTTTATATGTACATGTTCTCATAATTCTGAAATACTTTTTAAATCTACTTATACATAATTTGGATTTTGGTTTTCCCTTGATCTTATATTCATGAAATCATTATATGTAAATTCTTATTGTGGCAACATCAAATTCTATTGTTTGGTTTTCCTGACAACCAAACATCTCAATAATTTTCCTAAGATTATGTTGACATTTTTTGTCTATGGATAACTTTTGGGTTATATGCAAAACATAAAATTCAATTTCATACTAAACTTCCTCAAGACGGTCAACCAAATGTGACCCATAAACTTGGTGTCTCAATAGAAAACAATGTTATTAGTCAATGCATGAAAGCTTACAACATCATTGAAGAACATAGTCATAATTTGTGTGGCATCATTGGTCTTTTTGAAAGAAATGAAATTTGACAGTTTCAAGAATTTTTAACAACAATAAACATATAATCATTATTTTTTGAGTCCTAAATAATCCAAAAATACAATTCATGCTTATGTCATTCCATAGCCTCTCAAAAAGGCAATGGCTTATAAAACACAAATTTTCATCCAAATCTACCACTAAGTGTTTTTTTTAAAATTAGTAGTTAGACATAGAGAGAGGTTTACATAAAAATTCATGATGTTAAATTGTTTTACAGAGGAGACTCAAAGGATTAAGGCAACCAATGTTGCTATGAATCATAAGAAAACTTTCAACATAGCTTCTAGTTATGTGACATAAATTTACATTGATTATCTAGAAATTTATATATGTTGGTTTCACAATGATTGATTATAATTTGCTATAAATAACTTATAGTTTCTCATTTTTTCTTAGTGGTCACTTTTACCCTGCATACACTCTAGGTTATCTTTGTGTGGCCAAAGGCAAACCCATATGTTAGGTAATAGTGTTTATTTCATATTAGAATAATTTTAGAGCTGCTTGCGCTTGCATGCGAAACTTACTAAAAATAACAATTGCTAAAAATAAAAGTTTTTATTTTGAATTTTTTTGTTTTGAATTTTTGCATGTCAAATATAATTATGAATTGAGGCTTATTTAATCATGGTTTGTTTTTTAATTGTTTCAAGTCAATAAATATTAATTAATTATAAATATTGTTTAAAGATCTTGGCTTATTGGTAATTTTATTATCTTGATAGTTTTTAGGTTCATTATCTGGTCTCAGAACAAGTTCAAATATTAGAGGAGTAAGACATGGAAAGAGGATGAGGAGATATTTAAAATATGAAATAAATCATACAAGAGCTATAGAGGCAAATGGAATAATTTACCAAGGTTATCACTAATCAGAGAAAAAGACAAGGTGCTAATAAGGACACAAATCATGATGAAGAAGTTCAAGAAGAAGAAGAATAGTAAGAGCAACCACCATTGATGGATGATATAATTGTTTGGAATTTAGAAGGAATAAATTAAGGAATCACGGTTGATGTTCTAGATTATGGAGGTATTTTAAAACCATAGGAGTTTATAGATTGGATAAATTTCATGGAGAAGTTCTTTGAGTGGAAGATTATGAGAGAAGACAAGAAGGTAATGTTTACATGCACAAAATTAAAAGGTCATGTAAATATTTGGTGGTATCACATATAGAAAGAGATATAAATAAAAGGTAAATATAATATTAATATGTGTAAAAATATTGATAAGAAGCCAAGGGAAAAAATTCTTCCTATTGATCATTCACAACCATATATAAAAGATTTTATAATTTGAGGCAAAAACATCACAATATATAAGAGTATATAGATGAATTTTATAAGTTTTTCATATGAATTGAGAATGATGAACTAAAATATTAAATCATTTCAAGGTATGTAAATCATTTAAAATTTACTAGTCGAGATGAATTAATCATGCATAGAATACTTTGCACGGATGAGGTTTATCATATAGCTTTGAAGGCAAAAGAAAAAATTAGACAAAATTTTAGAATAATGTCTCTCGATCCAAGGAAAGGTAGATCCCCTCCAAAAAGGGGATGAGGTGGTTTCAATACCATTAGAGGTAATTAATCACATGGTGCATAAAGGCAAGATGATAATAAGCAAGGGTTTAATTACCAACAAAGATGAACAAGGTTTCAAAGAGGATGAGATTATGGTGGAGCTAGAGGATGGTTTCCTAATCAACACAAATATTATGTTTACTATAGATGTGGATAAGAAGGGCACAGAGCATTTGAGTTTTTTCACTATCTGTAATATCCCCTACCAATAGAGATATATGAAAGACACAAAACTATGATACCAAAGACCAAAGCTCTGATACCACTGTAATATCCCCTACCAATAGAGATATATGAAAGACACAAAACTATGATACCAAAGACCAAAGCTCTGATACCACTGTAATATCCCCTTCTAAACAAGAAATATAGCAACACAAAAAATCTGAACCAAGATATAATCGTTGTTGAATAAATTCAGAAAGATCACAATAATATAGTCTCTTAATAACAAATTACAGATTGTATCACTTGTCCTTCTAAATTATTACAATTGCAGTCCTCTAATATGCATATAAATATGAAATACAGTCTTGAAAACCCTGGCTTTGCAAATCTGGTAGTGCAAATTAAGTTCTGGAAAGTCTCGGCCCTTATGTGTCAACACACAGTCGCCGTCGTCGGTCGATATCTCGCCGACGTCGGTCTCTGCCGGCCGGATTTCTATCGACGTCGGTCTTCAGTCGACCGATGTCGGTCACTGAAACCCTCTGTCTGCCGAGGTCGGTTCCTGCACTGATATGTACGAACCCGTACGGATTCTGTACGGCCGCAAATTAAGCACAACTTCCTTGTTTTCAACCCCTGATCTGAAGATATATGTCTCTAGCACAGTAGATCTCTAGCTGTATAATTTATTGAATCAAAACATAAAGCAATAAATACTTGGAATATCTGTGATAACTTCTGTGTGAAGTTATCTCTCAAACCTGAAATTCTGTGATAACTTCTGGATGAAGCTATCTCTCACTTTGGCAATAGATCAGCTGATATTCCACAGCCTCTTAATTGCACACACTGAAGAGGGAACGTTCTCCAATGCAAATGGAATCCTTGAACCCTAGGCTCAGTCTTCACAGAAGAAATTCTCAAAATCAATATCAATATTCAATAGCATAATCAACAATGGCCTCCATGAGAAACCCTTATACCCTCAAAAGATATGCTTGCCCTAATTAGGGTTTCTTAAATTAGAATTAGGGTTTCTAATTAAAAATAGGCTAAATAATTAATATTTGATTAAATCAATCAAATATTAATATCTCCCTCAATACATGTCGGATCCACGAACCGATCGAAGCTAGTGAATCAGGGAGTGATTCCGCACATAACCATACCACAATAAAGGCGCTCCGCTGCATATCAAATATCCCTAAAAAGTAGGAGCTTAGGCCAAATGTGTCTGAAATACCCTGAATGAAAATCAAATGTAGAAATCTTGTGAATCAAAGTCGAGCCAAGCTCCATTATGACCCTCTATCCATCATATTAGCCTACGAAGGTCGTATAATAAGCTAATCATCAAGCCTGTCAATGTCCACGAAAAAGGGGACATGACACTATCAAGATCAATAAAGGCGGTAAGAAGATTGCCAAAGAGTAAACCTAATTGAGGCTAAGATAGAAAAGTAAAATACTAAAATTGCATTAGTAGTCGTTGGAGAGAATATCATGATGAGAAGAATAATGATCATTACAAGGAAGGAACAACTAAAGAATAAAGAAGGTGGTGATGCATGACTGTGATCAAATATTTTTTGAACGAGATGTACTTCAAGTGTAAAGGTATGCAAAGTATTTATAGATGGTGGTAATTGTGAAAATATGATTTATAAAGAAATGATAGAGAAACTAAATTTTCAATGTGAAAAACATCCTAATCCTTATTGTATTTCATGGTTTAAGAAAGAGAATGAAGTTATAGGACATAAAAGCTATTTAATCAAGTTTTCTATAGGAAGAAGTTATAACAATAAAATATAGTGTTATTTTATTTAGATAGATGCATGCCATGTGTTATTAAGAATACCATGGAAATTTGATACAAAAGTAGTTCATGATGGATAAAAGAATATGTACACTTTTTATAAAGGTGTTAAAAAGGTAGTTTTGTTACCTCTTAAAGATGAAGAGAAGGCATAAAGCATGCTTTCTACTAAATTATCTATCCAAAATATGAAGGTGAGAGGTTATTGTTATGTATTAGTAGAAAAGAATGAAAATATAGAAATGGTGTCAATACCAATAGAATAAATAAGAGTGTTGAAAGAGTATGTAGATGGAATGCCTGACGAGTTACATAATTGTTTACTATCAAAGATATATATTTATCATCACATTGGTTTGATTTCTAGAGCAACTCTACTCAATCAAGTAGCTTAGAGGATGAGTCTAATAGAACATGCATAAATAAATAAATAAATAAATAGGTTATTAAATTGATAAAAAAGAAGGTGATAAGGGAGAGTGTGATTCCATGTGCAACAACACCATTTCTAACTCTAAAGAAAGATGGAAGGCGGAGAATGTGTGTGGATAGTAGAGAAATTAATAAAATTACAATCAAGTATAGGTTTCTTAGACCTCATTTAGATGATACGATGGATGTGCTTGTAGGAGAAAAATATTTTACCAAGATTGATCTGAGTGGTTATTATCATATTCAAATTCATGAAGGAGATGAGTGGAAAACTACATTTAATACTAGGGATGATTTATATGAGTGGATGATGATGCCATTCTGATTATCTAATGCACCTAGCACATTTATGAGGGTGATGAATATAGTGCTAAGAGAATATATTGGAAAGTTTGTGATTATTTATTTTGATGATATTTTTATATTTAATGAGACTAAAAAAGAAATTTTAAAACATTTTATAATGGTACTCAATTTGTTAAGAAAGGAAAAATTGTAAGCAAATTTTAATAAGTACAGGTTTATGAAGAATAGTTTGGTATTTTTTGGGAATTGTAATATTAATAAAGAGTGTAAAAATGGATGAAGAAAAGATAAAGGAAATTTTTTAGTGGCCTATTCTAAGAAGTATTATAGAGGTAAGAGTTTTCTATGGTTTATCAACTTTTTATAGAAAATTCATTAAGAAATGTATTAGTATTATGGCACCAGTAATAGATTGCATGAGAGTGAAGGAATTTGCATGGACTAGAGTAGCCATAGAAATCTTTGAATTTTTGAAGAAGAAGATTATAGAAAGATAAATTTTAGTATTATAAAATTTTATCAAAGTGTTTTAGGTTGATTATGATTCTTTATTTGTGGGAATTGATGTTGTGTTAAGTCAAGAAAGAATGTCAATATCCTATTTCAGTGAAAATTTTATTAAGGTAAGAACAAAGTATTCTACCTATGATGATGAACTTTATGCAATTGTAAAATTATTAGGATATTGGAGCAATTATGTGGTGCTCAAGTAGTTTATCCTATGTATATATCACGAGGCTTTAAAGTATTTGGATAAACAAAATAAATTGAATAGTAGGCATGTAAAGTGGGTATCTTTCTTTAAGGGTTATACTTTTGTATTGAAACACAAATCAGGGAAATAGAATAAGGTAACTGTTGCATTGAGAAAAAGAGTAGCATTATTAACTACCATATTGAGTGAAGTAGTTATATTTGAATATATCAAATAATTATATGATATTGATCAATATTTTTGTAAGGTAGTTGAGTAGTGCATGAATCCACTAACAAGTAGGATAGATGATATTCATGATGAGTATCTTATACAAGAAGTTTATCATTTTAAAGATAAATAATTATGTATTCTAGTTGGGTATCTACAAGATAATATAATAAGATAATCACATAGTGGTGGTTTGGTTCGACATTTTGGTAAGATGAAGATAATAGCTTTGATGGAGGATAAGTATTTTTGGCCAAAAGTGAATAGATATGTGAAAAGGTATGTTTCAAGGCACATGATATGTGGTGGCTAAAGGACATGCACAAAAAACTTGATTATACATTCCATTACAAGTTCCAAGAGAATTATGGATATATTTTATTATGGATTTTGTCTTGGGATTGCCAAACACACAGAGAGGTAATGATTCAATTTTTGTTATTGCAGATAGAGTTTTGGAAATTATTCATTTCATTGGATGTCATAAAATTAATGATGTCACTAGTGTTTCACAATTATTTTTAAGGATATTTTGAGATTATTTGTTGTTCAAAAAAATATTGCTTTAGACAGGAACATAAAATTTCTAAGTCATTTTTGGAGGACTTTATGGAAGAATATGGGTACTAAGTTACAATTTAGTAGTTCATACCACCCACAAACATATGTACATATAGAAGTTGTAAATAAGAGATTAGGAAATTTGTTAAGATGCATAGTGGGAGAGAAGCCCAAGTAATAGGACTTGGCTTTACCATAAGCTATGTTTGAATATAATAGTTTAGTTAATAGATAAATAGGAAAATCACTATTTCAAATTATTTATGAGAAAAATCTTATGGGTATTTTAGATTTAATATAATTACCAATTTTAGAGTGAGTTAGTGATGATGTAGAAGTGTTTTGAGAGCACATGCAATACTTGCAAATAAGAGTAAGAATAAAGTTGTAGGAAAGTAATGAGAAATATAAAAAAAGAAAAAATGTTAGAAGAAGATCCAAGGTAGTTGAAGCATGAGAGTTGGTAATGGTTTACTTGAGGAAATAAATATTTCTAAAAGATACATACAACAATTTAGAGTATAAGAAAATTAGACCATGTATGACTATGAATAAAATCAATGACAATGCTTATGAGGTGATTTTACCATAGAATTTTAATATATCCCCATTATTTAATGTTTTAGAATTATATTAATTCCATGAAGAAGATAGTTAGGGTGATGAAGATGAGTAAGTGAATTGGAAGAAATAGATTCTAAAGAAGAAAAAGAAAAAAAATAATGTAGGTTCTAGATATAAATACATTGAGCACAAGAAAAGAGAATTATAATAGATATTTGGTGCATTGGGAAGGATTAAAGTAAGAAGACAACACTTGGATTATATAATGAGAGTTGAAGAAGATAGACAAAGAAAAATTGTAGTAATATAATGAGAGCAACTCGTAGGAGCTCAGTTATTTTTAACCAGAGGATAATGATGAAAAAAATAAGTGAATCTTTTGGAGGCCATAAATTTTGACCTGTAGCTCTATTTGATCTCTTCCATGTGGAAAACTGACTGTCTTGAAAATTTTGTTTCTATTCTAAGTGGGTCTATCCATTTAGAGTAATTTTTTATTTTTTTGAAGGCCATACATCATCATTTGAGGGTTGAAATTACCATTGAATGATTATTTTGGGAATTATCTATTTTTATAAATTATATATTTTTAGGACTAGATGACAACTTCAGTTGAATTTTTTCCCATATGATAAATTTAGTGTTTAGTTTATTTCATGAATTTTTTAGATTTTATTGTGTTTGCATGTGAAATTTATTAGAAATAACAACTTATAACAACATAAGTTTTTTATTTTATTTTATTTTTAATTTTTAAATTTCAATTTTAAGTTTATTTAAGAATGATTTTGTGTTGTAAATGTTTCATGTAATTTAATATGAATGAATTATGAGTATTGTTGCAATATCTTGTCCTATTGGTAATTTTATTGTCTTGATAGATTTTTAGGTTCATTATTTAGCTTAACTTAGTAAAAATAAGAAATCCTAATAATATAAGGTTTTTTTAGATTTTATGTTCTTTAGAATTTTTTCATGTCAATTCAAATTAAAATTTGAGGGTTATTTAAGCATGGTTTGGGTTCATGATTATTTTAAGTCATTCAATATGAATCAATTTTGAGTATTGTTTCAAGATCTTGGACTAGAGAGAATGAGGTTATAGTGGTGATAGATGATGGTTTATGAATCAACATAGATATTATGTTTTTATAAATTTGGAGAAGAAGGACATAGAGTATTTAAGGGTCCACACTATCAAGATCAAGAAAGGAGGCATGAGGATCACCCAATAGTAAATCTAGTTGAGGTTGAGATGGAAGAGTAAAATACTAAATTTGTATGATTTGATGTTGGAGAGAATATCATGATGAGAAGAATAATGATCATTCCAAGGAAGGAATAAGTGCATAATAAAGAAGATAGGGTACATACTATGACTCAACTAAGATGAAGCTGGATGCCATTCAAAACATGGTACAAAAACATAGTAATGCGATCGTTAGTAATCAAAAACCATTAGGAAACACATTAGTAGAAATATCTAATAGGAATTTAAAATTATATAGATACAAAATACCAATCAATATGTTAAATAATAATCTAAATTCATCTCCCAATAAGCTCTCCAAGGTAAACATTTATGAGGTTGTGTTTCCTGATTGGTGGGTTTGACTACATAGAATTATATACTGCCTATGAAATCTTCTAAATAGAGATGGAGGATTATGAGATTATCGTAAAACATATTGATTCATACACATTTAGTACACTTAATTATTCTAGTACTATAATGTTTTTTGAAACATATGATATCTCTTTCCCTAATTTTGGATGAGAATGAACCATAAGAAAACACATGTGAGATTGATGTTTTTAAGATGTTTTACATAAATAAATGTAATCTAGTACATAAGAATAAAAAACCTACCATGAATTAGACACCTCCAAATAATAGTGTGGTTGTTACTCCTAATCTAAAATCCAATAACAATTTGCCTCTCCAAAATATAAATGATTAGTACCATTAGGTTAACTCTTCTATAAATAATAGATACAATATAGTTGAGGAGATGAAAAACATCAAATAAAATATCAATCTCCATGAGATGTCCTAGATCAAATAAAAAAGAAAATATTATTGAAAGACCTGACCAACAAACCAATTTATAAAATTTAAAAGGATGAAAACACCAATATGGTATTTTATAAAGCCAAAACTAAAGTCCAATCTTTATTCTTAACTAATAAAATATTTAGGAAGAATGTCCCTAGTCATTTAATTGACTCAAGAGTTTCAGATAATTTGATTCCCACTATAATCTTTAAGAAATTAGGCTTAACCCCTAAAAAATATAAGATAATAGTGTTACAATTAGATAAATAATCTATTTTATTTGTTTGAGAATTAATAACTAGTCACATGAAGCTTTCTTATAACCCATGTGTATAACAATATACTTAAATTATCATAGTTGACATCACTAAGGCTTACTATCTACTCCTAAGTCGATAATGGTAAAAAAATTTAATCATTACATGGCAAAATATTTTTCACACATGTGTGAAAAATATTTTATCATCGCAAAAGGTATGTAATATCATTAAATCCCAAAGATTGGATTTCTATAAATACCCTTTTCCAACCAATATTTACATATGCTTCTCAATATTTACATCAACATTAAAATTTTTCTTGTAGACCCACTTTACTCTAGTAACCTCCTTTCCTATTAGATGATTAAATAAACACCAAGCATGTTTCTCTCTATTGCATTAATATATTTATAGATGATTTTATTCCAATTATCAATTTAAATTTTACTCTTCAAATTATACTATATTATCTATAGTAATTATTCATTTATGATGCCAAAAAATAATCCAAATTTTTGAAGGCCATAACTTTTGACCCATAGCTCCATTTGACCTCTTCCACATGCCAAAATGACCATATCAAAAATCTCATTTCTATCCTAAATGGTTATATCCATTTGAAGTTATTTTCTATATTTTTTGGAGGCCATACGTGATTATCTAAGGGTCTAAAATTACTATTTAATACATTTTTAAAAATTATATATTTACAGGACTAAACATCAACTTTAGTTAAATTTTGTACCATAGGATAATTATAGTGTTCAAATTATTTTGAGATATTTTTATATCTAAGTGTGCTTGTATTCAAAACTTATTATAAATAACAACTTTGAAAAATAGACAATTTTTTTAGACTTTAGTTTGCTTTATTTTTTGCATGTTGCCACTAATTATGAGTTGAGCCTTATTTAATCATTTTTTTGGTTTTTAATTTTTGGGAGTAATTAAATAAAAATAAATTTAGATTTATTGGCGTATTGGTAATTTAATTATCTTGATATTATTTGCATTTATTATCTGATATTTAGAGTAAGTTTGAATTTTGGAGGAGGAAGAAATGGTGAGAGGATAAGGAGGTATTGAAAATATTTACTAAACTATACAAGAGCTATAGAGACAAGTTGAATAATTAAATTACTTTATCACCAATCAGATAAGAAGATAATGTGGTGATTAGGAAGACACATATCATGATGAAGAAATCCAGAAAGAAGAAGAATAACAAGATCAATGACCATCAATGGAAGAGAGGATGGTTCAGGCTTTAGAAGGAAGGAATGAATTAATAAAGGTTGATGTTATAGATCATGGAGGTATTTTAAAACTAGAGGAGTTGAAGGATTGGATAAATAACATGAAGAAATTATTTGAGTGGAAGACTATGAGAAAAGACAAGAAGATAAAGATTGCGTGCACAAAATTGAAATATCATGCAATGAATTTATGGGATGACCTAAAGAAATAAAGACAAATATAAGGTAAAGATAAGATTAATATGTGGAAAAATATGGAGAAGAAGCTGAGGAAAAAAATTATTCTTATAGATTATGAACAAACCCTATATAGAAGATTTCAAAATTTGAGGCAAAAAGATGATAGTATACAAGAGTAAACAAATGAATTTTATTAGCTTTCCATTAGAGTGGATCATGATAAAATAGAATACAAAATGGATGCAAGGTATGTAAATAGTTTTAAATTTACTCTTCAAGATTAATTAAGCATGCATAAAATACTTTGCATGGAGAAGGCTTATCAATTATATTTCAAAGCAGAAGAAAAACAAAATAGACATAATTTCAGAAGAACGTCTCTTATTTCAACAAGAGGTTGATCCCATACATTAATGGGATGGGGTGGTTTTAATACCACCAAAGGTGGGTTTAATAATAATACAGGTGAATCATCATGTGGTGAAGGCAAGATGAGAATAGGTAAGGGTTTCAATATGAATAAAGATGAAGGGGTTTTAGAGAGGAGGAGTTTATGGTGGTTCTAGAGGATGGTTTCCATATCATTACATATCTTTTATCTAATATAGATGTGGAGAATAAGGGCACAAATAATTTGAGTGTCCACACTATAAAGATCAAGAAAGGGGGCAAAAGGATCACCCAAGAGAGAATTTAATTAAGGTTGTGATAAAAGAGAAAAATACTAAAGTTGAAGCAACAGATGTTGGAGAGAATGTCATGATGAAAATAACAATGATCATTCCAAAGAAATAACAAGTGAAGAGTAAATAAGGTGGTGATGCATGGCTATGATCATATACTTTTTAAACAAGATGTACTTTGGGTAGAAAGGTATGTAAACTAATTATAGATGGTGGTAGTTGTGAAAATATGGTTTCTAAAGAAATGATAGAGAAACTAAATTTACAATGTTAAAAGTATCCTAATCCTTATTGAATTTCATGTTTTAGGAAACGGAATTAAGTTATAATAGATAAAAGGTGCTTAATCAAGTTTTGTATAGAAAACTGTTATAATCATAAAATATAGTATGTTGTTATTACAAAGGATGCATGCCATGTGTTATTGGGAAAACCATGGAAATTTGATAGGAAAGTAATTCATGTTGGAGCAAAGAACATGTACAATTTTTGGAAAGGTGGTATGAATGTAGTCTTGTTACCTCTTAAAGAGGAAGCAAAGGTAGAAAAAATTCTTTTTGCTAAAGAATTTATCGAAGATATGAAGGTGTTAGGTTGTTGTTATAGATTATTAGGAATGAATGAAGACAAATAAATGGTGCAAATACCAACATAAGTAAAAAGAGTGTTGAAATAATATGCAGATATTATACCTGATGAGTTATTAGATGGTTTACCATTAAAGAGAGATACTTAGCATCACATTGATTTGATTTTAGGATCAACTCTACCGAGTCAAGTAGCTTATTTAATGATTCTAATATAACATGCAATATTAAATAATCAAGTTACTAAATTGCTATGAAAGAAGGTGATAAGGGAGAATATGAGTCCATGTGCAACACAAGCATTGTTAACTCCAAGTAAAGATGGAAGATGGATAATGTGTGTGGATAGTAGAGAAATTAATAAAATTATAATCAATTATATGTTTCTTATACCTTGTTTAGATGATATGATGGATGTGCTTAAAAGATAAAAATATTTTACCAAGATTAAGCTAACGACTGGTTGTTATCAAATTCAAATTCATAAAGGCAATGAGTGGAAAACTACATTGAAAACAAGCAATGGCTTATGTGAGTGGATGGTGATGTCATTCAGATTATCTAATGCACCTAATAAATTTATGAGAGTGATGGATACAATGCTATGAAAAAATACTGGTATTTTTGTGGTTATTCATTTTTATTATATTTTGATATTTTGTAAGACTAAAGAAGAATGATTACAACATTTGAGAATGGTACTAGATTTGCTAAGGAGAAGTTGGATGAAAATTTGAAAAAGTGCATGTTTATGTAGAATAGTTTGGTATTTTCGAGATTTATAGTTTTAGTAGATGGAGTGTGAATTGAAGAAGAAAGGTAACAAAAATTATTGAGTGGCCTATTCCAAAAATCATTAAAAAAATGAGTTTACATGGTTTGACAACTTTTTAAAGAAAATTTATTAAAAAATTAGTAGTATTTTGGCACCAATAATAGATTGTACGAGAGGGAAGGAATTTTTACGGAATAGAGAATCCATAGAAAGCTTTTAAATTTTGAATAAGAAGCTTACATAAAGACCAATTTTAGCAATACATGATTTTAACAAAGTGTTTGAGGTAGATTGTGATGCTTCATTTGTAGGAATTGGTGTTGTGTTGAGTCAAGAAGGAAAACTAATGGCATATTTTAGTGAGAAATTGAACGAGGTAAGAACAATGTATTGTACCTATGATGATGAAATTTATGCAATTATACAAGCATAAATACATTATATACATTACCTCTTTGGTACAAGGAAATGAAATTATAAAAAGTATTTAATTACATGTAACAAAACCAATGATGCCACTATAATTGAATAATTATTTTCTAAGGATATTATGAGATTACATTTTGTTCTAAAAACTATTACTTTAGTTAGGGATATGAAATTTCTATGTCATTTTTTGAAGATTTTGTGGAAGAAGATGGGTACAAATCTACAATTTAGTAGAGAATATCATCCAAAAATAAATGGACATATAAAAGTTGTGAATAAAAGCTTGGGAAATTTTTCGAGATGCATAGTGGGAGAGAAGCCCAAGTAATGGGACTTAGCTTTACCACAAGCTGAGTTTGCCTAGAATATTTCAATGAATAGATTAAAAAAAAAATCACCATTTCAAAAATTATATATGGATAATTCATATGGGTATTTTATATTTGGTATAACTATTGATTGCAGATCAAATTAGTGATGATGTAGAAGTGTTTAGAGATCATATGCAATAGTTGTAAGAAGGAGAAAGAAGGAAGTTGTAGCATAGTAATGAGAAATATAAAGCATCAAAATATGTTATAAGAATATCCAATTTATTTGAACAAGGAGATTTGGTAATAGTCTAATTCAGGAAATAAAGATTTACAAAAGGTACATACAAAAATGTCAAGTATAAAAAAATTGGACTGTGCAAAATTATAAATAAAATCAATTACAACACTTATGAGGTGAGTTTACTACAGAATTTTGATATCTCCACATTATTTAATGTTTCATATTTATATGAATTCCATAGAGAATATGGTGAATGTAATGAGTATGAATAATTAAATTAGTAGTCGTAGGTTCCAAAGAAGAAGAAGGAAAAAATAGTGCAGGTTTTGGATATGAAGATATTGAACACAAGGCAATGATATAATAACAAGCATTTGGTACAATGAGAATTATTGCAGCAAGAAGATAACACTTGGATTACGGAATGGGAGCTGAATAATATTGACATAAAAAATGATAGTATTACAATCATGGAAACTCATACGTTGTGAGTTGCTTTTAACTAGAGGAGAATGATGCAGAAAAAATAGGCCAATCTTTTGGAGGCCATAACTTTTGACCTATAGCTCCATTTGAGCTCTTCCACATGCCAAAATGACTATCTTAAAAATTCATCAATATTTTAAGCCACCGTATCCTCTTATAGTTGTTTATATTTTTTAGAGGCCATATGTGATCATCTGAGGGTCAAAAATTATAATTTAATGATTTTTTCAAAAATTTCCTATTTTTAAAAATTGAATATTTTTAGGACCAGACATTTAACTTTAGTTTAATTTTATTACATAGGGTAATTTTAGTTTTTAGAGTATTTCAAGAGATTTTTATAGCTACTCATGGTTGTATGTAAAACTTAATAAAAAAATAGCTACCTAAAATAGAATTTTTATTTAGATTTTATGTTTTTTTCAAATTTTTACATGTCAACTCTAATTCTAAGTTGAGACTTATTTAAGCATGGTTTGGTTTTAAAATTATTTAAAGTCATTCAATAAAAATAAATTATGACTATGGTTTCAATATCTTGGCCTATTGGTAATTTTATTGTCTTGATAGTTTTTAGGTTCATTTTCAAAAACTAAAATCTAAATGAAAATTTTATTTTTATTAAGTTTCACATGCATATGCAAGTAGATCTAAAAATCTCATAAAATTATCTAAACATTAAAATTAGCCTATGCAATGAAATTCAAATAAATTTATTATCTAGCCCTAAAAATAGAAAATTCCCAAAAAATCGTTAAACGGTAATTTTGGATCCTCAAATGATCATGTATGGCTTGAAAAAATATCAAAAACAACTCTAAGAAGATAGGGTGGGTTAGGATAGCAAATGATAAAGATGATATATCCCTAGTATTTAATGCTCTAGATTTATATGAATTATATGGACAAGATGGTGAAAGTGATGAAGATGAAGAAGTAAATTGGCAGCAGTAGGTTCCAAAGAAGATGAAGGAAGAATAGTGCATGCTTTGGATATGCAGATAGTAAGCATAAGGCAAGGAAAGCATAATAGGTATTTGTTGTAGTGCAAAGGATTTCAACAATAAAACAACACTTGAATTAAATAATAGGAGTTAAAGAAGATTGACAAAGAAAAATCGCAGTAGTACAATTAGGGCAACTCTTACGAGCTTAGTTGTTTTCAACCAAAGGACAATGATGCAAAAAAAATAGGTAAATCTTCTGGAGGCCATAACTTATTACTCGTAGCTTTGTTTAAGCTCTTCCATATACCAAAATAACCATCTCAAAATTTTTGTTGTTGTCTTAAGCCACCCTGTCCGCTTAGAGTTGTTTTTAATATTTTTTGAAGGCCATACGTGATCATCTGATGGTTTGAAATTACCATTTAATAATTTTTTTCAATAATTTTGTATTTTTTAAATTTGTATATGTTTAGGACCAAACATCAACTTCAGTTAAAGTTCATCCATGGGCTAATTTTAATGTTTACACTATTTTGGGATATTTTTAGAGTTACTTGTAGTTGCATGTGAAACATAATAAAAATAATCGGTGCAAGAAATAGAATATTTTTAAGATTTTTTTTAAAAAAAATTGCATGTCAACTATAATTTTGAGTTGGGTCTTATTTAAGCATGATTTGCATTTGTAATTATTTCAACTCATTCAGTATAAATCCATTCTGAGTATTATTTCAAGATATGGGCCTATTGATAATTTTATTTTATTGATATTTTTTGGGTTCATTATCAAAAACTTTTATTAAAAAAAAAAACCTATTTTTAGTAAATGTTATTTTTAGTAAGTTTTAAATGCAAGCACAAGCAACCCTAAAAATAGAAGCTATTAAAAATAGTTTTTTTTTAGATTTTAGATTTATTTGAATTTTCAGAAAGAAATGAAATCTGATAGTTTCAATAATTTTTAACAACAAATATATAATCATTATTTTTTGAGTCCTAAATAATCTGAAAACAAAATCCATGTTTATGTCAATCCATAGCCTCTCAAAAATGTAATGACTTATAAAACATAAATTTTCATCCAAATCTACCACTAGGTGTCTTTTTTAAATTGGTAGTCAGACACAAAGAGAGGTTTACATAGAAAATCCATGCTTTTAATTTTTTGACAAAGGACACTGAAAGGATTAAGTTGACCAACATTGATATGACTCACAAGAAAGCTTTCAACACAACTACCGAAAATGTGAGCATAAATTTACATTGATTATCCAAAATATATTTTTGTTGGCTTCATAATAATTGTTTATAACTTGTTATAAACAACCGATAATTTCTTATTCTTTCTCATTGGTCCATTTTACCCTACATACACTTTGGGTTAGCTCTGGGTGGCTAGAGGCAAACCTAGATTTGAGGTAATAGTTATTATTTGTCTTTATTTTTAGAATGAAGAATATATGAGATATCTTTATCATTCTTGAAATACTATTTATAGTGGATTCATCTGAAGTTTAAGACAACATATATGTCTCTATTTTCATAATGTTTTTCCCATTTGATTTGTACTACACTTTCACTAGATGTATTCACACATGATATTCATTATAACATGTATATGTTATTTCCAAAGATATTCTAGGAGCTTGATTTTGAACTAAATTGAATTAATTATGCTATTTAATTTAGTCTAAAAGTAAACTAGGCCTTTTCAATTAGTTTTTCTATACTAAGAAGGGTAAGGCATGATCTCATTGTCAAGAAGGAAAGGGCTTGTTATATAAGTTTTAGAGTAAATTAGGGTATAAATCTTGATCCAAATTTAATAGAATACTATTGTGTTTATCTAGGAAATAAATAAATAGATCGTGATTCAGATATGTAATACATTTTTACAAACTATTACATATTTATACCATTATATATTTATCTTTATAATTTGAGTGGCATCATTGGTCTTTTTGAAAGAAGTGAAATCTAATAGTTTCAAGAATTCTTAACAACAAAAAATATATAATAATTATTTTTTGAGTCCTAAATAATCGAAAAAAAAATCCATGCTTATGTAATTCCATAACCTCTCAAAAAGGCAATGTATTATAAAATACAAATTTTCATCCAAATATACCACCAGGTGTTTTTTTTTAAATTAGTAATCAGATGTAGGGAGAGGTTTACATAGAAAATTCATGGTATTAAATTATTTTATGAAGTAGACTCAAAGGATTAAGGTGACTAATGTTTCTATGAGTCACAATAAAGCTTTCAATGTTGGAAAATGTGGCCATATCCACATAGGTACTCTACTCTACCTAATGCACCAAAGACAAAATCTTTAACTAGCTATCTTTCTATCACATCTTGGTGACCTTCACACATCCTATTGTGCATATTTATTCAATACATATCTTAGATAAATTATTTTCATAATTAATGTAATTAATGTTGTTTGGTGGGACTTATTTATACTCATAATCTTTATAGCTTTTTTAAGGATATCTAGATCCTTCTGAGGAATAATATAAATATATGTATCTACTATGTTTTGAGTATACATAGTGTTGATCTTAACTAAATCTGGTAGGATCAATGAGCCTTAGAATGGCCACTGAATCAAGTTATGATGGCCCCATAGAATGGCCATTAGGTTTAGGTGTTATGGCCTGAAAATGGCCATGAAAATTTGTTTGATAAGTTAAATTGGTTGTTTGAGCACATCAGCTCACTATTAATTTGTTTATTATGTTGAATCAGTTCATGAATATTAATAGAAAGTTTTTGAATAATCTATTCTTGTTAATGATCTTTTTGGATCATATTTTATGTGAGGTGATAGTTCTTTATATCCATCTATATGTTTCTATAATGTGACTTTTTTGGTAGTTATTGTTAAATATTTAAGTGTATTTCCAATGGCATTGCACGTATTAGGTTTACAAGATCTTTCAAATGGTATCAAATCCATGGCCATGAGCTAAGGTATCTTCAAGAAAGAACTTTTCAAGCACTAAATATATGTCCACCTCTCCATATCATGTTAATCATAGCTTGTAGAAGAAAGGAGGTATGATCTCCATCAAAGGATGCCTATAGATTTGTAAAGGCTACCATTTTTTAATTGTCTAATCAATATAACAATGTTTTGTGTTTTTTTGTTTTCTTTTCTTAGCTCTAAAAATAATTGCAAAGAATTTGGGAATGCCATAACATTCTATTAAGTGTTTTGGCCTAGATATTATCTTTTGATGACCGATATGGTGACAAGAAGAAGTGAAGGGAGGATTCTATGGATAACTAAAGACAATTTTAACCAAAAAGATCCTGATCAAGAAAATTGTGGAAAGATTCTATAGGAGAAATAGGTTAGTTTAAAGTCATGAAAGGAGAATTAGTAGCAACTACTGAGTTTTTGAAAGAGGAGATCATGGAAAGAGATAGTGCCAAATGTTGCAAGCACAAGGAGCCAATGAAGTAGCTCCATTGAAAATTATGAGAGTAGACCCAACTCGGTGGTGCAACATGAAGTACAGAGCATAGAAATCATGATGTAAGGAGATCCTAAAGAAATAAATAGATTATGTGAAAATAACAAACTTGCGTAGCAAATATATGTGTTGGAGTGCAATAGAAGCATGCATAGATAAAGTGCAAATCATGTAAAATAGTACAATTTATAAAAGGACAACCCAATCACCAAATTTAAAGAGTGGAAGAGCAATTTAAAAAGATCCTACTAAGATAGGTAGATCATAGATGACAGAGCAAGCTATGTAAGGAAGAGCTAAGTTTTTAGCAAGGGAAGAAGAGATAATAGACAATGAAAAATTAGGTTGTTGTATGAATATTTATGAAATCAAATTATATTTCTAGATTCCATAGAAGTGAAGAAGCAGTGAAGAAGGTGTTAAAAGATAAGAGTTGTATTATAAATAAGATTGCTCTAAAGATCCTACTCTGAACACCAAAGATAAGAGGATTTTAATATGTTTAATATTAGACCAAAGTCTCCATGGTGGTGGTGTATTCTGCATTTAAGGTGATGTATTTCTCAAGGTGGTGTATTTCACATGAGAGGTAGTGTATTTTGAAAATAAAAGGTATAGGTAGTTTGAGACCAATTTTCAACATAAGGAGGAGAATGTTTGATGCTCTAAAAATGTAGCTTTGAATAACACTCTGGTATTCTAAAGTAAGGCGGAGTGTTATAAAATGTGGTTGTAACCACATAGGTACTCTATCCTACCTAATGTGCAAAAGACCAAATCTTCAACCAGTTATCTTTGTATCAAATCTTGGTGACCTTCACATATCTTGATGTCCATATTTATTCAGTACATATCTTAGCAAATCAATTTATCTCATTAATGCACTTAGTGTTGTCTGATAGGACTTATCTATGCTCACAATTATCAAAGTTTTTCCAAGGATATCTAAATCCTTCTAAGGAATAATATAAATATATGTATCTACTATGTTTAGAGTATACATAAAATGTATCCTAGCTGAAGTTGGTAGGATGAATGAGCTTTAGAATGGCCGTTAAACCTAATTGTGATGGGTCCATAGAAATTCCATTAAGTTTAGGTGTTATGGGATTCAGAATAGCCATGGAAATTTGTTTGATAAGTTAAGTTGGTTTTTTGAGCATGACAACTCACTGCAAATCTATTTATTATGTTGAATCAATTCATGAATAATAATAAAAAGTTTATGAATAATATATTCTTATTTATGATCTATTTGAATCATATTGTATGTGATATGCTAGTTCTTTGTATCCATCTATATGTTTCTCTACTATGAATTTTTTTTGTAGTTCTAGTTAAATGTTTAAGTGTATTTCTAATGGCATTGTATGTATTAGATCTAAAAGTTCTTTCATTCAACACAGCTACCAAAAACATGATCATAAATTTACATTTATTATCCAAAAATCTATTTATGTTGGTTGTCAAAATTATTTTTTACAAGTTGTTATAAACAATAGATAATTTCTTATTCTTTCTTAGTGGTCACTTTTACCCTGCATACACTCTGGGCTAGCTCTGGGTGGCCAGAGTCAACCCCAAATATGAGGTAATTTTTACTATTTATTTTTATTTTTAGAATGGACAATCTATGATATATATTTATCATTCCTGAAATACTCTATATAGTAATTGCATCTTAATTTTAAGATAACATATATGTCTTTATTTTCATAATGGTTAGCCCATTTGATTTATACTACACTTTCACTAGATGTATACACACATGATATTCATTATAACATGTATACATTATTTCCAAATATATTATAGTATTATGATTTGAGGGAGCTTCATTTTGAACCATATTGTATTATGTACGCTATGTAATTTAGTCTAAAATTAAATTAGGCCTTTTCAATTAACTTTTCTATACTAAAAAGGTAGGGCATGATCTCATTGTAAATAAGGAAAAGGATTGTTGTATAAATTTTAGATAAAATTAGGGTATAAATATTGTTCCAATCTTACTAAAAGACTATTGTGTTGGCCTAGGCAATAAAGAAATAGATGATGATTTAGATATGTAATACATTTTAAACACTATTACATATATATACCATTATATTATTCATTACATGTCAATATATTAATCTTATGGCATGTATAGAATGTATATCTTCTCTCTAAATATGATGTAGTATTATGATTTTAGAAACAGATAACATTATCTTCAATCATGTGAATTAGGTTATGAATCTCAATATTACTAGACTATTGTATTGAGATAGGCAAAATAAAAGTTGGTTGAGATTAAGATATTTTTTACATTTTAACCCTCATCTAGTCTAGTATAATAATCATTAAAACATGTATATCTTTTCTACAAATATAATCCAATATTATGTTATGAGAACAAGATTGCATTATATTTTGTCATGTAAATTAGGTTATGAATCTTTATCTTTCAAGACTATTATATTGGGCCAGGTTTGATAACTTTTGGTGGTAATTCTGATATGTATTACATTTTTACCCACACATACACCAAAATAATATTCATTATAACATATATATTTTATATAAATAAATTTTAGTATTATGATTTGAGACAACCTCATTTAAAACTAGATTCCATTATCTTATGCCTTGTGAATTAGGGTATGAATCTTAAGCCTAATAGAGTTTTTTATTAAGCTAGCAAAGAGAAAAAATGATAGTTATTTATCTTTCTACACATTTTGACCCACATCTATATAAGCATAATATTCATTATTAGATGAATATTTTGTCCTTAAAGATATCATAGTATTATGATATCATATGTCATTTTGAACTAGATTGTATTATCTTCTATCATGTAAATTAAAGGATTTAAATTAGATCTATAACTATGATATTACTATTACTCTATGCTATAAAATAGAGGATTATATTGCATAAACAAAATAGAGCACAACAGAAAGATAACAACCCAAAAAAATATAGAGCAATAGAAATAGAACAACTATAGCTATTTGAAAACTAAATCTACACACCAATTAGCTTCATTTATATTCATGTATTTAATATTAAAACACACACATCAGCTAAATATACACATAAAACTATATTTTTAATAGTATATCCTTTGTTCATCAATTTCTATTCTTCTCTTATTATACTCTACACCCTTTCCTTCTATTGTATGCACACATTGCAAAATGGCTCCTATCTTAACTTAATTTTTGGCTCTACAAGGCTCAAGGTAAAAGATAATAAATAATAATTAATGTGTAGATAAAACTCACACATATTACATCTAAAATCAACAAAAAAACATTTAATGCGAATCCCTTGGCCATCAATACAAATCAAGAAGAGACAAATAAAATATTCTAACATTAAATGCCGCGATGTGCATAATTATTGTTTTCTAATACTCCTCCTTAATTTAAAATACTGGGGATCATCAAAAATTTACATCAAAATAATCTAGATCTATTGATACATATCTTTAGTTCATCATCTTTGGAGCACATCTTCAGAGCACATTTTTAGAGAATCATCTTCAAAGCATATCTTTAGAGCATCTTTCTTTAGAGGTACATTTTTGGATCTCTATTTGGAGATATATACATTTTATTGATCAAAAAATGCTAAACAAATTGTTAAATACTAAAATGTCTCCTTCATTAATAGATTTATAAATATCTCAAAAAATTGATCTTTAGACCTACAAAAAACTAGGCAAATTGCTTTATTGTTGACAAGCTCTCTAATTAAATGGTACCTAGTATCAATATGCTTAGTTTTATTATTTAAAAAATGATTTGTAGACAATGCAATGGCTGAATTGTTGTCACAAAATATTTTAGTAGCTTACTTTTTATCGTGCACTAAGTTTTTCAAGATCCTTCACATTCAGACAACATGACAAGTTGCACTAGTGTCTGCCACACACTTAGCTTTAGCTGAAGAAAGCATCACAATGGGTTATTTATTTGAATCCAATGTTACAACACCTATACCAAAGTTAAAATCATACCTATAAGTGCTTTCTAGATCATCTATGACACCTCGACAATCATTGTTTATGTATCAAATATACTAAAATCAATTGAAGTAGAATACAATAGTCCAAATTCCTTTGTACTATTTACATACCTCACTATTCTCTTACTGGCATCCCAATGAGAGTATTTTAAAGATGTCATAAATCTTAAAAATAGGCTTACACCATACATAATATGAATCCTTGTGCCTATAAAATACATAGGGCTTCTAACCAACTTCTTTAACATTGTAGGATCCACACATGGTCCATCATCCTCCTTGCTTAGCTTTAGTCCCATCATGACCAGTGTTGGGGCTATCATGCACTTTACCATATTGAATCTCTTCAAGATTTGATTTGCATATTTTGATTGAGAAATAAATATAACATCATTATATTTATGGAATTTGATTCCCAAAAAATATCTCATAAGCCCTAAATTAGTCATTTCAAATTCACTCTTGATTGTTCTTTTCTATGCTAAGATCACTGGTAAAGATTAGATCATCTACATACAAACAAATAATTATAATTTTACCTTGCTTGTTGACTTATATGTACAAGGTTGTCTCATAACCACTTCATTGGAAACCATTTTGAATGAGATAAGAGTCAATGTGGTTGTACCAAGCTCTAGGAACTTGATTTAACCCATAAAGTTATTTTCTTCAACCTATATATTTTATTTTCATGACCTGGTATCTCATATCCTTGTGTTTGTTCATCATATAGTTCATCTTCTAGATATCCATTTATAAATCTTCACTTCACATCCATTTGGTACATAGACCACTTGTTATGGGTAGCAATATCCAATATGGTCCTAACTATATCCAATCATGAATTAAAAGTAAATGTTTCATTAAAATATATTATGGTATGTTGTGTGAATCCCATTTCAAATAGCCTTGATATATTCTTTTGCACTTTTATATCAACATCTTGTTTAGTATTATAAATCTACATTACACTTACTACATCTTTGCCTTTAGGAAAATCAAACAAATCCTATGTTTGATTCTTCTCAATGGAATCAATTTTCTGACCCATGGCTTGTGCCCATAAATTGTCACTGCTAGCTTCGTCAAATTTTAAAGGATCATTTACATTAAAAAATAAAGCAAATACTGAAAATGAATTTGTTGTATCAACATTATATAACTCACTTGAACTCCTTGTGTTTCATGGCAACATGCTTGCTAGAATTGAATATGGAGATGTAAAACTACTTGTAGTGCTAATTGGAGTTTTTCCAAGGATGTTATCTGATTTAGATGTTTTTTTAATTAACTATGGATATTGTTGTACTCTTGGTTTGGGCAATAACCTTGATGATCTCCTCATCATGAATGGGGGTGTAACTTGATCTACAACTTGTGGAGCTTTGGAAGGAGCTATTTTTAGAGTTGTAATTCATGATGTAAACACATCATCTACCATATCATCATGATAAATAGTAGTTATAATCTTTAAAATCCTCTCTACATTTCCATTCCATGCTTCATTCTCCACTAACTAAACATCACAGTTGATTATAATGTTCCTAGTGATATGATTAAATAACTTATATGCCTTTGTATTCTCTAAATAGCCAAAAAAAAAAAAAAAAATCCTTTATCATCTAACTTATTTCTTAACTCATCTAGAACATGTTCATATGCAACACAGTGAAATACCTTAAAATGAGAAAGACTATGTTTCCTATCTGTCCAAGCCTCTTAAGGGAATTTTTTTTCACACTCTTTATTGGGCACCTATTCATGATATAAATAGAAGTTTCCACTACCTCTTCCTAATATTCATTATGTAAATTCTTGGATTCCAACATACTAAGTTCCATCTCCATAATGGTTCAGTTCTTCTTCTCTACCACACCATTTTGTTGAGGTGTATAGTGGGCTGTAAATTGCTTATGTATGCCATGTAATCTACAAAATTTCAACAAATAATTAGAAATATATTAACCACCTATATCCATCCTCAAAACCATGATTTAATATCCACTTTTCTTCTCCACAAGTGCCTTGAGCTACTAAAAATAAGCAAGTGCATCAGACTTATGTTTTAAAATGTATACGTAAGTTTTCATTGTAAAATAATCAATAAAAGTAAGCAAATAGGTGCAGCCTCCTATATAAGGTGTTTGAAATTGCCCATAAATATCTGAATGAACAATGCCAATTAGTTATTTTTATCTTATTGATTTTACAATTGGTAAATACTATCTATGTTGTTTTCCTAAGATACAACCTTCATAAATTCTTTCTAGTTTATCAATTAATGACAAAACTTTCACCATGTTCTTCATGTGTAGTAGTTTCATCCCTCCAAAGTTCAAATCCCCAAATATAAAATTCCACAAACAAGATTCATCCTTCACAACTAACTAAAATATGTTTTGAATTTCTCCACCATTACCTCATTATTCTTTAAATCTAAATTGGCTTAATATAGAATGTACCTTAGCTTACTCTAGAGTTGAATTGGCTTGCTTTAGAGCAAAATTTATTAAATCTATGAAATTCATTTCATCTTTTGATTTTGTATTTTCTACCTTAAAGTCACCTCTAGAATGTACATAATTTATCTAATGAATAACATGAGCTAGTTTTTTTTGGATAATTATTAGTGATGTCATTGAGGTGTCTAGGTGAATGAATGAAGTATCTTGATAGTTTAAGTGTCAATGATAAATAGTGCAATGTGCTTGTACTAGTATGCTTTAAGTAGGCTTGGTTGATCTTCAATTTTGGCATGATTAATGATGGGTCTAAAGTATTGATCATGTGTGAGCGGTCATATCAAATGTTGAGAATGAATAGAGAGATAAAGGAAGTCCATGGTATTTATCCAGTTCTTCGTTATGTTCATCTTGGCATAGTTGGTTCTATGATAGAAAAATTTGAGTAGATAGTATACTGACATCACCATTACTACATATCATTGAATCATGGGGATTTGATCATATGGGTGTGATCACATTAGTCCTAAGTTGCTATGGTCTAAGTTCTAGGTCATGTAGTTGAACAGAGCTAAAGATATGCAGTTATAATGTTGGGATGTTAGATAGAAGTTCACTAAGTTCCTATATTTGATTAGACTCTAACTCCACATCATGTAGATATGAATGAACAAATAATTTTTTGTATTTCATATACACACTTAGAGAGCCAACTAAGGTAAAAAAAATTTATGGAGATTTTTTCAATAGTGCTAAGAATATACCCTTGAAATTTGGAGTCTTGATGTGATTTCTACCTCAAGTTATAAAGCTTCAAAGTTTCTCTAGACAATTGTGATGAGCCAGAGACCATCAAGTTTAATCACATTAAATTTTGAGTTCAATGGTATAAAAGATCCAATTGTGAAGACTTAATCATACATATTAAGATCAATGATGCGTTTGAAGTTAACATTTCAAAGGTTACACATGTAGGTGAGAAGTGTTAAAAGATCTCTAGTCTAATAGAAGATCAATGGTATAACACAAGTCAAAGTGTAAATAATGCACATAAGACTACCATGTAGCATAAGAACAAGGGACTACAATTAAAGTGATTATGTTTCATGTGAGGGTGCCAAGTTTCATAATATTGATATTTTTGACCAAGATTTAATGATGAGCATTGTAAGATAAAGACCAATCTACTAATTATAAATTGATGATGCGTATGTGATCAAGATTACTAGAAATCATGAGATTAGGTCAACATGTTTGAGGTTAAACTTTTGGATAGTTGAGTACTGTGAGTTAAATTTTAATCTACTTATAGAGAATACCAATGGTGTGACTTGAGCAAGCTGAGTGAAGATCATGAGATGTGTTCTATGTGATTGAGGTTTAACTAGGGTAGTTTGGATCTAAATATTTGAATTTAATGAAGGAAAGACTAGTGCTTATTCTTTGATCCATAACTTTCTAGCTATGCATAATTTAATGTTGAAGTAAAAATAAATGTTTTAGATTACTTCATGTCAAATATAGTAATATTAATTTGAAGGCCTAAATGTTTGTATAATCAATGTTACTAAAATACAAAATTGACTATGTGTTCATTCATGATCTTAAAGTAACATGATAAGGGTAATAGAGTTCTTCTTGATGGTATTTCAATTTTTTAAGATGAGCTAACTATTAGAGAGTGTTGTAAAATCCATGAATACTATATATGTGGATTATAAATGTTTGATTAAACATATTTAGTATTATCAAAGGCTTAGGAGGTGACTATGTGTTGATTCATTATGTTTGTGTTCATAAAATGTTGTTTGATAAAATTAAGCCTTAGTAGAAGGGTGTTTTGATGGATTTTATCACATAAGGAGGACCCATAGATTATGTGGCATGGGTCCTATATGTTAAAGTGTTTATGTGTTCTTAGTTTGTTTGAAGAAGTGTCAAAGAGGTGAATAGGTCTTCATAGGACCTAAAAGGTGACTTAGGCCTATTTCAAACATAGTTGTCCTTAAAGGTGACCCATGTTGGATGCCTTAAGGGTTAATGCATATGTTGTGTCTTATAAATAAGGTTATAATTATAATAATCATGAAGACTCTATAAAATTTGAAACCAAATGTGATGATTTCTAATCTTGTTGAATAAAAGTGTGTCCTAAGAGAAGAGGTGTATGCTAGAGTTAAAGAGTGAAGAAAAGAAGAAAGAGTGTGTTCTTAGTACATGGATTGTAGAGAAAATTAGGTTTAAGACTATGTGTATGACCTATATGTTATATTTAAGATGTCAAAGACATTTGTCTTACAATTTTGAATATTGAGGATGAGTGAAGGATAAATGATGTTTGTGTGAGCTTGGTGGTTGATTTTAGAGGTAGATCAGAGTGTGGATAATGTAGTGTGTAGAGTTAAAGAGATTTGACATACATTATATCTCCATCCGATTAGCAAGTTATCAATGTTTAAGAAATGTTCATTTCATAGGTGTTGGGAGGATGCTCAACATCTAGGTTAGAAGGACTTGATCATCTTAGGGGTAGGTGATCCTTATGAAATGGGTGCTTCACTAAATATATTTAAAAGGACTTGACCAATAGGTGGTCAAAAGTATTTTATCATACAAGGGGTAGGTGTTGCTTGTGTAACATGTGTTTCACCAAATTTTGGTCATAAGGACTTGACCAGTCTTATGTTTGCATACTTCTTATAGGACAAGTAGTCCATGTGTTTTCAAGATTGAAAGTGGGTTTTGCTCCACAAGAGGGTTTACCACATTGATCTTGTGTTTCATGTGTGATCATGCATTATCTTCATTGTTCATTATTATAAACATTTTGTATGCTTTGTGAATGGTTGTATTAAATTCTTAAGTGTTTGAAGGGTTTGGAAATTGAATCAAATTATTTGTCACCACTAATTCATGCCCCTCTCAATGATTGTACCTCTAATAATTAGTATTAGAGTATGTCATTTGGTAAAGGATTGATAGCTTGAAGGGAATCTAAAGTACAATATGGGTAGCCATCAAATGGAAGGAGGTTTTTACACTAAGTAAAAAATAATGTTGAATAGATCTAATTATGATTTTTACAGTGAAAATATGAAGACCTAATCATGTCCCTAGGGTTTGATACTGGGAAATATATTGCATATAGTTATTATACACCTATTATTCCTCCATCTAGTTATCAAGGAGATTCAAAGGTTAAATTGGCAAAGTTATAGACTCACAAAAGATAATTTTAGAGTCTTAAGATGAAGGAAAATGATTCTATGGCATCCTTTCTATAGAGAGTTGATGAGATTTTGCAAATCATCATAGGCCTTGGAGAGAAGATTGAAGAATCTATTATAGTTCAAAAGGTATTAAGATATCTCCCTCTCAATTTTGATTCTAAAGTATTTGTTATATAAGAAAGTCATGATCTTACTTACTTGAAGATGGATCAATTGCATGGCATCTTTACTAACTATGAGATGAGAGTAAATGATGATATACCGCAATAAAAGGAAGTAACATTTAAGATAGAAATTAAGCTAAATAAGAAGTTTCAAGATACAAAATTCAAGGAGGATGACATATCTTATATTGATGAAGATGAACTAATTTATTTATTTACAAAGAAATTGAAAACAAGGTCAGGCAAGTATAAGGGTAAACTACCCTTGAAATACCTAAATTATGAATAAAGACGAAATTTTGATAATAAGTGACCTCATAAGCATAATAAAAATGATGATAAAAAGCATAGCCAAGGTCATGACAATATAATGAGGTCATTTTGGTCAAATGAAAGCAAGAAGGGATTCAAAAGGTTTGACAACAAGAAAATGTAATTGAAGGACAAGAAGAGTCTCTACACCAAAGAAGATTGCATCTCATCAAATGAGAGTGAAGAAAATGACTCAATGTATGATTATGAAGATGATGGTCCTATTGAAGATGAAGACCTCTTCATGGATAAGGAAGGAAGTTGATCATATAAAAAGGAATCTACTTGGAGTGATTCAAATGATGTTAAAGATGAGGTAGACTGTGAGACTGAATTGATGAATGTTCTTGAATAACTTAAGATTGAGAATAATATTAATAATAATATGAAGTCTCAAATCAAGGACTATGAAGAGAAATTCAATGTGTTTGAGGCAAGAATGAATGAAAACACCAAGGAGCATGAAGATATAGTCAGGCATCTCAGTTGTTAATTAGAAATCCTATTTAGAAGCCTAAAAGCTAAAAAAGATGAATATTCAAGATATGTAATTGAAAATGACTCATTAAAATAAGAGTTAGATAAGACATCTAAAAATATGTAGCCATTTATGATATTTTAAAAGATATCAAGTGATATAGACAATATTTTGAATGGTTAAGAGCATGAAAGTGATAGAACTGCTCTTGAATATAAAGAAGAACCATAAAATGTAAATCTAGACAAGATGAATACTAAATTAAATCAGACATTGAATGCCAAAAATCAGTCAAGGAATGAAGATGCTATCAGAGTGAAGACAAATCAGACCAAACAACCAAATGTCATGATGTATGCAAGTTTTAATGGATATTTTTATACATGTAATTAGTTTGGGCATAGAGATAGAGAATGCAATATAAATGTTAGAAATGAGTTTGCATGGAATTATGATAGGGGTCATCAATAAAAAGGTGTGAATAAATTTAAGTGTTTTAACTATCTTGATGAGGGATATTTCTCTAAGAATTATCCAAATAAGGTAAGGCAAGGTGGGTCTTCTTTAAAAGGAGTAGTTTGTTTCAATTATCAAAAGAATGGACATATTGTAATATTTTGTTCTAATCATGAAAGGTAGGATAATATTTTTGTAAAAGGTATAGTGTGATTCAACTATCAATAGAGAGGTCACATTGCTAGATTCTACAAGTAAAGGCTTACAAGATAGAGTAGGTTTAATCAGGTTCTTAGAGTGCAAGAAAGAAGGAAAGTTAACTCATGGAAACCAAAGGTGGTAAGTATGATTCATGATTAGTCTATAGGTCCAAATAATATTTTTTATATGGTGGAGAATGCTACAAAAGTTTGAGAGTGCCAAGAGCTCTCATTGTTTTCTCATGTTGTGAATGAAGAGATAAAACTCAAGGAGAAGACCAAGGTTATGGTTGAGGCTAGTTCTAACATGTGTCTGGATTTTAATGAGCAACCAAATATGTGTGAACAAATTTTAATATTGGTTCCTATGTTATCAATGTCTGAACGTGATGTTATGTAATACAATGAAGCTACTCTAGTGATCAAGGTATTTCAAGATTCCATAGTTACTCCAAATGTTATATATGTTATCATAGAAGAGAAGCTAAGTGATGTACAAAAGGAACAAGTTGTCAAAGTTTAGAGTAAGCAGAATAAGTGAAAGAAGTCTTATACCTATAAAAAGATATTAGTGGCTATTGTGGAGATGTGGGCCACTCTTGGCTTCACTTTATTTTAAGAGCATTATGGTATAGAGGAGGTATATGTCTATGCTTCCTAAGAGACTTCTTTTAGTTGAGAAGCAAGTATTGATATGTTGTTCTTTAGAAGGTCCTAGAAGGAAAGAGATGAGTGTTTCTAGTCGGAGTTGATGTGTCAATATGCAAGAAATGATTTGACTTGGTTAGAGAGATGTCATAAGGAGTTTTTATTGTGTATGCAATGTTTTTAGGATCAAAATGGGTATTTTTAGGTGGCATAATGAGATTGATGGAATGTCAAGAATATTTTAGTGATTAGAAAGGTCTGTGTACTTTTTTTTAATGTATTCTACGTGGTTTTGTGTCTTGATGATCATGTTTATGACTTTTGGAGGTTCTTGTGTGCTCTCAAGTTTATCTTTCTTATTATATATCAAATCCATGGTATAGGAAGTCAAGGTTTCCAAAGGATTTAAGGCTCAAATATTGGTCTACAAATGTGTGATGTTTTTCTCTAGGTGTGTAGGAATTTTTAGAGGTGGGTGTTGACCAGAAGGAGGTTTCTTGACCTTATTTGTTTTAAGATTCTAGAGTTTTGAGATTTGATAGAAAAGTGGTTTTACTTATGAATTGAGATCTGAGGCTTATTAATATGTTTAATGTGCCAAATGGGCTTTTAAATCAAGCTTCATAGAGATTTGAAGGTTAGTGGTTTTCAAATTATTCAAGATTTTTTCAAGATGGAGGCCTAATTGGGGAACATATTTATGAAGTATATTGCAGAGGAGGAGATAGGTGATGAAAATTGTTTTGCTTAAGGGGAAATATGAGAGTGATCCAAATACAATGTTTTAGGTGTTGAAGTTATGTCTAATAAAATTTGTGTGCTCTACAAGTTCTAGGTATGGCTACAAGGAGTCTATGTAGGCCTAGTATAAAGATTTGATGTTTTTGCTCATTTTTTCCAAAAGAGAAAGGAATGAGTATTTAAAGGTGATTTATAATGTTGGTTTAGAGCATGTATCCTATTTGGTGACTAGCATGATGTTCTATTGGTGGTCCTTGAGGTGGCTTGAGAGAGAAGGCTAGTAAGCCTATGTGGTGGTTCTTCATGGTGTATGGAGATTTGAAGATGCTCAAGAGGTTAATTGGATAAGAGATATTAGGGGGAGTCCCTCTTAGATATTTTATTAGTGAATTCCATTAGATTTAAGTGATTTTATGTATTCTTTATTTATTGGTTGTAGTATTTAGTTGAAGAGAGTGTTGGCATGTATCAAGAGGAAGTTATTAAGGTAAGAAGAGGTATGATCAATGTAAGGGTAATTTTGTATCATTTTTATAAGGTGGTCCTCTCATTTTGATGGTATTTTTAGGTCCTCAAGATTAGTTTTTCACAATTTGTCATTGTGTCAAAGGGAAAGAAAGTTTCTATTATGAGAGTGCTTGAAGAGAGAGAAAGAAGGTGAGTTATATGATGGGTGTTGACATCAATGACAAAGGGTGAAATTTTTGGATAATTTTCAATGATGTCATGGAGTTTTCCAAGTGAGTGGATGAAGTGTCTTGATAGTCTGTGTTAATGACAAAGTGTACAGTGTGATTGGCTTACTATGCTTGAAGTAGGATTGGTTAATCTTCAATTTTGACATGATTAGGGATGTGTATGAACTATTTAGAATGTGATAGGGGTCCTATCATAGGTCAATAATGATTGAAAAGCTTGTGTAAGTGCATGGTATTCATATAGTTTTTCATTATGTTCATCTTGTCATAGTTCATTCTATGACAGAAAAATCTAAGTAGGCAGTTTACTAACATCACCATTGTGACATATGAATGAGTCAGGTGGTTAGTCATATGGGTGAGATCACATTAGTCCCAATTTTATATGTTCTAAGTTTTAGGTCATGCAGTTGATTGGAGTTAATTATATGTAGGTGAAAAGTTGGTCTTTTAGATAGAATCTCACTAAGTTCCTATACTTAGCCAGACCATCACTACACATGATGCATCTATGAATGAACCAAAAATCTTATGCATTTAATATAGGTATTCAAAGAGTTAACTAAGGTTAAATTATTTATAAATATTTTATCTAGATTTCCAAGTAGGTAACCTAGAAATTTGGATTCATGAAGTAATCTTTAGCTCAAGTTATTAAGTTTCAAAATTACTCTAAAAAATTGTGATGAGCCAGAGACTGTCAAGTTTAATCAGATTAAAGTCTAATGTCATTCATCTAGAAGATCTAATGTTGAGTTATTAATCATATATATTCAGATCAATGGTGCGTATGAAATTAACATGTCAAAGGTTACACGTGTAGGTGACAAGTGTCATAAGCTCTCTAGTCTGAAAGAAGATCAATGATGAGTGACGGTTCATATTGATGAAGATCAATGATGTAGAATAAGTTAGAGAGTAAACAATACATGTGAGATTGACAAGTGGTATAAGCACAAGGGACTGTTAGTAAAGTTAAAATAAGGCACTTGAGGGTGAGAAGTGTCAGAATCTCAAGAGTTTTGAACAAGATCTAATGGTGAGTGCTACAAGATAAAGGCTAGGCTACTCCATAAAGATCAATGATGCATATGTGGTCAATATTCCTAGAAAGCATGAGATGAGGTCAACATGTTCAAGGTTTAACATTTGGATATTGGATCATTGTGAGTTAAAGTGAGATCTAATTTGAAATAAGATTGATGATGTGAGTTGAGCAAGTTGAGCAAGGAGAATGAGATCTATTCTATGTGACTGAGGTTTAACTATAATTTTTTGGATTCAAATATTTGAATTTAATAAAGGAAATACCAATGCTTGGTTTTTGAGGAATAAGTGTGTGTGTTCCCAATACATGGATTGTAGAGTAGAGCAAGTTGATGACTATGTGTATGACCTATAGGTTTATTTTTGATGTCAAATATAGTGCTCTTATAGGTTTAAATATTAAAGATGCATGAAGGATAGATGATGTCTATGTGAACTTAGTGGTTGATTTGAGAGGCAAATCAGAGTGTGGATTATGTACTATGTATATTTGAAGAGAGATGATATATGTTATATCTCCATTAGATTGATATACAATTAGTGATTAGGAGGTTTATTTCATAGGTGTGGGAGGGTATTCAACATCTAGGTCAGAGGGAGTTGATCATCTTAGGGGCATGTGCTCCTTAGGAAATAGGTGTTTCACTAAAGCTAATTAGATGGAATTGACCAACATGTGGTTAGAAGGACTTAATCATCTCAGGGGTAGGCTCTCCTTGTGGAATAAGTGTTTCACTAAATTATTTTTAGAAAGACTTGATTTGTCTCATGCTTACATATTTATTATAGGACATGTAGTCCATGTGTTTGCAGGCTTGAGCATGGGTTTTATTCACCAAGATGGTTTCCCACATAGATCTTGTGTTTTTTATGTAATCTTAAATTATCTTCATTATTCACTACTATAAACATCTTGAATGCTTCATGAATGATTGTATTTCATGCTTATGTGTTTGAAGGGTTTGGAAATTGAGTTGGATTATTTTTCAACATTGATTCACGCTCTCCCCTCTCAGTGATTTTACCTATAACAATTCTTCCCTTCATATCTAGCCTTATCCTCAAGGGAAACAACTAGTTGCTAGTCATTTGCACTCTGGAAATTAGCTATTTACTTGTAAACCTATCCATAATCACACACTAACTATTTTCAATGTACTCTCTATAAACTTTTTGTACCAACTGACTTACACTCTTTAAGCTATGTTTGAAACCAAAAAAATAATACACATCATTCATAACTTTCTAATCCCCCTTTTTTTTAGAATATTTACTATACCTTTACTTAAAATAGTGAGGTTCTTGTTGTTACCAAGTATGACATCAGTTTGAATTAATTCATCCAAGCTAAAAATAAATGTACATAAATATCATGTTATTTATACAACCAAAATCCAAATGCCATATGTTATATGGGATTTCTTGGATAACATTGTACTCAATTAGGGAGTTTGTACAAATTGCTTCATCAATCCTAGTGCATACAATAAACATAGTAATTATGGGAGTGATACTTGACTGATTTTGATCTTAATTATGTTGGTTATACTATTTTTTCATATATTCATGAGGATAATGCCCAAACTTCTTAAAATAATTATATTGAATATGTGATTTGTCAAGCATTGGGCCACTTGGGTGACTAAAATTCTAATTTTGACCTCTACCACCAACATTTTAGGAGGATTGCTATGTCCACCTTTAGGGGACATTATCCATCTACCTATAGGACTAAATTTCCGTTGTCCTCTTCCATGGCTTATACATGACTAAGAAGAAAATGATTTTTCCAAAGAGATGCTTGACCTATTTAATCTATATTCATGATTCATAAGAGAGGCATGAATCTCATCAACATTAAACTGAATCAAGTCTTTAGTTTCCTCCAAAGCAACAATTGGAGGGTTAAATTTAGAAGGGAGACTTTTAATCACCTTCTCAATAATCTTCATATCCTCTATGGCCTCTCCATGAGATTTGATTTGATTAATTAGATCAACAACATATGTGAATAAATATTCTACTCAATATGAGTCTCTCATTGTTAAATTTTTAAAATATCTTATAAAGAGCTATAATTTAGCAATTCTTTACCTTGTCCATTCCCTGCTAAGCAATGTGTAGTATATCCCATGCCTATTTGGTTTGCCTTGTTTCTGCTACTCTTAGGAGTATGCTCTCATGCATTTCTTGATGGATGTAGAATAAAACATTCCCATCATTCTTCCTTTTTACTCTCAAAGAATCTTTCTCATCCTATGTAAGGGTGTCATATGTTTCCTAGTCTGTTGGTTCAACATAACCATTTTTAACTATCTCTCATATGTCTTGAGACCAAATTAATGCTTTCATACTTAAAGACTAATAATCACATTTTTTTCTTATGAAAATAGGGGTTTGTAAATTAGATAAAAATGCACTAGACATGGAAGTCATTAACCTTGGTTCTGATACCAAATGAAGGATTTAAACTAGAGCTATAGCTCTGATACTACTACTAATATATGCTAAAAATTAGAGGATTTAATTGCATAAATAAAATAGAACACAATATAAATATAAAAATATAGAATAATATAGAGCAATGGAAATAGAATAGGTACTGTTGTTTCAAAACTAGATCCACACACAAGCTAGCTTGAATTATATTCATATATTTATTAAAAAAAACACACACAGAAGATATAGCTACACTATATTTTTTTATAGTATATCCTCTATTCATCAATTTCTACTCTTGTATGGTTATACTTTGCTCCCTTTCCTTCTATTGTACACACACACTACAAAATGGCTCCTATCTTAACTTAATTATTGGTTGCACATGGCTCAAGGAAAAAGATAATAAATTATAATTAATGTGTAGTTATAACTCACACATATTATAAAAAACATCAACAAAAAACATTTGATGTAAATTCCTTTGGTAGCCATATAAATCAAGAAGAGGCAAATAAATTATTATGACATTAAATTCCTAGTTGTGCATAATTAATGTTTTTCAATATAAATTATGGTATAAATCTTGATTGCATTACCTTTTGTCATGTAAATAAGTATATGAATCTTGATATTACTGGACTATATGTTGATCCATCAAAGAGAAATGTTGGAGGTGATTCAACTATAAAACAAATGGTAGGAACATTTAATATTGACTTAGTATTATCAATATTTGTGTAAAGGGAAAGGTAGATGCATCATCATTTTATAGATAAACTATGCTCTATAGAATAATTATTTCATATTCTTGTTCAACATTTTTCTTAGGATTTCACCCTTTTTTCTTTATAAGTGTCCCTATGTTATATAGAATAATGAAAACTTCCATATTCAATTGATTATATTCCAAGCATCCCAAAAAAACATAACTTTTAACCATTGCATTGCATTGCATTCATTCATAAGTGTATGAATTTTCATTTACAAAGGTTGTATCATCACTAATATAAATTTTTTAATAGCTACTAATGAGTGAAAAAATCAATTTTTTTTTAACTTTTAAATTTAGGCACATGACATGAAAACTTCTACTAAAATTTTGGATATGAAACATATGAATGGAATGTGAGAAACTAACCCCTTGATATATTTCCTGTGGAAATAATCTATAGTATTTTACCTTGATCTCATAAATAGGGTTTGAAGGATTTGTGAAAGTGTTAATTGTTCAATTATTGGACAAGTATAATTGATGGCATGTTTTAGCTATTGCATTTTAATAGAAAAAATATAATTTTTGAATTGAAGTGAATAAAATTGGGACAATTAAATAGAAAATTTGTAGTGACATTCTTTACCTTTTATTATTTTTTTAAAATAAATTATTATATTAAATTAAATAAATTGAATAAATAATATAGTTTATTAAAAATATGAAATAATAAATTATATGAGAAATCTACTTCTTTAGATGAATCCTGAGATCTACAGGTTTCAGAGTGGTGGATAAAAAATATTATGCCAAAGTATTTTCTTAAATGGATTAGAATGTTAAATTGATAGTGAAGCCTTTAGGCCTAGTAAAATCAAACCCCATAATTTCCACTGAGGATGAGGATATCCTAAAGTTTCTAAAAAATAAATAGTGGTTCATGTATATGGGTGTGATCTGAAGGTTCAATTATGTTTGTCTAAGCCTCCCCACACACTATAATTGGGTTTTAGAGTCTTAACATCCAATAGTGGAAGGTAAAGTAGATATTTACCAATGTGGTACTTGCTTTTGCATAGTTTTTTTTACTCTCCTTGAAGATGGGAACATGGTTTCTGAAGACCATATCTCAAACTAAAACTGACATATTATCTTGATGCAATGAGGGTTCACATATTTCAATCCCCTAATTGAATCCTTTAATACCAATCATGGAAAAATGGTGATTACATGGATTCAAAGGTGGTTTTATCTAAAATTAAATCCTACTTGGTTTGTTTCAATCCCATTAAAGTGATTGAAGTTTACAACCCTCTTGGAAAAAATTCATACATTTTTGTAGATGAAGAGGATTGAAGAGTTGTTTATAAGTAGAGAAAAAGGAAAAAATTTCAAGTTCTTTGAACCATCTAGTGTGACTCTTTGCTTCCATATAGGATATGGGGAGGTAGGTACAATATTTTTTATGAATTGAGTCAAGGGGTTAGTAGGATTACTCAAATTAGTTCCCCTAATAATTCCTAGAATACTATTGGCAAAGGTGCTTCATAGGAGCTTTTGTTGTAAAAATTATCTTCTCTATGGGACCTTTCAAAATTCTCATCTTTATCCTAAGAAAAAAAACATTGTTCAATTACTCCATTTCAATAATGAAGTCAACTATTTATATTTCTACCATTGTTGATTTTTAAGTTATTATTAATAGTATTTTTGAGACTATGGTATTATATAATAATTTTCTTATTTTACTCTTCATAAAGTTGAATACACATAGCATACTCGAAACATATAACATAATTTTTACTAATATGATGAATCCAAAGAATACTTTTTCAAATTATCCACATAAAGAAAACTTACATGCTCTCATAAAAATGGTTGGTTCCAAAATTTACTATTAAAAAAATCCAAAAATAATAATTTTAACATGAAGTAAATTTCAACAAATTGAAAAGAGGAAGATGAGGGAGAAAAAAAAAGGATGATGCTGATATTGATTATGGAAGATCACATCATAAAATAAAAGGGACACATAATATTTGAATAAAAACAATATTTGGAGAATGGGATCGATGATGATTGTGGTCAAATGTTTGTGACCAATTAATAAAGAGTTTTACAAATAGATATTATCTTATTAGGTTTAAAAGGTGGGTTAAACTAGGGACCCCTAACCCTATAAGACAATCCAAACAAGAAAGGGCATAACAATGCCCAAAAACCACATAAAACTAAAATACAAAAAGATAAATCTAAGGGCTACAACTAACCCAAAATCAGCCAAAAAATAACCAACATAGGGATATCAAAGAATAAACACCTAAACCTAAAAATGAAACAAACGGTAGTGGCTAGCAAGCCAGATCAAACAAAAAATATTGTAACAAAATTAAAAATAAAATAGACTCTCTTCTTTAGTTTTCTATTTGAGATCTAAGAGTCATAATTAATGAATTTGGATCTTTTTTGCCTCTTCCCTTCTTCCCTTTCACTAGCTTCTACCCATTCCCCTCCTATGTATTTGGCAATATGGGGATGGATATCTCCAAAGTAGCTTCTAGACTTTGATTCGTACGAGCTTATATTAATCCTTCCCCTAAATGTGGGGTAAGGAATTTTGACAATTTGACATATTTTTCTATATGATTTTCAGAAGTCATCACTAAACACCTCTCAATCTTTTACAATTATAAAATTGATGTCGCCTTTCTATTAAGATCCATTGCCATAGACTCCTCACCCTTGAATAAATGTTCAACTAATGTTTATAAAATCATTTCCAGTTTATCCTCCCCTAAATATTTATTCCCTTCCACTATAATATCATCTACATCTGCATCTACCATTCATTTATTACCTCTCTTATGTCTCATACTAGGACAATTATCTATAAGATTTCTTGTGAGGAAACATATATCACATATAAAAGGTAGGCCCTCATAATCTATTGGCTAAACCCATGTTTTGTTCCTCACAACCAACTCAACCTGAGATGAGAGTTATTTTTAGAGATCAACATAGGCAAGAAATCTATGATAGGTGGAATTCCATTGTTTAATATTTGTAAAATCCATACACCAAAAATTTCTAATAATATCACCAATAACTTAAAAGACCTCCACATTCCAAAACTATAGGGGCAGGTTTGGAAAATAGATCTATAAAGTTTTTATATTAGACATTTTGGTATGAGGGTTAAAATTGGGATTGTAGGGTTTTAACACTAGCCAATGGTTCTCCCAATCCCATGAATGTGTGAAAATAAGATCTTTATCACTTACAGAATAAAAAATAACAATAAAAATACCTTTTTCATAGGGGAAAATGGTAATTCTACCATCTATAAGATGATGCCAATTATTTTTTCTCTAGGCATAGAGATCTTAAAGAGATGCCTATAAACCCTCAAATTTGAAAATCATTCCTAACTCGGAGAATTGTTCTTCCATACCCATAATCACTTATAGATTTTTTGTGTTCAAAATGAATAACATGGTTAACTATTGTTGGGTCTAAATATTTATCCCTTATCTTTTTGTAGGTTGAATCTTCATAAGAGGCACATAGTTGAAATTCTTCCATTATCATGGGATCTTTGTTTCACTATTCAAGACTCCCAGGGGAAGCCCTTATTAGACCCACCTTAGATGTTACATAGGTCTTACCTCAGTCACATGGGTAGAAAGTACAAACCCCTATAATGTTGTCACTAACAAATATCCTACTCCATTGGTTAGATTTTTTAATTTCTTATTTGATTTGGTAGATGCCCCTATAGAGCCAAATAGCAATGTCACCATTTCATATCTAGGTTTTGCTTTGAACAAAGCCATGTCGTATCAAATGCAAGTTTTCTCAATGTGTTAGATTGAATCTCCTTCTTCCCCACACCCTATCGATCCCTTACATCTACCTCTCCATTATTGTATCAAAACTAATAGGCATATATTGCCACTATAATATGCATGGCATCATTATGTAACCCTAATTCCACCTCTTCCCTTGGATGTATTTATAGGAATTTTCTATAGTTTTTATAGATGTTCTTCTTGATAAATATGTTATTTATAGTTTTGAAAATATGTTGAAAAGTTATTATAAAAATATATTTTCACAAGAAATGAATGACACAATAAATATAAATTAATTGATAGGAAATAATTATGATGAGTTTGTAAAATGTAAATGGTCACTGTGTATTCAGTTATTTGATTAGTTATTGGTATGTCAAGAAAAGCTAACTTATTGAATTAGCTTGAGGAAAAACCATTGGAATGGTAAGACACTAATTATGTATCCTTAAAAAAAAGTGAGTAATGTTTATGGTAAGACTTTTGACTAGTAAAAATACGTTATATAATTTATATTAGAAAGACTCATCAAGATTAAAAAGTTAATGGGTAGACATTGAGAACACATTTAAACTTTCACATGTTAGAGTTAAAATCCAATGCCATCCAATTAATGTTTGAAGTGAATTGACTCAAAACAATGTAGAGACTAATGCAAACCAAGTATAATTCATGGCATTACTAATAAACACTTTGAATCTCATTCAATAAAATGAAAGGCTTATTTCAATCCTTAAGAGCTGAATAAGGAGGAAACAATGTTGGTTCTGACCACAAATGAAATTTGAAGAAGATGACATATTTAGGCTTATAACAACATTAGTTGATTGAATACTATTGGAAAAATTATACGTCTCTAATGGTTTTTGTAGGCAAAAAATAAAAATATATATGCAGACCTAGGTGAGTATCTAGTAAACAACACAATAATAAAATAGAAGACTGAAACAGGGATGGCAGAGTATGACTCGAATATCAAAAGTTTAAATATATTAAAATGATTTAAATAACCTATTAAATAAACTAAAACATATAACTGTATATGTTTAAAAATTATTTACAAAAGACATTAAAAAACTTATCATGCTCTTGTTTGACTATCTAACTGCTATCAGTAACCAACTTTCTTTTCTTATTTTCACTTTCCTTGACTATTGCTCTATCTTTTTGCAGATTGTTGCTGCTCTACTATTCTCTCTATATATCTATTATAACTAATATTATGTTTTTAGTCTCACTACTATTATGTTGAATATATCCCCTATATATTCTATTCATTTTTTCCATGTCCAAAAATTCTTTTGCTCTGCATTTTCCTCTCATGGACTATTGTTGCATGCATCTATCTTCTACTATTTTTTTTCTATATGTTTTGTCTCTTATAACTATTGTGTACATCTATCACCTACCACATGTATTCTCCCCCAATCAAGAAATAAATGGATCTATATTTCAAATTTAAAGTGAATACATTTAATTTTGTTAGTGGTTACATTTGTCATGTTCTGGAGCTAGCTAGATAGTTAGGTAGGAAGTAAAAATTATATTTTAACACTCCCCCTTACTTTTGACCTTCCTACCATGGTTATTTTGGCTTGTCTTAGTCTTTAAAACCTCTTTATAGCTTCTATTTAACTTACTAAATGCTTCTTCACCTTTTTTATGCATGTCCATACTTTCATTACTGAAATACATAGCTCTGTTAATGGATTTTATATTTGGACTATTAAAATCCATATATACCCTACCAAAATCCATGGATGGACTATAATCCATAGCTACCTTGCCAAAATTCATAGTTGGACTGAAAAAATCCATATTTGGACTATAATGTGTAGTTGGTCTACTAAAATTTGTAGTCAGACTGATGAAATCCATAGCTAGACTATCAAGATCTGTAGTTACCCTACCCAAATCCATAGCTACCATGTTGAAATCCATAGCTATACTTTAGGAATCTAGAGATACTATAACACTATTTCAGTTATGACCCCTAACCTTCCTCTTAGGTTCATGAAAGTGTCTTTAGACAAAGGCTTAGTGAAAATATCAGCTAGCTACTGATTAAACTTGTAAAAACTAAGCTCTATGACATGATTTTCAAGTAACTCATGAATAAAATGATACTTGATTGGAATATTCTTGCTCCTACCATGAAAAATGAGGTTATTTGACAATTCTATGGATGATACATTGTCACAATATACCATAGAAGCTCCTTGTTTCTCCTCATGCAAATTAGAAAGTATCCTTCTCAACCATATAACCTAACATGCTATTGGATTGACTATTATGTACTCTACTTAATATATAGAAAGTGACAATATGGGTTATTTATTTGAACCCCAAGATATGTATCCTAACCCAAGATGAAATACATACCTTAAAATATTATTTCAGTCATCAAGGCTACCTTCCCAATCACTATCTATGTAACCAATAATCTAAAACTAATCTATTGTTGCATACAAAAATCCATACTCCCTTGTTCCATTCATGTACCTCAATATCCTCTTTCCTAATTCTCAATGTGTATACTTTGCCATCTCCATAAATATTGATATGAGACTGAATACATATAATATGTTTGGCCTATTTGTAGTCAAATATGTTAAACTTTCCACTCGGCTCTTATAACGTGTGGGGTCTACATTATTGCTACAATCATCTTTGCATAACTTCAATCTTGTCTTAGTTGGTTTGAATATAGGATTTATATCTATCATCTTGAACTTTTCCAAAAAATATATATATACTTAGATTATCATATGAATATGCCTTCATCCATTTACTTGATATTTCTATCCCATGAAAATACTTCAAGAACCCTAAATCAATCATTTAATATTCATTTTTCATGGCTATTTTGAATTATTCAATGGACTAATTTGCATTACTAATGATTATTAGATCACTCACATATAATATAACAATTAACATACCTTCTTTACATGCTTTAATGTATAGTGTGTGCTCACTTGCACTCTTCCTAAAATCATTGCTCAACAATTATGAGTCTATACAGCTGTACCATGCTTTTGGGGTTTGATTGAGGCCATATAATGCCTTTCTCAGCCTATACACTTTGTTATCATGCTTGAGAATATCATATCTAGGTGGTCATCCCACATAGACCTCTTCTTCTAGAACTCCATTCAAAAATATTGACTTAACATCGATTTGATGCACCTTCCACTTGTGTTGGGAAGCAGTGGATATGGTTGGCCTTATGGTTTCTATCCTTGATATGGGTGAAAATATTTAATTATAATCATGTTCAATCCTTTAATTATATCCCTTCACCACTAGACTTGCCTTATGCCTCTTTATCTTGTGTTTAGTAATAGTTTTTGTCTGTACACCCACTTATCTCTGATGACATATTTTCCTTTTGGTAGGTCCACTAACACCCAAGTCTGATTTATCTCTATGGCATGCATCTCTTCATCCATTTCCTCACACCATTTATTATCCTTGATCACTTCTTCAAATTAGATAGAATCAGTTGATAGAAAGAGTGCATAACTCATTGTTTCATCTCATTTTTTTCATACCTTGACTGCACATAGACTTCTTGCAAGCTCCTTGTCCTTACTTGATGTTGGATTGAGTTGGAGGAGGAGTTTGTTGACTCTTAAATAGATTCTTAACCTCTATGATTGTTGTTTCCATTAGATGAATCAGCCCTATGTGCAATAGTAGTCAAACATGGTGCATTGGTGGTTATACCACCTGTTATTTCAAATTCAATAAAGGGTCCACCAACCCTTGTTTCCACATGCTCTTCTTCTTGTCTTTCTTCCCAAGCTTCATTCTCAAAGAATTAAACATCTTATCTAATTATGAGTTCTTTGGTGATGGGATTGTATAGCTAGTATGCCTTTAATTGGCCACTATAACCTATGAAAATACACTTCTCACCTTTATCATCCTATTTCATCCTTATTTTCTTTGACATGTGTGCATATGCCACACAACAAAACACTCTAAGGTGTTTAACACTTTTATTTTGATAGATCCATGATTTTTTAATGATCACATCACTCATACTCTTTGTTAGACATATATTCAACATGTACATGGTTTTTTTTCTATCCTCAACCCAAAAGTCATTAGGTAAACCCTTTGCCTTTATCATGTTTTTTGCCATCCCTTGGATGGTCTTATTATTATTCTTGGATACACAATCTTGGTATGGTGTCTAACTAGATGTAAATTAATTATTTATGCCATGATCCTTGCCAAAATAAATGAACTCATTGGAGATATACTCTCTTCCTCTATCCATCCTCAAAATCTTTATGTAATGACCACTTTTCTTCTCCACCATGGCTTTGAATTGCTTAAAGGTCTCAAATGCCTCTGATTTGTTCTTAAAAAGTACACTCATATCTTTTAGCTATAATCATTTATGAATGTCATGAAATAGACATTCTTGGATAGGGAAATAGTCTTTATTAGACAACACAATTTTGAATGAATTAGTTCTAAATGAGCTCTATCTCTCCATGCCATACCCACAAGAAATGCACTCCTATGTTGCTTCCTAAATATGCATCCTTCACACACCTTGTTTGATTGTTCTATAAAGGGAAACCCCTTCACCATGTTATTCTTGTGAAGAAGGTTCAACCCTCCAAAGCTCAAATTCACATACCTTATATGCCAAGGAGTAGGCTCATCTACCATCACTATTTTGAACATTGTTGTGAGCTCAATTTGCATTCTCAATGGATACATTCTATTGCTTATCATCTTGACTACTATAATTTGCCTATTGTATCCATTCATATCAAATTTGATGCACTCACCATTCTCAAATCTGATCTTGTACCCATTTTTCATAAGGTACCCAATGTTGATAAGGTTATGCTTTAACTCGGGTACATAGTAAACATCATGAATTTGCCTTTTGTCACCTTTTTTGGTGCAGAATGAAATGCTAACCTTGCCCATGATAGTAACCTTATCATTCTTTCCCATCTTCACTTATGATTTTATTGTCTCATCTATGTGGCTAAAGATATATTTGTTCCCACTCATGTGGTTTCTAAAACCACTATCCAAGTATCATGTTTCCTTACCACTTTGCTTAGTAATGTTACATGTTATAAATTAGCTTACACCTTTCTCATTCCTATTAGGTTTAGCCTCTTTTGTATGTGATAAATTATAATTATACCTATTCATGTCATACTACTTTCTACACTCACTATCATAGTGTCCATACTTATTTAAATATAGCATTGGATGCTAGTTTTATCATACCTTTATGTAGATCATCCTCTAGAAGTGTTGCAGCTCCTTCCTCTTCCTCTTATATGTGGCTCTTGATGACTATGTCTTCAACCATATTAACTACTAAAATTTCTTCCACTATCTCTATTATTTGATCCTCTCCCCCTTCCTTTCATATTCACATTGGTCTTGAATACTTTTCCATTGGAGGAGGTGGCTATTCTATCTAATCTGTATTCATGGGTTTGCAAGAAACCCATTATCTCATCAACCATCATTTGCCTCAAAACTTTTACTCTTCTATGGAATTTACTCTAGGATCAAATCTAATTGGAATGATCCTCAATCACCCTATGATCTTCACGGTTATCACCACGTGTCCTCATTTGATTGACAATGTTCATTGTCCTTGTGAAGAAGTCATTGATAGAATCATTCTCCTTCATTTGTAGGGTCTCAAAGTCTATTCTCAAGAGATTTAACTAAAAAATATCACCTTGTCACTCCCTTAATATGAATTTTTAAATATATCTCATACTTGCTTGTAATCGATAGCTACTTATATCCTAGAAAACATTGCATCAGCCAATGCCATTTGTATATAGTTAAATGCTTTGACATATTTCCTTCTATTCTCCTTCAACACATTCTTTTGTGCTTGAGTCAAATAATTGAAGGTTTAATGTCTACAACCTCATTTTACCCATCTTAAAATAAATCCCATAGCTCCTAATAGTTGAATATAGTTTTCATTTTTATTCTCCACACATCATAATTTTTGCCATCAAACATATGGGGTTGTTGTCATGACCCTAAAGTTATAGTTACCATATTTAAATTGAATATTCACCTATGGTCTCTAATACTCATTAATATAAAAATTATATATCTATAATGGCTATTATAGGTAGAAAATAAAAATATATATGCAGGACTAGGTGCATATCTGGCAAATCACACAATAATGAAATAGAAGATTGAAATAGGGGAGGTAGAGCATGGTTGGAACATCAGAAGTTTTCATACATTACATAAACTAAATACAATTGTATATATTTAAAAATGATTTAAAAAATATATGATAAATATTTCCATGCTCTTGGTTGACTATCTGATTGCTATCAATAGCCAACTTCCTCTGCTTATTTTCACTTCCCCTGACTGTTGCTCTATCTTTTTGCAAACTATTACTACTCCACTATTCTCTCCAACTCTATTTCATAACTAATGATATGTTTTTAATCTCACTAATATTGCATTGAATATATCCCATGTATATTTTATTGACTGTTATTACATCCATAAATTATTCTACTCCACATTCTCCTCTTACAAATTGTTATTGCATGCTTTTATCTTCTGTTCTTTTTTTCTCTATTTTATTTTATATATGTTTTGTATCTTCTAAATATTTTATATATATGTCACCTATCACGTGTATTTTTCCCCCAATCAAGCCAAAAATAGATTTGAATTTCAAATTTCAAATGGCTATATTTAATTTTTTTTGTGGCTGCATCTGTCATGTTCTAGAGTTGGCTAGGCAGTTAGGTAGGAAGTAAAAATAATATTTCAACAATTACTAGATGGGATAGTGTGTTTTAATATGCTCACATTTACCCAAAAAAAATTAGATAAAAGTATCATTCTACTATGGGTTTAACTTGTTACAAATTAACATTTGTAATACTAAATTAATAGAAATAAATTTGTAAACCGTATGCTATGATATTGATTTGTTAGAGATAAATGCAAAAAATATGATCATCTATAATGAAAATTTATCATTAATATAATAAAAAATTAATAAACTTTTAGTCTACCCAAATAAAAATATATATTCAAACACAATAAAAATATATTTTTTGATATTTTAAAAATTACATAAATTTTTTTGGGCTTAAAACAACGTCTATTATATACATAGTTTTATGTTATATTATTATCCATACACATGCTATGTTCTAGTGATTCATATTTTTTTGCTATCTTTTGACTTTAAATAACTATTATTCTACTCTTACATGCTTTCTCTAATATGCTCTCTTCTACTGACCCACACTCTTCTCTATGCAATCTATTCTCCTCTGTTGTTATGTTTTACTCTAATGTGTATGCATACAACTTATATTTTATTCTATTCATTATTGTTATATATTATCACTCATGTCTAACTTCTCTTAAAATTAAAAAATTTAATATATCAACATTCAAATTTTTTATATGGATTCAATAGGTGGTTGTATTTTTGACATAAAAAAAATATGGAACATAGAAAACACAAATGTCATTATGAGTTTGTCAAGATTATATTTCAATACTAACCCATAATCTTGACATGCTTACCATGTTATATTAAAAATAATTTCACCTTAAAAAATACTCGGGAGCTAATTTGAGTTGACTTGAAAGTTACTTTTGTATGTACTCAATAATTGATTTTATATTATCTAGGAAACTATTTTTGAACTATCCTGGGCATTGATTTTGAATTATCTTTGGACTTGACTATGTGACTCTAGAGATATCTCTAGAGTAACTCCAAAGTTACATGTGTGACTCCAAAACTCATTTTGAATTAAATCTAGAACTACCTTTGTAACACCAAAGATATTTGTGTGACTCCATAGGTGTCTCTACTACTACTTGTCTGACTCTAGAGTTATTTACGATGCTGACTGTGTCCGTATATCTAAATATGTATGGACTCCAGTGTTCAATACATACATTACTACACACTTTGAAGGTATTTTTACTTCATTTTTAACACTAATATTATATCTTAGATGTTCAAAATATTAATTTTACAATGAATTATGAAAATATCAATGAGTTTCTCATTTGACTTACAAAATTTAAGTTTAATATCTCCACTTTCTATTGTTTCTCTTATGAAATGATACCCAATTTTTAAGTTTTTGCTTCTTTGATGGAGAACTATATTTTTTCATTAAAGAAATGGAAGATTATTATCAAAAAAAATTGTATTTTAACTTTTTTCTCTTCAAAGGAATCTCATGGTCTTCTCTTATCTAAATAGCTTGAAATGTTGTAATTTCTACTATGTACTTGGCTTTAGCTTTTGAGAATGAAACAATGGTTTTATTATTTGAATCCTATGAAATGGATCCTTACCTGACAAACATCACATACCTAGATTTGATCTTTTTATCATCAAGTCTTCCTACCTAGTCACTATCAATATATTTCATAAAAATAAAAATCATTTTTAGTTTTATACATAATTCCTTGGCTTTTCATGTCATTCACATATATCTAAATCATTTTTATGTTTTCCATTGTCTCTCTTTTAATGCCTCTATGATTATATAGATCAAACTAATTGTATAAATGATATTATTGGTTGTTTCCATCAAATACATTAAGCTTCTTACTAATATTATGTACAATGTTAGTTCCACATATTGTTGTGGTATTCTTTGTGTAACTTCCGACCTATTTCTACAATTGTTGATGCTAGTTTACTCTTCGACATTATAAATCTATCCAAATTTTATTTTACATAATTGTCTTGGGATATGAAGATATATTCATCCATTTATTTAATCTCAATATAAATAATACACTTTAATAATCCTAAATCAATCATCCCAAAACCATTTATTCATTGTTATTTTTAATTCTTGTGTGGAAGGACTTTTATTTTTGGTAAATAATAAATAACCTACATATAAAATAATAATCAAATTTTAAACTTTATTGCTTACCTTGATTTAGAGATATGGTTCACCACAACTCTTGTTAAACATGTTACTCACCAAATATGAGTCTATGTGGTTGTACTATGCCATTGGTGATTTTTTGATCCCATAAAGTTCTTTTTACAGCTTGTACCCCTTGTTTTTAGATGTTGTAATCTCATAAATAGGTGGTTATACTATGTATGGTTATTTTTCTAACACTCCATTTAGAAACATGGATTTGACATCCATATGATACACCTTCCACTCATGTTGTTCCACTACTACTATGTTGGTTTTATCTATTTCCATTCTTTCTATATGAGAAAATGTTTCATTGTAATCTCATATAATTTTTTTCTTTTACCCTTTGACAACTAGCCTTACCTTGTGTCTCCCAATAATTCTTTTTGTTCTAATTTTGGTTTTATAAACCCACTTGACACCAATGACCTCATTTCCCAATAGAAGGTGTTATAACTCCTATGTCTCATTCTTATCAATTGCTTGCATTTATTCATCCATGGCTTTACATAATTTCTTGTTTATAGTTCCTTCCTCAAAGTAGAAAGGATAATTTACTGAAAATAAATCAAAATTAATTATTTCATTATCATCATACTTTGTACCTCAATTAGTAATATATATTTAAAATTTCCTTATTTTTCATAAGTGTTGAATTGAATATAATAAATTAGTCCCTTCATTGCCACCTTATTCTCCATTTTATCCATTGCTACTTGATGAAGCAATCCTTTACAAAATAGGAATCCAATGAGGTGTAAAATTGGATATGCAACTTATTGTCATTGAAGTCTATGTGTGAAATTTTAAGAGCACAATTCTTGAATGATTTTATTGAAACTGCAAGGCAAAACTTATATATTATAGAGGATAGTTATCCCAAACTGGAAACATGTAACTACTCAATAGTTAACTACATAACTATTAACTAACTACTAGTTATGCTAATACAAATAGTTCAACAAACCATATAACAAAAAATGTAATAGTTAATTAATTAACTATGCTAAAATTCCCCATTTATTACATTATTTTTATAAATTTACCCCCAAAATAGATCAAATTTCAGCTTACCAAGTGATTTCATGATTATATCTACTACCTATGAATTTGTTGGGCAGTACTGGAGCTGATTATGGTGGTTCAAGACTTGTTCTCTAATATAGTGGAACCAGAACTCAATGTCTTTTGTCCTCTCATAAAATAATGGATTCTTGACAGTATTTAACACACCCTAATTATCATATAAAAGAACTGATGATTAATCTTCAAGAATGTCTATATCAGACAGAATATGATGTAACCAAATTGCCTTGCACATAGCTCTTCATACAACATGGTATTCTACCTCTATGGATGAGTGATAAATTATATATTGCTTCTTACTTATACACAAAATTGTTCCATATCTAAGATGAAAAATATACCCTAATGTTGATTTCCTATCATCAACAAATCCAACATAGTCCAAGTTTGTGTATCCCTACAAGATGAAATTTGAGTTCTTCTTGTATTCCCAACCATAATCAATTGTACCTCAAAAATATCTCAAGACATGATTTAATACAACCCAATGAAATTGTTTCATCTCTTACATGAATTTTGAAAGATAGCTAACAATTAAACATATATCTGGTCTGGTATAAGTCAAATAAATAAAACTCCCAACAAGCTGCCTATGGTGTGTTTCATCTACTTGAGGTAACTCATAAAACTGAGATACTTGAAAACATTTCTCCATCAGAGTTGACATTGGTTTACAATCTATCATCTCATATTTATAGAGGAAAGTTTTGGCATATTTGATATATTAGATAAAAATATGATTCTACTTTTTCCATATTTGCAAACCAAGATAATAATGAAGTAGCCCCAAATATGTCATGTCAAAGAATTTATTCAAGTCATTCTTTACTTATTCAACAAGATCATCTGAACTTCCTCTAATCACAAGGCCATCCACATACAAAACCAAAATGACAATCTTTGTCCCTACCTTCTTGATATAAAAATTAGAATCTAAGGGACTATGAATGAATCTATACTACAATAGATGATCATCAATCTTAATGAACCATGCCCTTGATGCTTGTTTAAGTCCATAAAGTGGATTGATTAGATTAGATACATTTTGAGGATGTTCTTCATCAATGAATCCTCCTAACTGGGCCATGTATATTTCTTCACATTAAGATAAAAACTCAAGAATGCACTTTTCACATCTATATATTGAAGATTCCATCCCTCTTGTGATATGAGTACATAAACAAATCTGATGGTCTTGATATTAGCAGTGGGTGCAAAGGTCTCTTCATAATCAATTATTTCTTACTGATCATATCCCTTTAAAACAAGTCATGTTTTATATTTGTTGATAGATTTGTTTGCCTTTAACTTTATCTTGAAAATCCACTTATATCCAATGTATTTATTTGTTATAAGCATATAGACAAGTTACCACATCGCATTTTTTATAATTTTATCATATTAAGAATCCATGGCATTCTTCCACTATGGTTGACATAAAGCCTCTCAAACTATCTCTAGTTTGGTATTGTCAACTACTTAACTCATTAGTTAGAGATTAACATCCAATCTCACTTATCTTTGGTTTGAGCTCCTAACGAATTATCTATATTAGAGTAAAAGTGTGAGTCTTTGATAGTGCTCTCTACCCATTTTGGACATTAATGTTGCTATTGATTTTATGATGAATTGCCTTGCAAATTTCTAAGATCAGTGGACAACTCTCCTTATAGCTCACCTTACTTTTGATAATGTTATTCCTTCTCATCATCTAGTTATGGCAAAAATCTATGTGAGGTGGTGTGTTTTAACTCATTTTGTGTTAATGAGTCAAATGATGACTCATCACAAACCACATGTCAACTTTCATATGTCTTCTTTGTCTCAAGATCCATGAGATGATATGTTTTTGAGGTAGTATGATACCCTAATAGAAGGCATTAGACTGTCTTTGGTTTGATCTTCTTCCTCTTTTTATTAGGGACATGCATATATGATGTACAACCAAATACTCTAAGATGAGAGATCGAATGTTTATAACTAGTCCATACCTCTTCTGGTGTCTTATCATGTAAGATATTTTTAGGTGCCATGTTGATAATATACATAACTATCTGAACTGCTTCTACCCAAAATGGTACATCCAACATCATAGTGGAAAGCATGCAATGAGCCATCTCCATGAATGAATGATTTCATCTCTCTATTATTCCATTTTGTTGTGGCATATAGGGATCAATTAGGTGATATTTGATGTTGTGTTACTTCAATAATGCCAAGAATTATTTTGATTTGAATTCCCCATTGATTTTAGTAGAGGATTTGAAGTGGCCTCCTAATTAGGTGACAAAAAGTTGTTAGAATACCTTAAAGTAGGTTAAGGCTTTACTTTTATTCTTAAAAAATAACACCCATGTGTTGTGAGATAAAGCATCCATGAACAACTGAAACTAATTAAATCCTAGGAAAGAAGTAGGAAGGGGTTTGCAAAAATCGATATGTACCACATCAAGACAATCCCTATCTTGTGAGGAACTCAACTTGAATAAAACCCTATGTTTTTTGTTAGCAATCCATCTAGGGTATACAAGGAATAAATGAGATATCATATGAAGTCCATAGACCATGGACATAGAATTGAGTTAGTGCAAAGAACTAGTAAAAAGGTAACCTTATTGATAATGGCACAATGCTTTAGATTCTACCATAGAGGTAGAGAGAGGAACAACATCAAATGAAATTGAATCTAGTGTAAATAATCAATCCTATAAAATAGCTCTTGCAATGACTTGGAAATCCTATGATATGAGACAATATTTTGTATGATTCTCAATCATGAACTCTATCTTAACCATATGAATCAAAAGATGACTTACAAAAAAAATATTTGTTATCAAGCAAGGGACATACAATACCTTAGTGAGAGTACAGGTTCATGTCCTAAGAAGAATGGTGATAGTGTCGATTCCTTCTACAACATATTATTTATCATTTGAAATTCAAACTCGATCTCTAATGGGTTGAGTGGATAATAACTCAAATAGTTCCTTGCCTCATGTCATATACTTGTTAGCACTATATTTGATCAACCAAACATTTCTCATGTATGATGAGGTTTGGAAGACAAGAACAACATATCAAAACCAAATGATGAAGTGTTATGGCTCTGATACCAACTAATGTGTCATAAAACTATAACCCTCTCACTTACCTAAATTCATTCATAAAATTAATATCACATTAATCTTCACTCATGGATTTTTCTCATAAACATAGAAATTGATTCAACAAATAATCACCCTAAGAAATATCTCATTAATTCATACACAAATTGCATCTCAAGGTCATGCCAACATTGCATACCTACACACAAGATCTAAAAAGCTTCCTCTCATTACAAGCTTCAATAAAATTCCCTTAAACCCATATAAACATGGCCTACACTAGAAAAGGAGGCTTGAATGGCATTCCTAATCCTTTCCACATATAAACTTGCCTCCCTTTGCCAAAGGATAATAAAATCATATATAGAACATGGAGAAAGTAAGAAGAGAAAGCAAAACACAACTATTCATGAAGAATTACATCCCACCTCCACCATGAGGGATAAATACAAGAGGGTAAGGTGGGATAACATGTAGATTAACTTGACTTATCCCACTTAGACCCATGATCACTAAGGACAAACCTCCCCACTTTAAAGTTGGCATCCCACCTTCAAGAAGAGTTAAAAATGAGTGGAGAATTCACTATTTTCTTAGTAAAAGTTGTCCCCCACCTTTAGAATCCACTAAGTCTTAATGGATCCTACATTTTATCATGTTTTTTCTTTACATGAGAATTTCAACCCATACCACATAGGCAAGCCAAAATAGTGAAAAGTGACATCTAGGAATAGTGTCACCCTAAAATAGTGTCAAATAGTGACCACCATGACACCTAACCAAGTAAACCACAACATTAAGAATCTTCAAGACAATAAAACACATCACCAAGGCATTTCATCAAGTGGAATAGTGTCATGCCACCTGACCAGGGTGAATAGTTAATGCCATGTCATTAGTGAATAGTGTTTTGCTACCACATGATTCTCCTTCTATTAAAAACAACTCAACTCCTATGAGTTTCCATGATTGTATCCATGTTAATTATTTTCAAAAAATAAAATTCACCACTCTATTTTTTTAGGTGATGCAAGATTGTTCGATCTCTTGGATGCTCCTACATCAGATATCGAAGGTACATTAATGTGATCTACTGATCACATAGAGTGGGTGAGTGGTAAAACCAACCTTTTTTCATGATGCAAAATGACATTTAAATCCACTTCAAACATGCCATGTGTAACCAAATAATTTTTTTTTTTGATCTACACTTCTAGTTTCTATACACTAGCTTTGAAACCCTCCTCCTCCTCCTAAAACATATCCATATAGCAATGGATCCATATGTGGGATAAATCCCACCATCATAAACTCAACTCCTCCATGAAGATGATTTAAAATGCATCTTCTTTATCCATGTGAGCTCAATAACACCATTGTCCATCCATATCCACCAAAAGCCATCATGGTTTTCTTCACACATCATCCATTCACATGTTGGATCATATTCCACATCACAAACCATTACCACTTACATATTCTCACTCATAACTGCAACATAATATTTTTCACTCTCCTCACATGAATAAATATTTTTGAAAAAAAGAGTCCCCTCAATAAATTCATCATGATCTAAAGGCATGATATCAAATTTTTCCATATGTGAATTATTTTGCACAAAAATCTCCTCCATTTGCAACACTCCATGGCTGAAATATTCACTCTCATGACAAAATACAAGGATTCAATATTCATTGTCCTCTATCTCATTATGTGCACACATTTGTAAATCACATTTAAACCAATTTTCTTCATAATCATCTTCAAACCAAGTTTCGACCAAAGTTTATTCCCAAGAAACATAAATTTTTAGCATCAATTTTAGCATGCTCCACATGCTCTCCAATCTCACAATGAGATCCCAAAAGCTCCATAGTAACCAATTCCAAGGAAGAAATATCCTAATTCATACATTCATTTACATCTCCTCCACAAGGCTGCAACTCCACCAAGAAATCCTCTTTTTCATTTGCTTGCATAACAGCTTCATCCAAAGCTCCCATCATAGAAACTTGTAACACTGCCTAGTTGCTCTCTTCACACACATACAATAGTTCAAGGCTGAAATTTTACTCTCTTTGAAACTCCACATGGCTGAAACATTCTTACATATGCATATCTTCTTTGATTTTCTCTTCTTATACATTCACCTCATATGCACTAGCTTGCACATCCATCAATACCAGCTGAAAACTGGCAAAATTATTGCCATCATCAACCAAAAAAATAGAATTATTGCACTCATGGGAATCCAAAACATCTTCCCCATCTTCAAATAAGGGGTCTCAAACATCAAGTTCAATAACAATAATTTTTGTATCTATCGAAGGATTCACCAAGGTCTGAATAACGAGGATGTATGAGTCGTGGTTGCACGGGATGAAGCAAGTGAATACCACAAGATGCTAAAGTAAATGAAATCAAAAAAGAGACAATTGCATTGGCCATTTGGAGAAAAGCCAATATTACATTAACATGAGATGGCCATAATGAAGAATACATATAGTAGAGCTAGTAAGTAACTCCTCCCCAAATGGTGGTCAAAGCACCCCAAGAATAGACTGTAACTCCTCCATGAAAGGTGGTGACAAGGTGCTAAGAATGGAGAAGTAACTCCCATACCTAGAATAGCCAGTCAAAGGAGTTACTTATGACTTTCTTATGACACCTATGACACATCTATGACACACATCTCCACATAATCTAGCCTATCCCACGAATGTAGCAAAACTCCATATAGGCACAAATATAATTTCCCTAATTAAATAATAGAGAAAAATAAAAACCTACACTAATACCCCCCATAAGTGCAGCTTAGGTGGGCAGTGTGGAAATATAAAATGGGTCATCACAACTAGGCATGATGAGGTACCCATGTACAAATACAATTTGCCATAAGATAGAGAAAAGGAGAAAATCTATAGGAAAAAACTCCCCCCTAAAAGAGAGACATAAAAGAAATGAAGAGGCTAAAACCCCCCCTGAAGACGATGCTACTGTAGATGTAGACCACACCCTAAGAAGAGCTTGTAGATGAATGAACTTTCTCTCAGTCAAAGGTTTGGTGAAGATGTATGTGACTTACTCTGATGACTGGCAAAAGATTAAGTCAATGACCTGACTATGAATAGGCTGCCAAATGAAATGCATGTGAATCTCTATGTGCTTGGTCTGCTGGTGCTGAACTGGATTCTTGCAAATATGAATGGTACTCAAGTTGTCACAATAAATGATGGTGGTCTACTTGATAGGAATGCCAAACTCAGAAAGAATCCCCTTAAGCCAAATAGCCTCAATAGCTACATTAACAGCTCCCCTGTACTCTGCCTTTGTGGATGATATAGCAATAGCATTTTGCTTCTTGCTAGACCATTTGATAAGACTAGAACCTAGAGAGAAAATGTAACCAGAAGTGGACTTGTGATTTTATGAATCACCAGCCCAGTCTAAATTTGTATATCTAACCAAGTCAACCTCTATGGAAAATTTGTAATGAATCCCATATCTATGTGAACCCTATATGTAATGCAAGATCCTCTTAGTTGCTTTCCAATGCAGCTCAAGAGGTTCCTGCATAAATCTAGAGACAAGTCCCACTGTATATGATATGTTAGGCCTGGTGTGAGTTAAGTAGATGAAACTACCAACAAGTTGTCGATACTGAGTGGCATCAACCAATGGTGAAGAATAGTCAGCCTCAAGCTTGACTCTTGATAGAATGGGAGTTGGAGATGGCTTGCAATCAGCCATGTGAAACCAAGCCAATAAGTCAAGAGCATACTTAGGCTATGTAAGAGAAATCCTTGAATCTTACTGTGAGATCCCGATGCCAAGGAAGTAGTGCAACAAACCCAAGTGTGTCATGTCAAATCTATCTTAGAGAGATGCCTTCACTGCTGCAATAGCCGATGAAGAACTCCCAGTGATCAAAAGGTTATCAACATAAAGAATCAGAATCAAGAGCGAGTCATCCTACCACAAAAATTAGACATTAGGATCAGAATGGAACCTAGTGAAACCCGCTATGAGAAGGAAGGAATCTATCTTGGTTTACCATGCACGAAGGACCTGTTTAAGGCCATAGATAGATTTCCTAAGTCTGCATACTAATGAAGAATCCTGAACAAATCTTGGCAGCTACTCCATGTAGATCTCCTCCTCTAGGTCTCCTTGAAGAAAGGCACTCTTCACATCCATCTGGTGCACATCCCAACCATGTGTTGTAGAAATAGCTAAGTTGAGTTAGATAGAATTCATCTTTGCAATGGGTGCAAAAGTCTCTGAGTAGTCAATGCTTGCCACCTGTGAGAAACCCTTGGCAACTAATCATGCCTTGTACTTATCAACTAACCCATCTACTGCAAACTTGGTCTGATATATTCACCTACATCAAACCATATTCCTTCCCTTAGGAAGTGAATTCAAATCCCAAGTGTGATTTTTTATTAAGGAAGAATACTCTTCCTCCATAGCACTATCCCACTCAAGTACCCCCGATGCCTCTCAAAAAGTTTGTGGATCTGAAACTAAAGCAAAGAAGGAATGTGGATCTCTCTAAAAATCCCCCTAGTACCTCTGTCATCTACAGGATTTCTTGCCCAAGTGCTAGCACTCTCAAGTGTCTGTCGAGCCTAAAGTGGCCCAGAAGTGGGTGAGTCAGGTGCTAACTCCACATCCTCTAATTAACTAGAGGTGGATGACTCTGCATCACTATCCTTGCTGTCTGAACTCAAAGAAGAAGATGTCTCTAGCTCAGAAACCTACTGTGACTGATCTAAATCTGAGGAATTGTCATGAAGAAGTAGATCTGATGAGAGAAAAGAATTGCCAAGTGTTGAGTCTCTAGGGCTATCTTGAAAGTGGACACTTCTCTCAATGAACAACTCATGAGTGGTCAGATCTAGAAGGCGATACCCCTTAATACCATCTAGATATCCTACAAAGATGCAAGGCTTGGATTGACTTTCCATAGCTTTGCATTTCTTCTTTGGTATGCGGGCTATGGCTGGGGATTCAAAAGCAATAAGGTTCTCCACATCAGGTTTCCCTTTATGCCAAGATTCAAAGGGTGTTATCCCTTTTAAAGCTTTGTGAGGAACCCTATTTTGAATGTAGCAAGCACAATAGATGGCTTTAGCCCAGTACTATGGTGATAAGGATTTGGAGTGAATCATATAGCTACCCATCTCTTTCAAGAACATATTTTTGTGTTCTGCAACCCCATTATGTGAAGGACTATAAGTGATTGTACGCTGCAAATCAATCCCCTCTGTGGTGAAAAACTACTCAAACCTGTTGCTGACATACTCCCCTTCATTATCAATTCAAAGAACCTTGATGGATTTCTCACTCTATTTCTCGACAAGAGCCTTGAAGTCTAGAAAATTTTCAACCACTTCAAACTTTTGTTTGAGAAAATATATCCAAGTGTACCTGGAGAAATCATCAATGAAAGTGAGGATGTAATTGGCCCTTGTGAAAGATGGTTTGGGAAAGGGTCCCGATACATCACTGTGGACTAACTCCAAAAGTTGTGAAGCTCTCCAAGGTTTGCCTTTGTCAAATTTTTCTTAGGGATGCTTCCCAAGGGAGCACCCCTCACAAAGTCCATTTGAGAATTGGACATGAGGCAAGCCAATGACCATGTCATGTTTGCAAAGTTGCTCAAGGTAGTGGTAGTTAAGGCAGCCAAACCACTCATGCCATAATTTTCTAACTCCATCAGAATGAGTCAACAATGTTATTGGAGAAGAATTAGATGCAAAATGTGAGATGGTGTATAACCTTTCTTGGTGATTGGCCCTACCCACTGCCACTGTACTATCGCTATGCAACTCCATGATAGCCACTGAATCTGGTGAAAACTCAACTCTCATGCCCTGACCAATGTGAGTGATTTTGTACACTGATAGGAGATTGGTTGAAAGAGAAGGAACACTTAGAACATTACTGAATGTTCCTCCTTCCATTTCAACTAACCCTCTCCCTGTAATAGAAACTAATGTGTCATCACCCAAACTAATTGAAGTCATGCTACAAGGCTCTAAAGATGAAAACTCAACTACTGAAGAGCCCATGTGGTGAAAAGCACCTGAATCAATGACCCATGATGTTGTAGAAGCTGTAGTTGCTACAAGGGCCTTGCCTTTTTCTTTCTCCTTACCCTTGCCTTTTGCCTTGGTAGAATCTTGGGTAGATGAATTTTGCTTGATGGACTTGGGAACACCTATGTTGTGCTTCTGTAGAAAATGAGTTAGGTGATCTATTTGTTTCTTCATGAATTTGTGTTCATCATGCCCTATCTTTTTAAAATAGGCACACTTAACCTTCTCCTTCTTAGGTTTAGCATTGGAAGAGGAAGACTTAGTGTTGTTTTTGGCAGGATTGTTGTTTTCTTTCTTCTTCTCCTGGTCCTTGTTCTTTTTATTCTTCTCCTTTGTTAAAGTCTTATGCTTACCATTTCTAGCTATCAAAGCTTGGGGTTGAGTAGACTTCATTGTGCCCATTTGAATTAGCTTATCTTGCTCCCTAGTCATGTTGGCAATGAATGAATCTAAAGAAGGCATTTTGTATGTAGTGACAAGGGCACTTTTTGTGGCATGGAAAGTGGAGACAAAGACTGAATAGCTTGGACCTAACTTCGTGAGAATAAAAAGGATGAATTGATCATCCTTCTTCTTTATCTCACATTATTTCAATTTCAATCTAAGGGCCTTAAACTTAGTGAAGAAGTCCTGTAGGGTGTCAAAGTTGCTAGGACTTAGACTTATGAGTTCATTTTCGAGCTCATGACCTCTCATCTCATCAAGCTTCCCAAATAAGGTTTCTAGGGTGTCTCATATGTCTTTGGGAGTCTTGTAGGTTTCTATATGGAAGAGAAGTTCTGGAGACATGGACAAGCTCAGTATCCATAGGCTTCATCACTATAGTTGTACCACTTGACTTTTTCATCATCAGTGTTGGGTTCTACTTCAGTACCCATGGTGATCCTATACAACCATTTGCTTCTAAGAATGATTGACATTTTAACCTTTCATTCATGATAGTTGAAGGGTGTTATGGGTTTAAGTTGAAATAATCCATTTTAAGCTGAATTTAGGTGAAACTGTGTTGATTTCAAGTTGTGAAATTATGCAGTTTGGAGAATGAAAGTAAAGATTGCAAGTGCTAAAAAATAATCACACCCCCCTAAAATGTTGAGCCCCCCAAAATATGCAAGTGCATGCTCAAAAGATATTGGGCTCAACTGATAATGCATCTCATAGCAATTAGTGCAAGACTTTAAGCAAACAGGATGTCGGACTCAGCCGAAAATGTGTCTCAGGGTACTCAAATTTAGGCATTTTATAAACTAGTGTATTTTTGACAAATAAAAAGTCTACACTATGGATAATTGAAATACAAAAACTTTTTCAAAAAATGGCACCCAAATCCGAGCTACCGTTTGCAAGATATTAGAGATTCAATTTCCCATAAACTAGTGTTTTTGCAAAAAAATAGCACTAGAAATTTGAAAAAATGCCTATTTTGAGAGAGAAAGCAGCCTTCCAACAACTCTTTGGACTCGGCATGGAGTGAGGAATCCAAAGGAGGTCTTTGTGAGGGGGAATTGGCCCCCTGCCAACCCGAGCCTCACCCTTCGTCTTTGACAATTGAATGTACAAGCTTTAAAAAACTCAAATATTGCTCAATCAAAGAACCCCCCCAGAAAAAATATGATTTGGCACTTTATATTAGCGTGTTTACAACTGCCACTAGCAATAAATACTAAGTGTTCTCGATTTCAATGCATTACAAAACCCTTATGAAGAGCATACGCTAAAAATACAACTTTGGCATAATATCCAAAGAAATAAATAACACACCTGTGATCTACCCAAAAAATCATGCACTTTTAAATAAAGAATCATCTCAATACGAGGTCCTATGTGAAAGTTATGATCCTCCAAAGTTCCCAAAACGAGAACTGTGCAATGTCACGACTGAGAATCTGCAATTTCTAAAAAATCTTAGAATTAGAATTAAAAAAAGTCTACACCAGATCATAGAGCATGAAAAAATAACCAAAATAAAAAAAAAATCGTGGGAAAAGGAGTCCGTATGAGCAAGAACGGAGCATTTGAAAACTGCCTTCAAAATTGCTACTGCCAACAGAGAGGGGTCCTGTTGTAGCTTTTGGAACATGTTTCTACAAAGCATACAGAATATAGGAAAAAACTAAAAGATAATTAGATGGTTTTTTTGGGCTGTGAATAAAACCCAGAAGGTGTTTTTCTTGCTGATGTACAGAAGATGCAGATCTAGTGTAAAACAGACGCCTTTAGCTGAAAAAATGACTCCAGTAACAAAAAAATGGCATGCAAAGGTAGAATCAGCTACCTAGAGATTGCAAAGGCATGTGACAACCTGAAATTCTAATTAAAACACAAAATATGCAAGCCGAATGATAGGAACAAGATTATTAGATCTTACAAAATCCCACCTGCATGTATATGGAGAGACCAAACAAGCCATGGAAGGAATAAGAGTATAGAGAGCTAGCAATATCTCCTAGAAATTTTCAAATTTCACAAAAAAATGCCTTAACAAAGCTCTAGATTTCAATGAAAGCAATATCAATATAGACAACTAGTTATTGGGGTGGCTCTGATACCATATCAGAGGATTTGCTAAGGTCCAAATAAGGAGGATGTACGAGTTGTGGTTGCACAAGACAAAGCAAGTGAATACAACAAAATACTAAAGTAAATGAAATCAAACAAGAAAAAATTGCATAGACAATTTGGAGAAAAGCCAATATTCCATTAACATGAGATGGCCATAATAAAGAATACATATAGGAGAGCTAGTAAGTAACTCCTCCACAAATGGTGGTCAAAGCACCCCAAGAATAGACTGTAACTCCTCCATGAAAGGTAGTGACAAGGTGCTAAGAATAGAGAAGTAACTCCCATACCTGGAATAGCCGGTCAAAGGAGTTACTTATGACATTTTTATGACACCTATGACACATCTATGACACACATCTCCACATAAGCTAGCATATCCCAGGAATGTAGGAAAACTCCATGTAGGCACAAATATAATTTCCCTATTTAAATAATAGGGAAAAATAAAAACCTACACTAATAGTATCCTCCTTCATGAGAAATCCATCTCCCATGGGATGATCACATGACAACTCCTTGTTGTCTTCAAAGACAACCATCTTCCTTTCTTCATATTGCCCTTTATGGCAATTTTGTCCTTCATCTTCTCTTCTTCATTCTTTTTCCACATGGATATATCCTTATTCAATGTATCCATTTTATTTTTTAGGGAGTATGTCATCTCCCACATCAAATTCTCTTCTTCATTTGTCTCGCATTCTTCAATCCTCTCTACTAGCAGCTTCAATAGTCTACTCCATATCTTCAACCTTTTCATCCACTCTTTCTCTAGTGGTAATCCTCCATTATTATTTGATGTATTCATCTTCATACCTGAAAAATTAAACAAACAACATTATATTCTCACACTCTCAACAAGATCTTCTCTATATGTATCTTACTCTCACAAATTCTTCTCTCCATAAGAATTAGAACTTGCTCGGATACCACTTGATGTTGCTCTAATACCAAATGATGTGGCCTAAAACCAAAACCCTCTCACTTACATAAATTAATTCATAAAATTAATATCATATTAATATTAACTCATGTATTTCTCTCATAAACATATAAATTGATTCAACAAATAATCACCATAATAAATCTCTCATTAATTCATACACAAATTGCATCTCAAGGTCATGCCAACATTGCACGCCTACACAAAAGTTCTACAAAGCTTCCTCTCATTAGAAGCTTAAACAAGATTCTATTAAACCCAAAACACTCTAATACCAAATGATGTGGCCTAAAACCAAAACCCTCTCGCTTACATAAATTAATTCATAAAATTAATATCATATTAGTATTAACTTATGTATTTCTCTCATCAACATATAAATTGATTCAACAAATAATCACCATAAGAAATCTCTCTTTATTTCATACATAAATTGCATCTCAAGGTCATGCCAACATTGCATGCCTACACACAAGATCTACAAAGCTTCCTCTCATTACAAGCTTAAACAAGATTCCATTAAACCCATATAAACTTGGCCTACATTAGCCAATGAGGCTTCCAAGGCATTCCCAAGCCATCACACATACAAACTTGCCTCCCTTTGCCAAAGGAGAATACAAGCATATATAGAACATGGAGAAAACAAAGCTAAAAACAACTATTCATGGAGAATCGCATCCCACCTCCACCATGGGGGATAAAGACAAGAGGTTAAGGTGGGATGAGATGTAAATTCACTCCACTTATCCCACTTAGACCCATGATCACTAAGGACAAACCTCCCCACTTGAAAGTTGGAGTCCCACCTTCAAGAAGAGTTAAAAATGAGTGGAGAATTCACTATTTGCATAGCAAACTTTGTCCCCCTACCTTTAAAATCCACTAAAGTTTAATGGATCCTCCATTTTGATCATATTTTTATACCATTGCATGAGAAATTTGACCCATGCCACATAGGCAAACTAAAATATTGAAAAATGACATTTAGGAATAGTGTCAAATAATGACCACCATCACACGTCACCAAGTGAACCACATCATCAAGAGTCTTTAACACATAAAAACACATCACCAAGACACTTCATTAATTGGAATAGTGTCATGCCACCTCACCAAGGTGAATAGTGCATGCCATGTCATTAGTGAATAGTGTTGCATGAATAGTGTTGAGTGAATAGTGTTTTGCCACCACATCAAACCAGTAGAAAGGTGCCCTTATCGATAATGCCAAAATGCTTTAGATTATATCATAGAGTCAGAGAGAAAAACAACAGCGGATGAAACTACATCTAGGTTAAATAATTAATCCTTCAAAATAGCTCTCACAATGACTTGACCATCTCATGATAGGAGATAATATTTTATACCATTCTTGATCATGAACTCTACCTTAACCTTATGATTCAAAAGATGATTTACAAATAAAATATGTATTATCAAGCCAGGGACATACAGTACCTTAGTGAGAGTATAGGTTCATGTCCCGAGAGGAATGATAATAGTGTTTATTCCTTCTATAACATATTCTTTATCATCTGCAATTTGAACTTGATCCCCAGCTGGTTGAGTGGATAGTGACTCAAATAGTTCCTTGCACCCTATCATATACTTGCTAGCACCAGAGTTGATCAACCAAACTTTTCTCGTGTGTGACGAGGTTTGGGAGACAAGAACAATGTCCTTATATCTGTTGTTGCATTCTACTTTTTATGGCATTGCTTCGATCTTCGAGAATGTCTCTTGCATTTATGCGACTCATCTCTTCTCGATGTACCCTCTTGATTGGATGAGCCTTGTGTCAAGGCATTATACCATCAGTTATCAATTATAATGTAAATTGGTGCGATATATGTGACACCATCTTTTTACCTTTTCATATTTGTGTTGATGTTCTGATTGCTTTGGTGGTCCTTTTGAGAATTCTAAACCACGTTGCTTGGAGATCAAGGCTTTTTCCTCAAACTAATCTTTCATAGACTGTATGGCTACTTCTTGTTGAAGCATATTTATGAGTTCTTTGAAAGACACTACTTGCTTTGTGATGTTCACTGTCATGATGAACATGCAAAATTGAGAGGAGAGAACTCTCAACATGATCAAAACCAATGGCTTGTCGTCTATGTTTTCTCCAACTACAATCAATTGAGCTCGTAGTTCTACTACCCAGTGTAAGAACTCCTCATCCTTCTTGTCTTCTTTTATACTGAGAGTATGAATATTTGACTACAGATGGAGTATCTTCATCAGATTCTTCACTTTGTATATGGTCGGCAAAATGTCCCAAGCCTCATTTGATGTCAATCCATCCTAAATATGAGGTTGAACCTAGTCAGTTAAACTAAGTGTGATCAACATGAGGGAGTTTGCATTTGACTTGTCATATTTGACTTGCTCATCAACTCCAGTAGGATAGGTAACCTCACCAATGATAATGCCCCATAATTCTTTGAACTAAAGAATTGTTTGCATTTTTGTCTTCCACACAAAAATAATAATAATAGTTTGGGTGTAGACATTTGAATTTCTTTTAATTTACTTGTACAAGATTTCACAATCAAAATAGCCTTTATTGCTTCAAAATTCTTTTATGTACAAATAAGTGTACCTTTTTTTGAAAGAATGGAAACTTGAACGCAAATGGGCTTGATATGCTTGTGCAATCAAACGCAGATGTTTGTGTTTCTCTTTGCGTTCATCATCTGAATCATAGCCTTCGTCGAGCTTTGCACTAATTTTCCATCTCTGGAACTTCACGTCGAACAGAAAATAGTCGAGCAACCCTTGGTGAATTTGTTCATCCTATTGAAGATTCCCCATATTTTGGAGGGCATCTTGCAGAGCATAGTAAAATCTAAGGCAATTGACAGAATTTATTCAAACACACTGTTTCTTTGTTATCGCTTCAGATTTCCTACTTTTCTTCTTTGCTCGCTTCTCTTGTCCGCTTTGGTCAACTTCCCGCGTCTCTCTTCTACACCTTGCCTGTGTTCCATGTTGCACCTTCACGCTTTCTCGTTCTCATGGCTCGCTTCTTATCAGCCTTTTTCCAGTATGTTGTCTTCACCAAACTCTGTAGATTACATTTTCTATCAGTTCACAGGATTTCTTCGGGTAGGCGTTGAACAGATGATTTGTCGCTTCTTCAGACTCACTCCGCGTTCAGCCTCACTCCACAGGTCACGCTTCCATCCAGCGTCACTCTTTCCTTATGCTACACGTCTCAGGCTATAGGCTTCGGATGTTCCCCAGTGCCGCTCTGATACCAGAATGAATAGTGCAATGCTTCAATGATTTTGTTGAAACCATAAGGTAGAATTTATACAGTAAAGAGGACGGTTATCCCAAATCGTAAACCTGTAACTGTGAAATTTGCAGCTACAACTGCATAGATCAACCAGACAAAAAAAAGAAACAGAGCAGCAAGAAAAACAGAGTACAAAAAAACAGAGCAAGAAAGAAATTGCAGATACTATAATATTTCCTTAATCATTATTGAAAAAAGCCTTAGCCTTAATAAAGGTTACAAAAGCTTTTCAACCGCAGCAAAGAGAAGCGGTGAATATAGGCAGAAAAGCAGAGTTCAACTGCTGTTTAACCATCCTTGTCAGGGTCTTGCTCCACCACAATTAGAGCACATATGATTACTTCTCGTATTAGCAACTAATCACGAAATTTAACCAGAAATATAAAGTAACTAGAAATATGAAACAACACAGCAATTGAGAGACAATACACAAATGTATTAATAATCACTCAGAAGAATATACAATAAAGAAGATGCCACTTCTTCTTCCACCTCAAAGGTTCGCCACTCCTCAAGATCTTCTTCCCTCTCTCTCTTGGTCACAACAATCAATTCCAATATAGAATTGATGTTCACCTCTCCAACCAGTCAGTAACACGCTGCCAGTTCACCAAGTACACATCTGTACTTCAAGTAGATCCCCTGCTCTCTGCTGCTACCTGCAAATAACTAGATCATACTCACCATGTAGATGTCTTTCTACACACCTGAAGAGCCCTTGTCCTTGCCTCACCAAGTCCTTATGATTCTTCAACCAGTACCCCGATGGATCTTCTCCAAGAACTTGCACACCTGCAACTCTCTCTGATCATACACTCTCAGTACCCCTATTTGGTAACTAGGAGGAACTACACAAGCTCTCTCTCCAAGTCAAATGGCTTTCTAGCACAAGTTTACAATACAGCCCATGAGTCCATATATAAATCTCATGCTTACAATAATTAGACTAACCTAATTACAATAATTAGACTCGTAACTCAAGACTACGACTAGCCCTCAACATGCAAACTAACAGTCCAAAAATAGACTCTCTTGGATTCGTCATGCAAACTGCCTATTCTCACACAGCCTGTCGACGTCGGCTCCTCCATGACCGATGTCGGCTGACTGGTGACCGACGCCGGTTGCTTCCTCTTGCTATCTGACCGACGTCAGTTGATCAGACCGATGCTATTTTTCCTGCAACTGATTCTGCAACTCCCCGTAACTCTGGATGCTCCTTAACTTTTCCTGTTTGCATCCTGGTGAAGCTTTTAGCTCCACAACATAACAATCTCCCACTTGGAGATAAATAGCTGCACCTGTACCTGTACCTGTACACCATCTAAATTATTTCCTGGCTTGTATTCCTCTTCAAGATCAACCCTGAAGACCAACCATCACACAACCTGTGATGCTACACCTGTCATTCAAGTAACCTACCACATCCAAACCTACATATCCATGTAGTGAAGAACTTGACCCTGCATAACAAGAAACTCTGTTGCTAGTCCCACTGAACTGCCCTCCAGTACTCCTTCCCCGAATTGGCTCCAAACTTTTTGACAACCCCCACTGCTTGGGAAAACTTAGGTCTACACTAGACCTCATGTGATTTCAAACCCTGTTTCAAGCTAAGCTTGAATTGTCCAGCCCTTGGTGTGCTTTCTGATTCTACAACCTGCATCATGAACCCCGCCAACACTGTCTTTACATCAGCTCCCACTGGAGATCAAATCTCCATGTCTCTTATGCCAAAGAATTTTGCTGCTCCAAATTCTTCATGACACGCCTCTGAACTAACCTTACCTTTAGCTCAGCAAATTCTTGTATGTACAAACTTGCTAGCAAATCACCCACATACAGTAACAAGATGATGTTGCAACCATCATCTACCTGGTAAGATAAAATCACAATAGTTACACTGACATTGACTGAAGCCATGCTTAGTCATCCCCCTGTCAAACCCTGTACTACTGTCCTCCAGCTTCTTCAAGACCATATGCATTGGCCTTCTGTCTCATGTATCCGTCCACTCTCTTCTTTAAAACAGGAGTCCATTCCATCTCTCAGTGCTTACTTCCAGCTAACAAATCTACCAACAAATACCTGTTTGGTTCTTCTCCAAGGACTCACACTCCTCATCCATGCCAAGCTCCCACTGTATCTGGACTCTACCTACATTGCTTCTTCCATCTTCCTGGTTCTTGACTATCAAAAAAGCAATATAAAGAAGGTGAACAATGAATATGAGGTTCACTTACCCTTACTGACCTCAACATGAGTGTTTGAGACTTGTTGTCTGCCCACTATCCGTACCAGTGACCGATCTCGGCCACCTCCCAGTCTATTCCCGACCGATGTCGGCTCCCTGTACTGAACCTGAATGCCGATGTCATTTCCCTGGCCGATGCCGGTCTCCCTCTTGCCGACGTCGGTTCCTTCATGACCAACTTCGGTCTTCCTATTGTCGACGTCGGTTATTGTATAATCGACGCCGGTACCTGTGTTCGTCTGTGAGTGATAACTTTTTACCCGCGAGCTCTCCATGGATCAAAATCCTAATCAAATCAACCCTGCTCTGCTCAGAATAATTCAGCTTCCTCACCTGATCTCTATCCGTCATCTCTTCCATGAACACCAAGGCTTTCCAATTCTTTAGCTTGTCAAAGACATCTGACCTCCGCTTCAAAACCTGCATTCCCCTCCTACATATGTGGCCAAGCCTATAAAGCCACATCTCTGCAACAGAAGGTGAATCAGCAATATAAGTAGATAGATAAAGGATACATACTTTCTTACCACCATCTAATTCAAGTGTATCCGCTATGAGAGTTACAGTGCATCTCTCATCACCCAAATTTCCTGAAGAAATTAGACTCATCTCCAAGACTGGTACCTGCATGACTTCCTTCAACCACTGTGAGTCATCCGTCTGCACTTTCAGCTTCACTTCCCCTTTGTCAATCATCTGACAAGGCTCTCCGACCCCTAAATAAGTCTCTCCAAGGTTTCCAAAGACATACCCATGAAAAGATGCTCTATTTTAGGCTGCATGGAAAGAGGCAAAAGAATCTGTAAACAAAGGTTCTACTTTATCCAGAACATCCTGTGCAATATTACCTGCAACATATGCTTCCACACGCTGATCTGCTACCGACCAACGATCTCTTTTTACTTGCTCCTTCTTTCCATCAATCAGACCATTTGTGTTATTCAGTTTCTCCATTCGTAGCTTACTTTCTTCTGCCATTGCTATACTCCCACTCAATCTGAAACCCCTGTGAGTGACCTGTAATAAAAAACATTACCAGATCTGAAACCCCCTGTTAGTCAACCCAACCAAAAGCTCTGATACCACTTGTCAGGATCTTGCTCCACCACAATTAGAGCACATATGATTACTTCTCATATTAGCAACTAATCATGAAATTTAACCAGAAATATAAAGTAACTAGAAATATGAAACAACATAGGAATTGAGAGACAATACACAAATGTATTAATAATCACTCAGAAGAATATACAATAAAGAAGATACCACTTCTTCTTCCACCTCAAAGGTTCGCCACTCCTCAAGATCTTCTTCCCTCTCTCTCTTGGTCACAACAATCAATTCCAATATAGAATTGATGTTCACCTCTCCAACCAGTTAGTAACACGCTGCCAGTTCACCAAGTACACATCTGTACTTCAAGTAGATCCCCTGCTCTCTACTGCTACATGCAAATAACTAGATCATACTCACCATGTAGATGTCTTTCTGCACACCTGAAAAGCCCTTGCCCTTGCCTCACCAAGTCCTTATGATTCTTCAACCAGTACCTCGGTGGATCTTCTCCAAGAACTTGCACACCTGTAACTCTCTCTGATCATACACTCTCAGTACCCCTATTTGGTAACTAGGAGGAACTACACAAGCTCTCTCTCCAAGTCCAATGGCTTTCTAGCACAAGTTTACAATACAGCCCATGAGTCCATATATAGATCTCATGCTTACAATAATTAGACTAACCTAATTACAATAATTAGACTCGCAACTCAAGACTATGACTAGCCCTCAACATGCAAACTAACAGTTCAAAAATAGACTCTCTCAGATTCGTCATGCAAATTGCCTGTTCTCGCACAGGCTGCCAACGTCGGCTCCTCCATGACTGATGTCGGCCGACTGGTGACCGACGCCGGTTGCTTCCTCTTGCTATCTGACCGACGTCGATTGATTAGACCGGCGCTGTTTTTTCTGCAACTGATTCTGCAACTCCCCGCAACTCTGGATCCTCCTTAACTTCTCTTGTTTGCATCCTGGTGAAGCTTTTAGCTCCACAACATAACAATCCTTATTTGCATGAAGGCGGTGAAAACAAAGGAACTGCTCTGCATTAGTTAGCTTAGATAAACAGGTAGTTAGCTTGGCGTTGGACTGCGCCTGTTGGAAGAGAATTTGACACTAACACCCCCCTTAAGCTAATTAAGGAGAAAAAAAAGAGGAAAGAGGGAAAACCCTGTGCGAACAAAACCCCCCCTCAAAAGAGACACTAACTGCACATGGCAGCTATTGTGTTGCAGTGTTCTTCACACCAAGAAGGTCTCATAGAAAATGAAACCTTTGCTCTGTGAATGTCTTCGTGAAGATGTCGGCAATCTGTTCAGAAGTGGCAGAGTACTACAAGTCGATGACTCCATCATGTATCAATTTGCAGATGAAGTGCATGTGGATCTCAATGTGTTTGGTCCATTGCCATTGTATGGGATCTCTACAAACCTTCAGTGTACTCTGATTGTCACACCAAATGACAGTCAGACGATGAAAGAGGATACCAAGCTCAGTTAGGAAGTGTTGTATCCAAATGACTTGAATGGTAACATTGACTGCACCTCTATATTCAGCGTTTGTTGATGATAAAGCAATGGTAGATTGCTTCTTACTTGACCAACAAATGGGCCTTGATCCCAAACTAAGAACATATCCTGAAGTGGACTTGTGATCAATGTTATCACCAGCCCAGTCAGAATCAGTGTAGCCAATGAGATCCAAAGCACAACTTGTTGAATAATGAATCCCATAACAAATGGTTCCCTGGACATAGCGAAGTATACGCTTGGCAGCCTTCCAATGTAGCTCATGCGGCTCTTGCATGTATCTAGAAACAACCCCCACTGCATATGAGAGATCTGGACGAGTGTGAGTGATATAAAGAAGACTCCCCACAAGTTGACGGTAGTGTGTGCAATCAACCAATGGTGTATCCTTGCCATCTTCAAGCTTGACCCCTGATAGGAAAGGTGTGACATCTGACTTGCAGTCAGTCATGTGTAACCGAACCAAGAGATCTCGTGCATACTTGGATTGAGCAACTGTGATTCCCGATTGATTCTGGCTGATTTCAAGGCCAAGAAGAAAATGTAGGAGACCCATGTCTATCATAGAAAATCTATCATGCAAAATAGTTTTAATTGCTGCAATGGCAGTGGGTGAATCCCCTGTTATTAGTAGATCATTTACATAGAGTACTATGAGCAACAAAGAATCAGAGGTTCTTAGCATATAAACATTTGGATCAGATTTTCATCGTATGAAATTTTGAGATAGAAGATAAGAATCCATTTTAGCATACCAAGCTCTAGGTGCCTGCTTGAGGCCATAGAGTGACTTCTTGAGTCTACATACCAATGAGGAATTTTGTATATACCCTTGTGGTTGCTCCATGTAGATCTCCTCCTCGAGATCACCATGAAGAAATGCATTCTTCACATCCATGTGATGAACCTCCCACCTTCTTGATGCTGCAATGGCAAGAGCCAATCGAATGGAGTCCATTTTTGCCATTGGAGCAAAGGTCTCATCATAGTCAATGCCATGAACTTGTTGAAAACCTTTGGCGACCAACTGTGATTTGTATCTGCTCACATGTCCATCTGCTGATTTCTTTGTCCTGTAGACCCATTTACATTTGACAAGCTTGCGATTGGACGGAAGTGGAACCAAATCCCATGTTTGGTTTGTAATGAGGGAGTTATACTCCTCATCCATGGCTGCTTCCCAAAGAGGATTCCCTGTAGCTTCTGTATAAGTCTGAGGGTCAGATGCTAGAACCACATAGGCATGCATCGGCATGATGGGCTCTGTAGCTGAGAGTGCATGAGGGACTTCATATATATCAGCTAAGCTCCTTGTTCTTTGATTTTCCACATGGGATACTGAATCATCACTAGAACCCAAATCAAGGATTGGTTGTGGATCAGCATATGCATGCTCATGTGCCTCTAAATCAAATTCAAAAATATCTGAAATAAGACCAGAATGATTACATGTATCTCTGAGATTTGTAAGATGAGGAAGCATAGAGGTGGTGGCATGTTGTACCTGAGATGCATGTGGAAGACTTTCATCAAAGTAGACACTCCTTTCAATGAAGAGTGTTTCTGTGGAAAGATCTAGTAGTCTGTATCTTTTTACACCATCTGGATATCCAACAAAGATGCATTCTTTGCTTTGAGGCTCCAAAGCCTTCCTCTTATTTGCAGGAATGCGTGCCCAAGCACGGGATCCAAAGATGCGAAAATGTGTGACTTCTGGTTGCATGCCTCTCCATGCTTCAAAAGGTGTTTTCCCTATGATAGATTTGTGAAAATATCTATTTTTTTGTACTCTATTTTTCTTGCTGCTCTATTTTTTTTGTTTGGTTGATCTATGCAGTTGTAGCTGCAAATTTCACAAGATAAGAATCCATTTTAGCATACCAAGCTCTAGGTGTCTGCTTGAGGCCATAGAGTGACTTCTTGAGTCTACATACCAATGAGGAATTTTGTATATACCCTTGTGGTTGCTCCATGTAGATCTCCTCCTCGAGATCACCGTGAAGAAATGCATTCTTCACATCCATGTGATGAACCTCCCACCTTCTTGATGCTGCAATGGCAAGAGCCAATCAAATGGAGTCCATTTTTGCCACTGGAGCAAAAGACTCATCATAGTCAATGCCATGAACTTGTTGAAAACCTTTGGTGACCAACTGTGCTTTGTATCTGCTCACATGTCCATCTGCTGATTTCTTTGTCCTGTAGACCCATTTACATCTGACAAGATTGCGATTGGAAGGAAGTGGAACCAAATCCCAAGTTTGGTTTGCAATGAGGGAGTTGTACTCCTCATCCATGGCTGCTTCCCAAAGAGGATTCCATGTAGCTTTTACATAAGTCTGAGGGTCAGATGCTAGAACCACATAGGCATGCATCAGCATGATGAGCTCTGTAGCTGAGAGTGCATGATGGACTTCCTATATATCAGCTAAGCTCCTTGTTCTTTGATTTTCCACATGGGATACTGAATTATCACTAGAATCCAAATCAAGGATTGGTTGTGGATTAGCATATGCATGCTCATGTTCCTCTGAATCAGATTCAAAAATATCTGAAATAAGATCAGAATGATTGCATGTATCTTTGATATTTGTAAGATGAGGAAGCATAGAGGTGGTGGCATGTTGTACCTGAGATGCATGTGGAAGACTTTCATCAAAGTAGACACTCCTTTCAATGAATAGTGTTTCTGTGGAAAGATCTAGTAGTCTGTATCCTTTTACACCTTCTGGATATCCAACAAAGATGCATTCTTTGCTTTGAGGCTCCAAAGCCTTCCTCTTATCTGTAGGAATGCGTGCCCAAGCACGGGATCCAAAGATGCAAAAATGTGTGACTTCAGGTTGCAAGCCTCTCCGTCCTTCAAAAGGTGTTTTCCCTATGACAGATTTGTGAAAAGATCTGTTTTGTATGTACAAAGCATAGTTGATTGCTTTAGCCCACAATTTGGAGGGAAGGGACCTAGCATGCAACATGCAGCTAGCCATCTCTTTCAAAGATCGGTTCTTCCTCTTAGCTACCCCATTTTGCTGTGTAGTGTATGGAACTATGTTTTGCAATTGTATTCCTGCTTCATCACAAAGATGTTGGACATCATTGTTGACATACTCCCCTCCATTATCTGTGTGGAGGATCTTGATCATTTTCCCAGACTGCTTCTCTACATGGGCTTTGAAAATCCTGAGATTCTCAAACACCTCAGATTTGAATTTGAGAAAATACACCCATGTGTATCTTGTGCAATCATCAATGAATGTTAGCACATATTTGGATTTTCTCATGGAAGGTTCAGGAAATGGACCCATCAGATCACTGTGAACAAGCTCTAAAGGAGAAGAGGCTCTCCATGCATTCCCTTTTGGAAATTTTTCTTGTGGATGCTTTCCAAGAGCACATCCTTCACAAATTCCATCAGAAAAGTCTATGGCTAGCAAGCCTTTAACCATTCCCTCTTTGTTAAGTTCTTGCATGTATCTAAAATTTAAATGACCAAATCTTTCATGCCAAATTATACTTTCATCATTTGAATGTGTTAGAAGTAAAGTAGAGTCTGATTTAGCAACAAAATCAGAAAAAGTCTACAGATGAGATTGATGATTTCTCTTACCAACAAAAATTTTGGAGTTGTCTTGCATGTCAAATATGGTCACCGAATCAGGGGTGAATTCAACTCTCCTACCGGTTCTAGTATGTGTCATTTGATACACAGAAAGAAGATTAACAGAAAGCTTTGGAATATGTAAGACATTCTCAAAACTTCCAATTCCAACCTCTACCCTCCCTATTCCAGTTGCCTCTATAGGAGAACTGTCTCCCATGAGAATAGGAGAACCAAAATATGGTTTCAAGGAAGAAATAGCTTCTTTTGTGGCTGCCATGTGGTGTGAAGCTCCAGAGTCTATGATCCATGCATATGAAGAAGAATGAATAGCAATCAATGCATGAGCATTGTCTCTTGTTTTAGGTGCTTTTTCTTCCTGCTTCTTCTTGGCACTCTTAGGGATAAGGCTACCAAGATTATGTTGTTGAAGTGTCTGAGCCATGAGATCAATGGTCTTCTTCATGCATGATGATTCTGGATGCTACCCATGGTTGCAATAGCTGCACTTTGATTGGCCCTTTTTGCCCTTCTTTTCTTTTGAGCCAGTAGATCCATTGGAGGTTTGGGATTGCCTTCCTTTCTTGGATATGAATCATTTTTCCCTTTGCCTTTGAATTGCTGGTTGGATTTGGAATTGTTCTTCCCACTTGCATGTACAACAAGTGCATGAGCTTTGGAATTCTTCAATGTGCCCATCTTTATAAGCTTATCCTACTCATGTACTAGAGACTCAATGAAGGTATCCAGTGTGGGCATCTTCCAAGTTGCTCCTATTGTGAGCCTAACTGTGTGGAAAGTAGAGACAAATACTGCATATTCTGGACCCAACTTTGATCGAATAGAAAGGATTAATTTGCTTTCTTCCTTGGATTTGTCAATACCAGATCCTTTGAGCTAAAGCAATAAGGCCTTGAACTTTGTGAAGAAATCTTGAATATTATCAAAAATCTTTGGATCTAATGAGTTGAGCTCATTTTCAAGGATATGACCCCGCATTTCATCTTGCTTTCCAAAAAGAGTCTCCAATGTATTCCAAACTTGGTTTGGAGTTGTACATGCCTCAACATGAAACAACAATTCTGGAGAGATGGATAAGCATAGCAAACCAAATGCTTCATCCATGCGGTTGAAGTATTTAGATTTTTCAACTGCTGGATTGGATTCAACCTTTGTATTCATAACTATCCGATAGAGGCCTCTATTTCTGAGCTGAAGTAGAATCTTTGGCTTCCAATCAAAATAGTTGTATGGTGTGAGAATGGCAGAGGGTGAACATTCCATTTTTCAGCTTTGATCTTCTCTATCTGCAAAAAAAATACTGTACTTCTTCTTTCTGGCAACCAGGCTCTGATACCATGTGAAATTTGCAGCAACAACTGTGTAGATCAACCAGACAAAAAAAAACATAGCAGCAAGAAAAATAGAGTACAAAAAAATAGAGCAAGAATGAAATTGCAGATACTGTAATATTTCCTTAATAATTAATGAAAAAAGCCTTAGCCTTAATAAAGGTTACAAAAGCTTTTCAACCGCAACAAAGAGAAGTAGTGAAAATAGGCAGAAAAACAAAGTTCAATTGCTATTTAACCATCCTTATTTGCATGAAGGTGGTGAAAACAAAGGAACTGCTCTGCATTAGTTAGCTTAGATAAATAGGCAGTTAGCTTGGCATTGGACTATGCCTATTGGAAGAGAATTTGACGCTAACAATAACTACTCAATAGTTAACTACGTAACTATTAGCTAACTACTAACTATGCCAATACAAATAGTTCGTCTAACTGTATAAAAAACAATGTAATAGTTAATTAATTATCTATGCTAACAAAATTAACCTTATTATTATTAATATTTTTCCAAGATTCTCATCCCATATTGCATCTTCTATGAATTGAACATCTCGATTGATTATGAATTACTTCGTGACTTTATTATACAACATGTAATATTTAGATTGTTCACTATATCTGATAAATATCCAATTTTCCCTTTGTCATCCCAATGTGTTTCTTATTCATATGTGAATATGCTATGCATCATAAAAATCTGAAGTGTTCAACACCTTCCTTTATACCACCCATTCCTCTTGACGAATCATGTCACAAACACTTTTTGTGGGACATATATTCAACAAATAAATTGTTGTTGCTACAACTTGAACCCAATATTATTTTGTCAATAGCTTGGCCTTTAGCATGCTTCTTTCTATCTCGTGAATACGTATTTTTTCCCTATCTGCTAAATAATTTTTTCTTTGATGTGTACCTTACTGTAAATCATTTCTTGGTCAAATTATCCATTTAATAGTTCAAAAAATGTTTTGAAATGTATTCTCCCCCTTTAAATTAGTTCATTATATTTATATATCGACCACTTCTCTTTCCAACCATGGCCTCGAATTGATTGAAGATAACAAATTACTTGATCTTACACTTAAAAAAATATAGTTGTCTTTTTTATGAAAACATCTATGAACGCAATAAAATATAGTCATTTTTGGATAGAAAGGGGGTGGTCATCAAACCACACAAACCAGAATGTATCAACTCAATTAGATCATTTGCTCTACATGACTTGCACAAGAGAAATACATTAATATATCGATTCCACAATATGCATCCCTCAAAAACATTATTTGGTTGTTGAACTAGAGGCATTCCTCTTACCATCTATTTATTATAAATAATATTTAGTGTTATGAATCTCAAGTGTATGTGCTACAAATTTGATTGATCCACTACAACTATTTTGGATGCTATTGAGAACTCATTTTGAAATATTAAAGGAAACATTATGTTCTTTTCCATTCTAACAACTACTATTTTTCTATTGCTACCACTTCTATAAAATATTATGCACTCTCCACCCTCAAATCTCAATTTATATCACTTTTTGACTATCCTCCCAATGTGGATTAGATTATGATTCAACCCTAGGGCATAGTAGATGCCATGAATATTCTTCTTATCACCTTGATTGGTGTGCATGAATATAAATCCTCTGCCCTCAATAGGGACCTTCTCGTTATTCACCATTCTAACTCATTATTTGAATGATTCATCTATGTTTTAAAACGTTGATTCCTTCAGCTCATGTGGTAACTCCAGCCACTAAACACCACATTTCATTATTATTTCACTCAACAATGTTTCCAGTGATTAAAAAATTATTAGCCTTTTCATTATGTTCACTTTCAGTTTTATTTTCTTTAGAAAAGCTTATATTTCCTATTAATGTCATATGCAGTTTTCCTACATTCACTTACATAATTCCAATTTTATTTTCAATAATAGGATTGGTTGTTTGATTTTTCTTACAAATGTTAAGAACCTCCCCTAGATGTGATGTTTCTCTTTCCACTTCATTTTCTCTATGGTTTTGAATGTTCATGCCTTATTTCTTCTTGCTATTGTAAAATATGTGTATTCCTTCATTTTTGGTTACTTTCTCCCTATCTCTCACATTAAATTTTCATTTGAAGGGTTGTTCATGAGAAGGGAATGTTGTTCTATTTAGCCTCTATTCCTCGGTTTACAAAGAACTCATCAATTATGATTTATTCTTATTCCTTGGAATCTTTTATTGATACCAGAAATAGATAGAACCTTATAGGAAGGGTTATTAGGTCCTTTTTTATTTTTATATGGTCCTCAATAACATATCCATTAGTCTTGACCTAATTAACTATGCACAAAGATATAGTAAACAAGTCATTAATTGAAAAATATTACCTCATTTGTAGGGCCTTATAATATATCTATAGCTTAATTAGCTTCACTTAGTAATACCTTGGTATGAATTTTATAATATATCCCATGTTTGCTTGGATTTTTTAGATGTTGTTATCCTTGATTATATTGAATTAGTTAGTGTAGGTTGAACAAAGCTGATGATTTTAGATCCTTATTCCTATTCAATTCTAGCAAGTTATTTTATGCTAATATGATAACATTAAATGAAAACTAGTCATTTACTTTATTAATCTCATTAATAATGTTAAAATATTTCATGAGAGAAAAATAATGTCTTCATCATGAAATAACAAAGATCATAATTTTCATAGTCAAACATGGGTAGTTGTTACCTTGAGTTCTTGTTGTTAGTAACCATGTTATAACATGACCAATATATTAAGGCTTTGATACCAATTTATTAGAAATAAATTTTCAAACTATATGCTCTAATACTAATTTTGTTAGACATAAATGCAAACAATGTGAAATGCTATAATGAAACTTTGTTGTAATTTAAAAAAAAAAATTGATGTTATATTTTTCCAAATACAAAAGTATATTCAAACACAAAACCTTGTTAGATATACATATGTATATATATTTCTATGTGTGTGTGTGTGCGTGTGTGTGTCCACACACACACACACACACACACACACACACACCTCTACATGTATATGTATATACATATATACATACATACACACACACACCTCTACATGTATATGTATATACATATATACATACATACATATACGTGTGTGTGTGTGTGTGTGTGTGTGTGTGTGTGTGTGTGTGTGTGTGTGTGTGTGTGTGTGTGTGTGAGATATATAATAAGGCCTTAAGTGACCATCTGTGTGTCTAAAATTACATTCTAATAACTTTTTACCATTTTTAGAATTTTAAAAAATATATATCTTTGTATCTAGACATGAAATTGAGTTGAAATTTATCTATTAGTGTGAATTTAGTGTGTAGGGCACAAGTGGATATTTTTAGTCCTATTAGACATTGCACATAATTTTTTTTTTAGATAATAGATGTTATGAAATAGTAGGGTCAATTAACTATAAGTAGATTTTTTACTTGTTTAGATTTTTTAATTTCTTATGTCATTTATAACTTGGAGTTTATATTTATTTAGAAATTTTAAATTCATTTTTGAATAACAAATAAATATTATTTCTCAATAATTTCTATTGAAGTTTTTCCTATTGAAATTTTGCTTTTTTTAGTTATTAGTTTCATTAGAAGCAATCATGTGTGTAATTTGTGGATAGCTTAAGTGTGAAATATTTTTCCATGAAGGACCTATTTAGTAATACCTTATAAAACTATTTAACTACATAATTGAAGGAGAAAATAATTTTCTCTCCCACTCAACATTTTCCCACTCTAGATTTCTCTAGGTCATATTTTGTGTTCATATTTTTTTATTATGGGTAAATATATATTTTTTATTAATCAAGGAATTGATACTTTGAAAGAAACAAGAAATATGGCCTTAAAATTGAGACATAAAAAATAGACTAATACAACCTACAATAAACCAAAGCATAAAATAGCTAAAATGTAGAAAAGACAAGAAACATTATCCAAAATAACAAAATACAACCTAAGTCAACAATTGTTACAATCAATCCTCTCTAATTTTGTTTTATTTTTGAGGTCTAAGGGAAATTTTAATTGGTTCTAATCCATTGTTCATAATCTTCTAATCCTCCCCTACTTCTTGATCTACAAATATGGGGATGGAAATGTCCAATGTGTTTACTAAATTTTGTATCTAAAAGGAATATGTGAAGCATTTACCTTCTCCAAGGAATGCTTTAACATTATTATCTTTAATAATCACACACCAACATATTAATCCTCATTTTTTGACAAATATGAGACATATATTGTGTTCATATTATAATTTGTTTCCATTTATGGTTCCTTCTTATGTTAAGTAGGCTATGTATTCTGTTTTATTACTTTATATCTTTGTTTTTACATTGGAATTTATTTTTAACACTCATTTATCAATTATTTGTTGAGATAACGATATAGGATCCGTTCTTCTGAAATTTAGTGTGGAATATCCACCTATTATATATAGGACATTTATATCAAAGCTATTTTAGTATTGTTTTTGTCCTTTTGTGAGGTATCATATTTTTTTTACTAAAATGATGTCTATTCCCATTACTAGAGTAGGTGTTTTTAGTATTCAATGTATCCTAGTTGCCTTTGAATAAGAAATTTACATAAGTAACAAGAAGTAAGAGATACAAAATATGGCCCATTTTGATGAATAAAGTAGTTGTACAATAAAAGAATGGTTTTTTAAGCTTGAAGAAGAAGTGACTTGCATCTATCTTTCATTAAGGAAGGTTTTCAATTTGATTCCATCACATGGATTCTCATAGAGCATCTAGGTTTTTATATTTGTACATTCAAATGAAATAAGGAAGACACTATAAAGTAAGAGAAAATGGAATAACAGTTCTGATCCAACCAAGTTCTACCTCCATTCAAATATAAGGAAAAAAAGAGATTCAATCATATGATGGAGATGTGAAAGCAAAGAGGCTAAACCATTAAGTATCCTAATTATCTACATATTTATTTGTTTACAAAATATTAATAACAACCAACATATTTATTTTTCATGGTTAAAATTAACTCATCATACTTTACTTAGTAGAAAACATTTCCTCCCACCATGTCCTTAGACTGGGTCACTTTTAATTTCATGGTAGTCTCTAAAACGAATTATACTATGCCTTAGTCTTCCAAATCTGGTCTTACTAGTGTAGGCCTCTAGTTGTCTTTATGTTCATTTTTTGGTTTTTCTATATAATGGTAAAACAAACGTTTTTCCCATTGTATGTACCCATCCCTTATAAATTTTGATGGCCTTTTTTTTTTGAGCCATAAATCCCCGATTTTAAGCATGTACTCACCTTGTTTATTTTTTGTCTTAGCTATTACATAGAAGAAACAACTCAATGCCCATAATTCTTGATAATTTTATATCTTGGAAATAAATTAGGATGCATTGAGTTTT